>BLKR01002441.1:30000-196260 GCA_011170035.1 Teleogryllus occipitalis | reverse complement strand
GCCCAATACCGCCCGCCCACCCGACCACCCGACCGCCCGCGGGCCCTGGCGGCGTCATGCGCCTTGGGACGCGCTCTCTGGCGGCGGCGCCCGCGGTCGCCGGCCTCGGCGGCGTCCACGCGGTAGTTGTCGTTGGCGGCATTGTTGTATGTAATTAACATAAGTATTCACCATCGTTGTTGTCGTTGCAGCCGCAATGGTGGTTGTGGTCATATGATGTAATTGTTTTGTAATTGATGCGAGTAATTATTGTCACCGTTGTCAGGGTTGTTGCCGTTGTTTTTTAATTGCTTGAATGTAATTGACGCAAGTAATCGTCGACGTTTTTGTTTCCTTCGTCGTTGTTGTCACCGCCGTTTTCGTTTGGACTGCAGTGTTCGTTGTCAGGGTCGAGCAATTGCTTGTAAAGTAATTAATTAAAAATACTCCACGCCTTCGTCGTCGCCGTTTTCGTTGCAGCCGCAGGCGTCGTTGTCTATATTATGTAAGAGTAAAAAAACAAAAATTAAAATGTCATACAAATACTTAAGCCATAAATTTGTTAGATAACATTTTGGAAATGAGACGACTTAAAAAATTCAAACCTTTAGATTGGCCTCACAGATTTTAAAGTATAGTTATATGTATAATCAACTATATTAAGGGGGAGATACTGAGTAACTTTTTCAACTAATGTTAATTACCTAGTCAAAAAAATTACTTATTGTTCTCATGTAGGAACAGATTGTAAATAAATGTTTAATTTAAAAACTGTAAGAGTTGATAATTAAATGTTATCGTAATCGTCATTTTCGTTCTCCCAGTTTCCTTTGCGGCCACAATCGTGTCAATTGATACAATTAATTGCTGTTTTCAACTTCATGATTGTCACTGTGGTCAATGTAATAGTCGACTCCGCTGCCGTCGTCTTGAGGACGATTTTGCCTCGGCAGCGTCAACATAAAAATGCCAACATTATAGTTATCGTTGTCACGGTCGCCTTGTCGTTAGTTGTCCTCGTTGCCGTCGTCACGGTTGTGTCGAGGTGGCCATACCCGGTGGTCTAACGCAAAGACTTAACCCATAGCTTCCCATCTCAAAACTTCAACTTGCACTCTAATACCTGATTCCTGTCATGTTGTTAACATTTTATTATGACCTGAATATCATGTATTTGTTTTTGTTACAGGTAAGGATGCGGTAATAACTGAGAAGAGACGTAACCGTGGAGTTTGTGAGTACAATGACTCAAACTTTTTTTTTTTTTGAAGAAAAAAAAAAAAGAAAAAAAAACATATTAGGACATGTTAGCAAGGATAGGAATATTTTGCGCACGAAGGTTTGGGACGTTTAGTTCAATAAAGTTCTCCCTTTTCGGTACCTTGTTCAATGTAACTTATGAATATCAGTTGAAAGCGATATAAGGATTTTCCCCTGATTTTAAAAGAAGCGAGATAAATCTCACGCATTCCGTCACATCCACTGAACTCACCGCAGGCATTGGGTGAGCAGCGTAGCGCATTTTGCCTTTCAACTCGGAGCCTGCTTTAAATGTAGGTTACATACCGCATAGAACACGACTGTGAGGACTGGTCTAGTCTCCGTAGGTGCAGGAGAGCTCACGCTCTCTTCGGCCTCTAAAGCGTCCCACTCACGCGCAAGCCAGGCTTGATACACGTAACCCGATTGCATCCCGCAGTCAACTTGTCAAGCATATTACCTACGTTACCAAAAACGCTTAGCCCGATTGCATCCCGTTCGGCTTTCTTCGTGAGTACACGGAACAGCTCGCCTATCAGTGCTTGGAAGATCGCCATTTCACTTTCATATTTGAAAAACATACAAGAGAAATATAACAAAACGTTTAATGTTGTTCATTTTGTGTTACTCTTGTGTTGAAATGATCAAGTAGAGTAAGGGAAGCTTGTAATTTTGGAATTCAACTGTATCAGATGTTATTTCTTTGAAACTTATTTCCTACCTATACCATGGGCTGCTCCAATGATTAAGGACAAGGGGGCTATGGTCTTCCCTTAAAATATGCTGAATGAAAATAAGTATATTTTAGGTAGATGACATACGAAGATTCTGTCACGTTCACCTGTGTCTCTCGACTGGTGTGAGATCATCTATTTCCGTTATGATTGAAAAACTTAAATATTTTTTCCCTCCTTCCTCGCCCCGAAACACCGACCTGAATGCAATTGGGCTAAACCTCCTCAGGTAGCCAAACGGGAAAGGGGATTCATGACAGGGAACAGTGAAGCAGGTACCAGCGGCGAAAAATAGTGTTTTAACTCTACAACACTGTGCCTAGTTTGGGCGCGGTAGCATTCCAAACTTAGTGAAGGGAAAGAGACTGGGTCGTCTATGCAGTTTCAGGTTAAACAAATTGAGTATTGGATAATTACAAAGTTCAGTATCATAACAATTTTCATATGTTGTGATGGCTTACATTATAATTTATTACACTGAACTTCAGTACATTACATGTTGTGTAGGAAACAAGAAGAGCCCCTACTGTTAACAATCACTTTAAAATATATTCAGGAAGGCTTCGAAAAGGGAATCTTATATTTTAATTCTTGTGGGCTAGACATGTAATGAGGCCAGGTTATAGAGGAGTGTATGGTTTATTGTATTTATGTTGGAATGAAAATTATTAGAGAGGAGGTCGGTATGTTTGACTCTTCATGCTATTGGACGATAGATGCAGGTAGCTACATGATTTATACCTTATATTTCCACTTATATAATTAGTTCAAATCCTTTATATGGTGGTTTAAAAATTGCTCCTGTTATTGATTGTGGATGAAGAGAGGAATATGGGGGTCATGGAATATTCAACGCAGTGTGTCGCTAAGGCAACCTTCCCTTAACCACACGGCATCCCGCTCCGAAGTGGAAAATCCGCTGTGCAACATTGCCTTCGTATGGAAGACGGATGGAAGGGAAACGATCGTGTCCGTCTGAAGACGGAATTCCTTGGTGAAGAGTTAAGCGCGGTCTTCCGGCATGGCGTCTTGGGGCTATGCAAAGGTCAATGTGCCAGGCGATCGCCGCTCTACAGGTTTAACGCTATCGGGCTTGAATTGCGTAAAATCAAGACCGGTATCAAAAGCTTTGCGACACGATGTCTAACGTCATTGAGGAGTTTGGAGAGACCGCCCTGTTTTGGACAAGACACAGCTGTCAATCAACATAAAATGCCGTATAGTCATTTTTAGGAAAACCGGAACAAAAATTAATTAATCAGGAATAATTAGAAAAAGAATTTGTAGGAAAATCATTAAAAGACCGAAGCATTTTTGAGACAATTATAATACTAAATACTTTTAATAAAAACCAACATTGAGACATTATTTTTAATACAATTTGTATTTCTTTAGCAAATATTGTGAACTTTGTTCACGGAAAATTAGAGAACTAACAATAATATAACAAGTGCCCGAATCTTGGTTTTTAAAATATTTTCTTTAGATGGCGCGAAATCTTTACAATTTTATCAGGGAATAGTTAAAAAATGAACTGAAAAATCGGGATTAGTGAGGCAAATGTGTCACTGGAGAAGAGTGGCCACTCCAACATGCGCAGTGAAATATTTCCTTTTTCTTGTCATGACTCTTATATTGAAATTATATTATTTTGAATTGGCCTATATATTTTTATAGTCTGATTGTTAATTACTATGGGCAAAATTTCAAAGAGAGTAAACAAATTAAATCGAGAAAATCATTCTGAACTCTTGGAGGTGAGTACCGTCATTATATGTCATTACGATATAAAAATGGAACTATGAAATAACATATGATTTGATGATGTGAACAAGACAGGTCTTCGAAACGTTACATTGAAGAATAAGAAATTATGTTAGTAATTACCCAATTTCACATTTTGCCCATAATAATTAACAATGTGGCTGTCTATAAATATATGT
Source organism: Teleogryllus occipitalis (assembly GCA_011170035.1). Classification (NCBI taxonomy): domain Eukaryota; kingdom Metazoa; phylum Arthropoda; class Insecta; order Orthoptera; family Gryllidae; genus Teleogryllus; species Teleogryllus occipitalis. The sequence goes on along the minus strand of BLKR01002441.1, from coordinate 192,344 downwards.
AGGACCATATTCGAAAAAATTTGTTTTCAATATTACTAAGAGTCATGACTTAAGTAAAAGGAAACATTTCACGACGCATGTCACTCTTTGCCGGTGATAAATTTCCCTCACTACTCCGGATTTTTCATTTCATTTTTTTTAACCAAACCCTGATAAAATTGTGAAGAATTACGCGCTATTTAAAGAAATTATTTTAAAAACCAAGACTCGGGCATCTATTACACCATTATTAGCTCTCTAACTTCTGTCAAAAATACCCAGTTAACAATATTTGCTTCAGAAATAAAATTTGCGTCAAAAAATAACGTACGTTATTTTTTGTCGTCATTGTACGTCAAAAAGTAACGTGTATTGAACGTCAAAAAATAACGTACGTTGCGTCAAAAAATAACGTACGTTGCGTCAAAAAATAACGTACATTCCGTCAAAAAATAACGTGCATTCCGTCAAAAAATAACGTACATTGCGTCAAAAAATAACGTACGTTGCGTCAAAAAATAACGCTGGTTTAAGAAAAGTATTCAGTTTTATAGTTGTCTGAACAATGCCCCTGTCTTTTAATGCATCTAACTGAAATGTTTTCTTCTTCCACGCGGATCAGCCGCCGTCAGCTCCCGCGGCGCACCGTAAACAACGTCGTGCGCACGCAGGTTGAATCCGGGCGGCCAGTGCGCGTGCGGGGCGGCACGCGTGGCCGACGCCATGCCGGGCGGCGTGCGCTGGGTCTCTGGGCTAACGAATCGGAACGCCGCGCCGCCTCGCGTCACGCGTGCGAGGACGCACGCCTGGCGCTGGGCGGTCGCACGGGGCGCTCGGGTTGCGGATCCCCGCCGCCGCGCCGGCCTACGCGCACGCGTGCGGTGGGCCATTTCGTTTGGCAGTTGGTGAAGTGTTTCTGGACCAGGGATGTCCGACGGTTGGTGGCCCACGTTGCCATTTGAAGAGCAAGCATTCAAAATGTGACATGTCCACTTTATTCTTTGCCAATAAAAATGAAAATTCAGAAATAAAATTTGCGTCAAAAAATAACGTACGTTATTTTTTGTCGTCATTTTACGTCAAATTGTACGTTAAAAAATAACGTGTATTGTACGTCAAAACACCATTTTTTCTCTTTTCAACACTGTCTTTAACTCAACGAATAGAGTACTACTTAATGTATCATAAGACAAATCACGCTTTGTTCAGAAAATAAAATTCTAGGAGAAAAAACAACAGAACTCAATTTTTGCCAAATTGACATGTCACCTTTTGAAGTTTGCTCCTCATTATTGTGAGGCTCGCGAAAGGTTATTAGTAGGGACCGGAGTTTGATGACCTAAAACGTCAAAAATGATCAATAAAGTGCTCTTGAAATGTTTTTAAAATGCCCTAAAAACAAAGAAAAATGACGTAGAAAATGTGATCAAAACCAATTCGGATGGACATATCAAGCTGTTGGATTTGATATTAATGTAATCGACGCTTCTTCCATTCGTTCAAGTGAACTCAGCTCGCAAACTTTTGGTGAGGATTGTTCTTTATCAGGAAATCCCTGTCTTTAGTTAACCCGAAATCTCCGAAGGAATTCTGTGGAGAACATTCCTTGCATCTCAAAAATATTATTTCAAGGAAGGACCATTAAAATGATATTAAAATCGATGAAATCAGCGAAAAATGTATAAAGTGACGGGAAACAAAAAAATGACTTTTTAGTCGAAATCGACGAAAAATACAAACAAAAATGACCTACAAAAATGATTTTTTAGTCGAAATCGACGAAAATACAAACAAAAATGACCTACAAAAATGACTAATTTCTTTTTGTAATGCTATTAAATTAATTTTTACCCTAAACAGCATTGTTCTAAATTGAAAGAGAAAAAATGACATTTCATTAAAATCCGCGCCCTAGTTATTAGTCAAAAGTCCCTTGCATCCATGTCGGGTGAGATCATGGTGCGTCTAGGGCACGCGCCTTGCCGGAGTCAACACTCAACAACCCCTTAATGGAAAAGTAGGTTAAGTTTAGATTTAGGGTATTTTTAAAATAAATTCGTCAATTCAAAATCAGCCGACTTGGATGGCCGAAGTGGCTAAGAGCGAGTACCGACTCAGCGCTTCAGTCCGAAAGGTCGCGGGTTCGAGTCCCACCTTGGGCATGGTTGTTTGTCCCTTGACTTTGTATGTGTTGTCGCGGAGGGCCTCGCGTTCTGCTGACCCCAGATTAGAGGAGCCCGCAAGTGTGTTGGTCTAGTGTATGGTCGAATATGCGTCCCATCCGGGATGTAAAGGGTAATCGGCTGTTGGCTGGATAAAAGCCCTAGGGAAAAGAAATTCAAAATCAGCGCAATGATTTTCACTGCGTTATGCATGATACATCCTGATTCCGTGCATAGTTCCATTCCCTGTACCCTCCACACCGATTCAGACTACCCGGACTATCTGTTGATATCAACAAAACGAGAAGTCAGGTGTATCGCCCGAGTAATGAAAATTTGACCTGGATCCATGTTGAAGGTTTTTGTTGTGGCCCTTTAGGCCTTGCAAGTTGGACACTCCTCATTTTGATGGTGTTACTCAGGAATTGTCCAACCCTTCTTGATTTGTTAGGAGAAAATGATGAATTTACATTTATTCTCTACTTGCAATACCATGTTAAAACTTTTTTCTTTAATTATAGATGCCAGTAGGTGTCAAATGAGAATGGGATCTTTTCTGCACTGTGCAGAGTCATGACCTGTGAAACAAAAAACAAACAAAAAAAGAACAAACTATAATGTAATTTTTTATAATTTGTTGTTTTCATTTGTGAATAAAAAATAGGGCGAGAGTACGGAGGACGGAATTCGAACTGAAGAACGACGTTTCATCGTACAATTGGACACGCGACATTTCAGCTGTGCTAGAAGTGGTATCCACGCTCGACGTATTCATATGACGCTTTCGTGGATATGGCGAAAGGTTTCCATTAATGTTCTCCCTTGTGCTGTAACTTGGTCTGGTTTTTCTTGACAATCTAGTTCTTCTTTTTCTTAGTCTTCTTCCATCATCATGCATTCTGAACGCCCTTTCTGTACGAAATTTCGATGCAAAGTATCAGCAACCCAAACAGCTTTTCTGTTCTTTACTAAGCCCATGAATTTTCGCTCTTATTTCCTCCTGAATATTACTTCATTCCTTATTTTTTGTCTCTCACTTGTATTTTTGTAATATTTCCACAACCATGTTTTCGAACTTTCTGTAAAGCTCCCTTCTTTTCAATTGATATGTAATTTGCGGTAACATATACATATTGCTTTCAGTATTTACGGATTTTCCACTACAGTTGGTTAATCCATTGAAAATTATTGGTTTATTACCGAAAGTAGAATTTTATGCTGGAAATGGGACGAGGATTGCAGTCGCTGACTACTTCCTGAAAATTTTGAATTCGAATGTAAAACAGAATATAATTTGCTTTGTGCTATCGTTGGAATAATAACTGAATGGAAACTAGAATTGCATTATCAGAATTTCATAATTCGATACTCATGATTATAGACGACGGATATCGAAATAAAAGCACTTTCACATTTTCTACCAATAATATAGTATTACCATGTATTGAATTTATTAGAGAGTACGTGATATAAATGCGTGTTCATGTGGATGTCTGTTTGCCTCTTTGTCATAATGCGACTGAAAATGTCATACGAGATGCAAGCGCTGTAAAAAAATTGGAGAATGGATGGGGAATTTTAAAATTCGCATATAGTATGCTCTGATATTTAAATGCTGGTGTAAGCACGACTTTTCTCTCAGAAATTTTGGGTTCCTTAACGGTATTACGCGCAGGAAAAAGTGCAGTTTTGGACGGAGGTGTTAATGTGAAATTGAGTAGTCCATCATTCTGTACGCAGGAGTTGGCAGGCTTGTGCGACGAAGTGACAATGACGGGTCTGCGGTGATGGGCTGCTAATGGTTCTGTGATGATAGTCGCACCGCCAACATCTGCAATTACCGCCTCTTTCGCCGCTTGGCTTCGTGCCTCGTGAACTTTCAACTCGCAGCGGAACCGAAGTGATTGCATCTCGATGATGTTCCTACATTCTTTAACTTTTCTTATGAGCGAACTAATTACTGGCGACTGTGCGGCTATAGTTCGTGCCTTTGTAAGTATAGCAAGATGAACTGTAGTTGAGAAAATTTTTTGTTGTTTTTTTTACGTGCGAGTCTGATGCATTGGGTGCCTGACTTTTACACAGTTTAATAAAATATTTGAAAAGACTTGTTAACCACACAAAATGTTGTTGCCCGCCCCTTTTCCGTTTTAGGCTGCGCACGCTTTTATGTAATTTCTTCATTGCTTCCATTATCAAATTATGCAAAAGGTTTGGCGAGACATTTCTTTGTGGGAAGCTCTCATTTTTCTCTTGCAGGGGCTTGATTTAACTGGATAAAAATGTTTTTAACACACTGTGCCGGGGCCTGTTTTCCGTGTGCGAAATAACTATTTTTTAATTGTAACGTGTTAAAAAGTAGTTTACGCAACTTGTGCGCAAGGTGATTGTTGCACACGTTTCTTGTCGCCCAAACGTGAAAGCTTTTTCTGTTGGAATATAGTACTATTTATTAGAATGCTCAAATGCTTTGATTTATTGCAGGATAATAATAATAATAATAATTAATAAATAAGGCGTAATGATGCATAATTTAATATATTTGCATAATGTTTTCAATACTTTCAGTAACGTAATTAAACTTTGTATAATTTCTTGTACAAATTCAATGTTGTATAACACAATTAAGCCAATACAAAAAGTCAAGATTAATAAAGGAATTATAATTATATAATAGGGAGAATGTGCCTAAATTATGGAACACAAATATGCTACATTTGCAAAGCCGTAAAAATCTGTTAATAAAAAATGATACATAAACTATTTTATAATTAGTCAATGACAACGTTTTCGCATTCTCGTGTGCAATAAGTTTGCGAAATTATTGCAGGAAGTTTTATTGCTAATACAATTTACTGATATCAAATTGCGCCATTAAAAAAATCTTGACCACACTTTTATTGAAAACAAGAATTACATGTTCCGTTTTATGTAAGATACAATGTTTAGATATTTTCTATAAATTTTCCCACTGCCGATTACACAGCTGCAACAGATAAAACATAATAAAACGCGCCTTCCCCGCTAGCCGCGAGCAAATCCCGCTTAGCCTCCGCCGGGCCTGCGCCGGGTCGTAACTCGTGTGTTTATCTGCCGTCTCGTCACCCGTAACGGACTGGCTGGGCGTCTCTTATCCAAGGCCCTCGTCGCATTTCGTCTCGTCTCGTCGCGAAGGGGAAGAGGAAGAGGGAGAGGGAACGGTGTCAAATTCCCCCCTCCCCCTCCTCGCCGCCGAGGCGCGCGGCCGACTAAAGAACCTTGCGGCTTGAGAGGCTCAGGTGTCCGTGTACCCGCAATATGAGAGTCCACTCGTGGTGATCGCGTGGGAGACGAATCACTGGATTCAACCGCTCTTTGGAGGAGTGTACGTAGGGGTGGGGTGTGTAAATTAATTGGTTGGTTGGTTGATTAGTGATTCCGGGCACGTCAGCAGCTTAGGTCGTTAGTCCCGTAAGTGTAGTGCATATTTTTTCTTTGGGAGATGGCGGTGATCTTCCCCCGCTGGATGGCGAGATCCGGCGCCGACCTACCGTCGGCTAGTGGGGGGGGGTTCCCCCTAACCAGGACACTCCCACCAGCGGGGCACCGCCCCAGCCGGGACAAGCTCTAAGCACCCGACCGGTCTCCCGGAATATGTGGCAGTGTAGTGCATGTTAGTGTAACTGAGTGTGTAAGGGAAGAGGCTAGGACAAGGAGGAGGAAGGACAGATCGCGTGCGGTCCGTGGCCCGTTTGGTAGGGTACTGCTCCGGCATTCGCCTGGAGTTGATCGGAGAAATCACGGAAAACTACCGATCAGAGCAGCCGGCCGCTAGAATTCTCCTCCAGACAGCGACTGAATTCGACCAAGCTGAAAAGCTAGTGTCGAAAATCCTGCCGCCGTCAGGACTCGAACCTAGGACCTCCGTGTAAATTAAGATAGTATCGTAGTGATAAGGAGTAGTAATCATGCTGTACAGCATCAACACCAGGCTTCATCACTATAGTTAAATGCAATCTCGTTACGCCTGGCTCTCCTGAAGAGAGAAGCAGAGCCCTGAGCTGGCAAGAGGCGTTTGCCCGTTAGAGGTCAAACGGACTTACATCATCGTCATCATCATCATCTGGTGGAGTATTCCAGCAGTCGGTTGCTCAGATAGGTAGTTTTGCATGATTTCTCTGATCTGTAACCGAAAAATGCCGAAGCAGTACCCTGACTAAAGGTCCATGGCCCGCGCGCGATCTTTTCTCTACATAGTGTATTATGTTTCGCGTTTGGTCTGCATGTCGTAATTCGATACTCCAAAATGAATCAGGTGCCGCTTTTTAAATGAAAATCGCACGAATGAATTTGCAGTTTTGTTGGTTAACAGAAAAAATTCAAATCCAACAATAGATGTAATGAATGTGAAACCTTAATAGAGAAGTCAGTGAGAACACACACTAAAATTAGTAGGTGTAAAGCATAGGAATCAAATGCATTGAATAAAATACGCAACGAAATTTTTTCTAAATAATGCTCGTGCGACAAAATAATTCCAGTGCACAAAGGACACGAATAAATATGCATAAAATGTAAACAAAATTTTAATCAACGTTATTTTCACTTCTGTTGAACATTCATTTTCCTTGTAAAAATGTACTTGGAAGGCCAAATATCTCATAGTCTTGGCCTTTTATTCGCGCAAGTCCAACGTAACAGAATCCTTTTCGTATTTTCCATCGCGCATATTATACACGGAGTTCTTAAAAGTCAAATCTCCCCCTTCCCCCGGAGTTAATGAAGTCAACTGCGGTTGCGTGCGCGCACTTGAAGCCATCTCGAGGGTGACGTCATGTTGCCATGGAGCCGGCCGCGGCCACACAATACGTTGGGCGGTCGCCCCGCCGCACACTGGTTCAATCGGGCCTAAAACGTGGTCATAATAGCAAATGCTAGTGGATTTGCGTAAAAATGGGTATTAATGAGTGTTTGAGGTTGCTGAATGTGAATATTATAATGAAATTTCAAAATTCAAAATGACAGCTTCAAAATGGCGGATCTACTCATTTAGAAACAATTCTGGTGATCACTGATTTCGAATATGAGAATGAAATTTCAAAATTCAAAATGGTGATTTCGAAAAGGCTAACTGACTCATAAGAATGAACCTGATGTGTGTAGAAATATGGATACAATGGTTCTCGCGGTTGGAAGTTAATATTGTTATCATTCCAAAAAATTATATCAGTAATTTTCTTATTAAAAGTAATTATCAGAAGGAGAAATAAAAAAAAACACGGAGAAAATAATTCCTGTGGCGTAGAAGGCAATTCGGGGATATCTAGTGTTAAATCTTACTATGTAGCAGTAAAGTGGTTATAAAACAAAAAGGTCCATATATGTGCAGCTAAAAGTGTATTTAAGGGTATTCTATTGGATAAATAAAAAAAATTAATTGAGGTAGGAATTCGCAGGACAAAAAGTATTATCAACAGTATACATGACTAACATTGTTATGTTCCATAGGTTAGAATTCAGCCATATTAGACATCAAATTATTAGACATTTTCTTAAAAATATACCTGACATATAGTCAAAAGAGTCTTCTATTCGGAAATACAAAAAGAATCCACAAACAGTTTTTTAAACAAACATTTTTTTAAACACTTCTTTTAATTTCACAAATATAGTCGACAAGAATCAATGAATACGAGCGTTTGGAGAAACGGCAACTTTACGAGACCGCGAGGATCGCAAAAATTATTGAAATAACGTTCTGGTGCTGGAATAGTGTACTCCAGTGTCTTCCGAACGAGATGTGATAAGTCAGAATTCCGAACGCGCACATTTAATTTTTCCGTTATGACCAGGTTTTCGGCGCGATTCAACCAGTGTGCGCTGCCCGCGTATTGCTTCTCGGCAACGCGGCCAGCATCTCCCTTTAATTTTTTCTTCTTCTCCTCCTGCTACTCCCCCCTCCGTGAGATTCGGCGGTGCCATTACTAAGCACAAAACGCTTGCACGGTAGCGCCGAGTTTTTGTGGACGTCGAGTCGGCTGTTCGGTGGGTCCTGCCGTCAGCCTTTGCAAATTGCCTCGGCGCCTGTGCTACGAGTAGATCGCATCTGTTCATAGTCACAGGTGTCGTGTGCGAGTGGTTGGAAGAAGAGGGAAAATGTTGATAAAGCTGTGGCGAGCTACTTGTTTCTACTTCTTTTCGAACGAATTGTTGGGGAGTTTTCAGTGGCTAGTCCATGATTAGAGGTTGTGGTAAACAGGTCTTATGTTTATGTACGAGAAGATGCATTTGAGGTATCTTCTTGGTAAATGTTAGGTCAGAAATAAAGCTTAAAAGCTAATGCAGGTTAAGTGTCCCCCCAAAACCTGTGAGAAGTGAACAAATTCCAACGCCAATTGTATTTAAATATAATTAGTTTTTAATTATATTTAATACAGACAGGTTTTTAATTTAAAATGCACAAATGTAACTTTCAAGCAGCTTGGCCGGAAGAAAGCCGCCAAGACCTATACAAAATCGTCAAATGCTAGTTTATAACATTTTCCAGAGCTTGTTACAAATATATTAAAGTGAAACTGAACACCTGCTTGAACGTTTAGCTCCAACTCGATCTGTCAACATCGTTTTGGAACTGAAGCTGAATGCCAATGTTTCAAACTTCGTCTTAATGTGCATTTAATTGGATAACGAACTTAAAAGACATTACCTTACGCACCTTAATATTCACGTGAACCGCCTGGAGGTCAGTTGAAGGCGTCGGCAGCAGACGTCGGATTGATTGTCTGGAATGTGCTGCATGTACGTCAGCTTTTGATCTCTCATCTTCCATAGGAGATTCGTCCATTGGGCGCCACACGTAATTTCGTTTAAGAAATATGTAAGGTCCATTCAAGAAGATACAAAAAATCACTGGATTAAATTTGTAAGAATGTAATGAATTAGTGCCAATCAAAATTAAACTTCAGGTAATATCAACGGTTCTGTTTCTTCTCTTGCAAAAATAAAAATTAAATTATTATTTGCCCAAGCTTTGATTTGTACAAAATAAATATATACAAATTTAAGAAAGTGATTTCATAGTATCATTATAACAATAATTATATAACTGTGTATCGCTAAAATAACGAAATATTCAGAGTTGGAGAGCCTCTAGAAACGGAGAGTCACGGTTGTCCTGAAGTAATCGTGACTGTAAAAGTGGTATCTCGAGACCTGACGAAACTGGGAGCCCACCAGCTTTTGATTAGAGGAGAATCGAGCAGCAGAATACAGATTTGAACAACATTCGAATTCTGCTTAGAATCCACAAAGATTTCTAGCCTTGTAAATTCGAGCTCCAAACAAGACGCGGCAATTTTGAATTTGAAGGAATCTACAACGACGAAGAAGACGACAACAACAACAACAACAACAACAACAACAACAACAACAACAAAGAGATTACGTATTTTCTAGATAAAGAGGTTCGAATTCCAGCTGTTTAAGGTGAAGGGGTACTGGAAAGAATAGTTACAAATATTTCGTTTTAACGAATTTGAGAAATGAAATAATTTGAGTTATCGACTTCGAGATGTAAAATATTTTCAGTCGTGATGTGATTTGATTTATCAGTATCCACTGCCTAATTCGAATTTAGTACCGTACTGCGTCGGTGTCCGGCTGGCAAGCGCGCCTCGTGCGTCGTGTCCCCGCCCCGCCCCCTCCCCGCCTCGCGGTGCGCGGTCGGCAGCGCTCGCCGCTCGTTAGCCCGCTCGCTTTGAGCAATAAAAAAGTGCGCAGGCAACGGCCCCGGCCCCGGCCGTTCGCGCCCCCGGGCCGCCGCCGCCGCCGCGGCGGATTCTTTGCCGCGTCAGAGCCCGGGCCCGGCCCCGGCGGCCGGCGGCCGTGGGGGCCGTGGGCCGTGGGCCGCCGCCGTCGGCTGCGAGGCAGCGCTCGTCCGGCCTGTGGCCAGCCGCGCCGCGCTGCGGTGCGTCGGGCGGCGCGCCGGTTCACGCGCCTCGCCTCGGCTTTGACGCCTTCGTGCGGTTCGGCAGTCTGTCTCTTATCTCGAATCTTCCATCGACTGGTCTCCTTCTTGCTCGTTCTTCCGTTTTTATCGTTCCTTTTCTGCCATTTCTCACTATCATTTTATTTTTATTTCTGTTTTTTTAGTTTCCCACAGATATTTATTTGTTTTTTTGCAAGTGGTCTGTTTTTCGGGGATCCTTCTCTTGTTTTTTTTCTCCATCTTTCTCTTGTTTTTTCTCCATCTTTCTCTTGTTTTTTCTCTATCATTCTCTTGTTTTTTCTCTATCATTCTCTTGTTTTTTCTCTATCATTCTCTTGTTTTTTCTCTATCATTCTCTTGTTTTTTCTCCATCTTTCTCTTGATTTTTCTCCATCTTTCTCTTGTTTTTTTCTCCATCTTTCTCTTGTTTTTTTCTCCATCTTTCTCTTGTTTTTTTCTCCATCTTTCTCTTGTTTTTTTCTCCATCTTTCTCTTGCTTTTTCTCCATCTTTCTCTTGTTTTTTCTCCATCTTTCTCTTGTTTTTTCTCCATCTTTCTCTTGTTTTTTCTCCATCTTTCTCTTGTTTTTTCTCCATCTTTCTCTTGTTTTTTCTCCATCTTTCTCTTGTTTTTTCTCCATCTTTCTCTTGCTTTTTCTCCATCTTTCTCTTGTTTTTTTCTCCATCTTTCTCTTGTTTTTTTCTCCATCTTTCTCTTGTTTTTTTTCCATCTTTCTCTTGTTTTTTTCTCCATCTTTCTCTTGTTTTTTTCTCCATCTTTCTCTTGTTTTTTTCTCCATTTTCGTTCTGTTTCTTAGTTTCACCTAAGAATTTCTTTCGTTTTTGACTCGTGTATTTCTCCTTTGTAAGTATTCCACGTTCGTTTATTTCGTCGTCCTTGCCTCTGCCTGTGTCTGGGCCGTCCATTGACTCCGTGCGCGGCCGCCCACTCGGCCTGGCTAGCGCCTCCGCCGCCGTGGCCGGTGCTTGCGCTCGCCCGCTGGGCGTTTTGTGATGTAAATGGCTTGTGCGCCGCCGTCTGTGGCGCTCGCCGCCGCGGGCGCAGCAGACTGCTTGCGCCGCCATCCTCCCTCCGCCCCCCGCCCGGCACCACCCTCTCTTCGGCGTTTGACCTGCGTCCCTTGCCGGCGTTTAGTCTCTATCTTGCGTATAACCAAGTTCCCATCCGGCGTATCTTTGTATCATTCCCAGTTACACTTCTCTTGAAATTTCCCTTCATCCCAACTGCAGTTCATTATTTTCGTATATAGAAAAAAATAGTTTAATGAAGTTATGAGGTATTCGTGCAATTATTATTACGCATCAGTAGACCTATAATTTGTTTCAGTTTTTTCTGAAGATGATTCAGAAAAAAATAATTAGTTTCGGTTTTTTCTCAATAAAGCTTGTGAACGTTTTAAATTTGTAATTATACAAAAGATGCATGAAATGGGGATAGTAATGAAACTTGTCCACATTCTTCCCTTCGCAGAATATTTTCAATTGAAGAAATATTCGTTTACACAACACAGAAAGTGCTGTCTTGTACCGAAAACAATAATGCCTCAACGTCATCAAAATTGCAAGAAAGTGCCTTTAATCTCTTGTTCTTGAATTTGATTACCTAATCTTCTGCCACTTCAATGCTAAATTTCCACCCATTCGAATCCGACATTCTCTTAAAATGGAATTAAAATTAAACCCAATTATGGGAAGGTCGTTCAGAATCCACCGTTACTGTAACCTTACAGCATTATCTTCTAACGACAGCGCTATTTGTTTATTCCCTTCGAAATCATTTCCTTACGTTCTTTCTCGCTGGGCTTGTACTCTTGACTTCATGCGTTTTCGCTTGTATGCTGACGAGATTCCCTCCCTTTGTAGTTTTTCTACAGGTAATTTCTACGTACGCAATTTTAGCTTCTTCAAAACCTCTTTGAAATAATTAGAAGTTATTACCATTTCATTGATTCCCCCCCCCCCCTTCTTTTTTCCCAATCCTCTTCTTACCTAACTGGCTGAGTCACAAAAAGAAAATTTCTCTAAACTTGAGTAAAATCTCCTTGTGTTCAACCTGATTTGTGAATTTTTTAAAATATACATCCGTAACTTGAAACTAATAAATTTAATCACACAAATGCTGTGTGAGGATGCCTTTTTCTTTCAAACTCTTCCTCCCTAGCTTTTACTCCTGTCTTCTATGTGAGAAAACTTTCATCCAAATTGTATACGTATTTTTCATTGACTGAGTTTCTTTATTATGCACTATTTCAATATTTTGAAAGTGGTCAAGCGTAGGGCAAATGGCGTGAGCCTCGCCGCCAATAAATACATTTATTTATTTATAAATCCGATTTATAAATATAATCGAATGTTAAAAAACAAGATTTTAGGAGGATTGAATCAGCAGAAATGTAATTTTTGAGAGGAGTAAAGGGCTGTACATTAAGAGACCAAATAAAAAGTGAAAAAATAAGAGGAAAACTAGGGCGTAAAGAAACAGTACATGAAAAAATTAAGAAGTACAGACAGCAATGGGTGACACATACCGGAAATATACCGCAAGACAGGCTTCGAGTGCAAGCCCTGAATTACAAACCGCGAGGAAAGAGAAACATTGGAAGGCCAAGAATGAGATGGAAAGAGGCCAGAACAGGCAATATGCCTAATCCGTAACGGAAGAAGAAGAAGAAGATGGTGATATATTTATTTATTTATTTGCGTCCACTCCGCACCGAGGTATTGCCCAGCGTCCACTTGGCGGCGAGTATCCCGACGAACGGACCGCCTGGAGCTGCTTGTCGGAGCTCCACGCCGCGTCGCTTTGTGAAGTGCAGCCAGCAGCCGGCGGCGCTCAAAGCTTTCGGGCGGTTGAGTCGCCGGCGCGGCGGCGGCGGCGGTGGCGGTGGTATCCCTCTGACGGTCAAATACACTGGCCGCCGCCGCCGCCGGAGGGTGTCGGTGGCGTTGGCGGCGCGGGCGTCGGCGTCGCCACGAGCGCCGTGTGACTCGCCGCTTCCCGCGCACAAAGCGAGCGGCAGTCCGGCCGCCGCAGGCGACGCGACGCCCGCCGCCGCCGCCACACCGCCGCACCGCCGCACCGCCGCGCCGCGCGCGCACTCGGCCGGCAGACGGGCGGAGTATCGCTCCGGGTATCTGGTGCGCAATCGAGGGGATGTAGGTGCTGGTTGAAGCTGTGCTACTGCAGGATCTGCTGCCCACGATTCTTGTCCCACGTGAGAGAAACTAATAAAACTTAATTTTCTCAATAAATCCATTAGTAATTTTCCATGAGGCGTAACTTTTTTGCAACTTATTTGTTCCTAAATTTGACATTTTCCTACACCTGACATTTTCTCAAATTCCACAATCCAAAGTGAGAGAGAGAAAAGTAAAATTCTAAATTTGCAATTAATCCTATCATAATTTTCCGGGGATCGTAATTTTTCTCGTAATATCGAATCGTATCTGGTGCCCAATCGAGGGGATGTCGGTGCTGGTTGAAGCTGTGTTACTGCAGGATCTGCTGCCCACGGTTCTTGCCCCACGTGAGAGAAACGAATAAAATTCTTAATTTTCTCAATAAATCCAATAGTAATTTTCCGGGAGGCGTAACTTTTTGTGGAACCTATATTTTCCTAAACCTGACAGGTTCTCAAATTCCACAATCCAAAATGAGAGAGAAAAGTAAAATTCTAAATTTGCAATTAATCCAATCATAGTTTTCCGGGGAGCGTAATTTTTCTCGAAATCTCGAATCGTATCTGGTGCACAATCGAGGGGATGTCGGTGCTGGTTGAAGCTGTGTTACTGCAGGATCTGCTGCCCACGATTCTTGCCCCACGTGAGAGAAACGAATAAAACTCTTAATTTTCTTAATAAATCCAATAGTAATTTTCCGGAAGGCGTAACTTTTTTTTGAATCTATATTTTCCTAAACATGACATTTTCTCATATTCCACAAAGTGAGAGAAGAAAATAAAATTCTAAATTTGCAATTAATCCTATCATAACTTTTCCGGGGAGCGTAATTTTTCTCGAAATCTCGAATCGTATCTGGTGCGCACTCGAGGGGATGTCGGTGCTGGTTGAAGCTGTGTTACTGCAGGATCTGCTGCCCACGATTCTTGCCCCACGTGAGAGAAACGAATAAAACTCTTAATTTTCTTAATAAATCCAATAGTAATTTTCCGTGAGGCGTAACTTTTTTTTGGAATCTATATTTTCCTAAACATGACATTTTCTCATATTCCACAAAGTGAGAGAAGAAAATAAAATTCTAAATTTGCAATTAATCCAATCATAATTTTCCGGGGAGCGTAATTTTTCTCGAAATCTCGAATCGTATCTAGTGCGCAATCGAGGGGATGTTGGTGCTGGTTGAAGCTGTGTTACTACAGGATCTGCTGCCCACGGTTCTTGCCCCATGTGAGAGAAACTAATAAAACTCTTAATTTTCCTCTCAAATAAATCCATTAGTAATTTTCCGTGAGGCGTAACTTTTTTGGAACTTATATTTTCCTAAACCTGACATTTTCTCAAATTCCACAATCCAAAGTGAGAGAGAGAAAAGTAAAATTCTAAATTTGCAATTAATCCTATCATACTTTTCCGGGGAGCGTAATTTTTCTCGAAATCTCGAATCGTATCTGGTGCGCAATCGAGGGGATGTTGGTGCTGGTTGAAGCTGTGTTACTACAGGATCTGCTGCCCACGATTCTTGTCCCACGTGAGAGAAACGAATAAAACTCTTAATTTTCTTAATAAATCCAATAGTAATTTTCCGTGAGGCGTAACTTTTTTGGAACTTATATTTTCCTAAACCTGACATTTTCTCAAATTCCACAATCCAAAGTGAGAGAGAGAAAAGTAAAATTCTAAATTTGCAATTAATCCTATCATACTTTTCCGGGGAGCGTAATTTTTCTCGAAATCTCGAATCGTATCTGGTGCGCAATCGAGGGGATGTTGGTGCTGGTTGAAGCTGTGTTACTACAGGATCTGCTGCCCACGATTCTTGCCCCCACGTGAGAGAAACGAATAAAACTCTTAATTTTCTCAATAAATCCATTAGTAATTTTCCGGGAGGCGTAACTTTTTTGGAACTTATATTTTCCTAAACCTGATATTTTCTCAAATTCCACAATCCAAAGTGAGAGAGAGAAAAGTAAAATTCTAAATTTGCAATTAATCCTATCATACTTTTCCGGGGAGCGTAATTTTTCTCGAAATCTCGAATCGTATCTGGTGCGCAATCGAGGGGATGTTGGTGCTGGTTGAAGCTGTGTTACTGCAGGATCTGCTGCCCACGATTCTTGCCCCACGTGAGAGAAACGAATAAAACTTAATTTTCTTAATAAATCCAATAGTAATTTTCCGGGAGGCGTAACTTTTTTGGAACTTATATTTTCCTAAACCTGACATTTTCTCAAATTCCACAATCCAAAGTGAGAGAGAGAAAAGTAAAATTCTAAATTTGCAATTAATCCTATCATACTTTTCCGGGGAGCGTAATTTTTCTCGAAATCTCGAATCGTATCTGGTGCGGAATCGAGGGGATGTTGGTGCTGGTTGAAGCTGTGTTACTACAGAATCTGCTGCCCACGATTCTTGCCCTACGTGAGAGAAACTAATAAAACTCTTAATTTTCTCAGTAAATCCAATAGTAATTTTCCGGGAGGCGTAACTTTTTTTTGAATCTATATTTTCCTAAACATGACATTTTTTCATATTCCACAAAGTGAGAGAAGAAAATAAAATTCTAAATTTGCAATTAATCCAATCATAATTTTCCGGGGAGCGTAATTTTTCTCGAAGAAATCTCGAATCGTATCTGGTGCGGAATCGAGGGGATGTCGGTGCTGGTTGAAGGGTCTGCTGCCCACGGTTCTTGCCCCACGCGAGAGAAACTAATAAAACTTTTAATTTTCCTCTCAAATAAATCCATTAGTAATTTTCCGTGAGGTGTAACTTTTTTGGAACTTATATTTTCCTAAACCTGACATTTCCCTACACCTGACATTTTCTCAAATTCCTCTATCCAAAGTGAGAGAAGAAAGTAAAATTCTAAATTTGCAATTAATCCAATCATAATTTTCCGGGGAGCGTAATTTTTCACGAAATCTCGAATCGTACCTGGCGCGCAATCGAGGGGATGACGGTGCTGGTTGAAGCTGTGTACTACGGGATGCCCACGGTTCTTGGCCGATGTGAGAGAAAGTAGTAAAGCTCTAAATTTTTCAATAAATCCAATTGTAATTTTCCGGGAGGCGTAACTTTTTCTGGAACCTATATTTTCCTAAACCTGACAGGTTCTCAAATTCCACAATCCAAAGTGAGAGAGAAAAGTAAAATTATAAATTTGCAATTAATCCAATAATAATTTTCCGGAGAGCGTAATTTTTCTCGATACCTAATTTTTCTTGAATCTATATTTTCCTGAACCTTACATTTTTTTCTTCAAATTCTAGAGTATTTCTAATGCTAATACTCTCCCCTATTTGGATATAATATTAATGACATTCTAATTCTAAATTTTCTCGACGACTGTGTGTGTGTGTTTGTGTGTGTATACACCTCTTTCTAGCTCATTTAATTTTTAGAACAGCGGACTATACTAACCAGATGTTATTTCTGTGATACGCAAATAAATGCGTGGATTTCAGTGATGAATAAAATGGATCATTCAATGAAAATGCTAATATCACATACGAATAATGTCTGATAATGAATCGTTTTACTCTCAACCATAAATTAAGTGAAGGAGATCCCGCTTTTACTGTGCCGTTGGAGAATCGGACGAGGGTCGTAATGTGTTTTCTTGAACCGTAATCTTCTTAGTGGCCATATTGCTCTTTTAGGACAGTCCAATATTTTGGAGTGGGCGCTTTCCGCGACGTGTTATCGCCCATCCGAGGGCCCGTCCGCGCGTTCATTTCCATGTCGTATAAGCCGTCGCGGGCGCGGTTATTGCGAGTATCCCGTCAGCGCCATCAATGAACCCCGCGCTGCGGCCTAATTTGACATTCACAAACGGCTGCGCGGCGGCGCCCGGGCCCCGCCCCGCCCCCGCCCCCCTGCTCCCCTCCCCCTGGCGGCGGCGCTAATTGGGCGACCCGCCGGCCTCGGGCGCCGCGCGGCGCCGCCGCCGCCGCGACGCCGCTGGAGGTCGGAGTGGAAGCGGAAATGGAGGGGAGATGATGGAGGAGAGAGAGGTAGGTAGGCGGGGAATAAGTGAGGGTCGGATGGAAGAGTCAATAAAATGGTGTTGGGATCTCTGGTGCCGCTGTGATGCTGGAGGTCGGAGTGGAAGCGGGAATGGATGGGAGGTGGAGGAGAAGGAGAGAGAGAAAGAGAGGCAGGTAGGTGGGAAAATGGTTGATAGGGGGCGGGGAATAAGTGGGGGTCGGAAGAGGCAACGGAGGAGTCAATAAAATGGTGTTGGGATCTCGGGTGCCTCGGCGATGCTGGAGGTCGGAGTGGAAGCGGAAATGGATGGGATGTGGAGGAATAGGAGAGAGAGAGAGTGGCAGGTAGGTGGGAAAATGGTAGAGAGGGAAAGGGGACAAAGTGAGGATTGGAAGAAGCGACGGAGGAGTCAGTAAAATGGTGTTTGGATCTTGGTGCCGCGGCGATGTTGGAGGTCGAAGTGGAAGCGGAAATGGAGGGTAATTGGAGGAGAAGGAGGCAGGTAGATGGGGAAATGGTAAGGGGGAAGGAAGAATAAGTGGGGGTGGGAAGAGTTCATAAAATGGTGTTTGGGTCTCGGGTACCGCGTCGGTGCTGATGAAAGTGATGGTATGGCGAGTGTGAGATGATCGAGAGGAAGAAAGGTGGAGAAACGGATGGAAGAGAAAGAAATTCAGCTGGAAGTGGTTGCTTAATTAAAAGTTGAGAAGACTCTGGAGGTAGAAGCAGACTGAGGAGGAGGAATATTGGGAAGATGAGAAAATAATGCACTGCAGTAAGAGGAGGGATAGAAATTGGCGATGTGGTTTCGAAAATGGAAAGAGTTGGGCGAGAGGTGAAAGAACTAGAAGTGGGAATGGTGGAAGAGACGATGGTGTAGGCGAGATTGTGATAGAGGATCTGGTTATCATTGGAACTGGGAGTTTGGGATAATAATGGATCTTGTAGAAGACGGGGGGGGGGAGGCTGGTGATGAGTATTCGAAGATTAAATTTCGCAAAGACAATTCGAAAGATGAAAGACAGGCATCCATATCTACGACCACCGTCGATCTTTCGGACAGAGGTGTCAGGTGGCCTGGGTTCTACTTCAGCCATTCGGATAGGTCTCACAATATTGATATATCTTTGACTCTTGTGAATAAAGTGATAACTCGCAAAACAAGTTTTACAGGAAAGCAAAATTTCCTGCCAGCCTGTAATGGTCTGAACTAATCTTCTGGCAGCTTATTTGAAGCCCATCAATGATCTCCAATCTTTGTTGTAGCATGAATAATACTCGTCATATCTTTTTAGATACAATTTCTGGAAAAATATGAAATTTTTGTTAGTTCACCTCCACACACTTCTCAACAAGCAGAAGGAACTTCACATACTTGATTATGCACAGAATAATAAAGATAATCGTCGGTGTGGATAGCCGAGGTCGCTAACACTGAAGGACTGCAGCTGCCTCGTCCCTGAAGGGTAGCAGGTTCGAGTTCCACTCGAGGTATGGAGGTTTGTGTGGGTTCATATACGAAATAAAAGTTCCGCTGCCGTGACTTCCAAAGTTTCAAAACCAATGTTACTTACAGGGGTCACTGTATGGCCTTAGTAGTTAAAAGCAATCTTAAATGAGTAAAAAAGAATCCAGTAGTATTCTTAATATCTCATTCCCGCCCCCGAAATGTATAAATTATTTATTTTGCAGTCACAAAATACACGTGGCATGCTAGCGGCAGCCGGGCTGGGTGAGGGTCAGAAGCACCTGGGCGTCCCCCCTATCCTCCTTCCCCCACCTTGACATCGCTTTTAAATTAATCTACATATCTTTGAGGGAACTAATATGGAGTGTTTACATTTTTTTTCTCTCTCTCTCCGATGGACAGCGGATCATGCGCCTATATATCCTGAGTGTACATTTTATTTTGCTTTGCAAATAAGTTTTGACATGAAGCACAAAACAGCAAGAAAAGTGCAGAAATTAATATTTGAAAAGAATAAACTAACGTATTATGTACAAAGTTAAGATAATGCCCCCGATATATACATCCATACATACATACACACACACACACACACACACACACACACACACACACACACACACACACACATACTCTTTTAAATTGATCAGTCGTGGCTGGCGCAATACGCTTCGGTCCATGAGCAATGCTCCTACCCTGAAGCGTAGTGCGCCTTACATTCAATTTCATTTTAGGTGAACTTCATCTCTTTTCAAAAACAATATATTCCCACCCCCGAAGTATAGACGTGACCGGTATCAAATTTTGAGTTTTTAAAAGCAGCAAATCGGCGTCCGAAGCCACGTGTGCTTGAGCCCAGCCGCCAGTTCGCGAACGCCTGGCGGAAACCGCGTACGCGGCGGCGGCGGCGGCGGCGGCGGCGGCGAGCGTGGCGCCACCTGGGCTAATTACCTCGGGGGGAGGGTGGGGCGGTATCTGCAGCGCGGGCAGTGACGGATCACCGCGCCGCCCCGCGCTCGCGCGATAGGCGCTATCTGGCGGGGCGGTGATAACGCCGCCCGCTCACCCCCGCTGGCCGCCCCCGCAACCGCCCCGCCCCGCCCCGCCCCCCGGTGCTAGCGGTGGACTGAGGTCACCCGGGCTCTCGGGCGGGGCTGCGTCTGACATATTTTGAATGTAGGTTTATCATTCCTCCTCTTCTTCCTTTTATTATTATTATTATTATTATTATTATTATTATTATTATTATTATTATTATTATTATTATTATTGTAGAAAGATGCTTCTTTTTCAAATTTATTGGACCAAATAGGATCAATCTACGATGATACGATGATACCAGGAATTAAGGACGTATAATTCATAGACATTTATTGCTGCTTAACGTTTCGCACATTTGGCATATGCCTTTTCAAAAGCATTTGACAAACGGTTGACAATAAGCATTATTGTCAACCGTTAATAACAACAATTAACATATTTGGTCCAATAAATTTGAAAAAGAACCATCTTTCTACGATAAAAAACGGGATCAACAGGAAGATATTCAACCATTCTATTATTATTATTATTATTATTATTATTATTATTATTATTATTATTATTATTATTATTATTATTATTATTATTATCATTGTTTATTTTTATTGTTATTTTTGGTTGATGTTATTGTTGTGGATAAAACTGCAATAACTGAGGAAAAGTTCTACACAAAGGAGGCGGGACAAATTTCGGCACTGATACTACAAACCTGAACAAGATAATAATGTACTTAGATTATACCTTTGTTGCTTTAAAATATGTACTGAAAAATGTACGTATCCATCCCCAAGCAATACCTGCATATGATTTTACATAAAGTTAAATATTTGCTATTCGTCGTGTTATGCAATTGTAATTCTAGAAGAATATTGCTATGTGATTCTATTGAGGGGTTAGTCTTCAAAGCTGGTCACCAAAATGAAATAGAGTAATAGAATAATGGTTTCTTTCCACACAACATTCTGAGATAAGTCTTACATAGTCACCGATATAGACGCAGAAATTGGACCAAACAAAATATAACAAACGCCCCAATAATGTTGCTTAATCACTAATTTACGCGAATACCAAAAAGCGGTTTGTCAAATGAAAAAAGAAAAAAAACCTCGCTCGCATGGGAAGTGGCGAAAATAATGAAGCAGCGGCGGCGGAGGGAAGCCTGAAGGAACACAAAGGGGCGCCAGGAAGCGCGAAGCGGAAGCCAAGGCAAGCAAGCGAGCCGGAGGCAGTGGCCCAGGAGCCGTGCGAAGGGGCGGGACAGGCTCAAGGGAGGCCCTGTGCACACACACACACATACACACACATACGCGCGCGGCCCGGGCGCAAACAGATCAGACCGCGCCGCGCTGCCGTCGGTCTAAACCTCTGCCTCCACCTCTGTCTCTTGTCTCTGCCGCAGCAGAGGGCCGCACAGACTGCCCGGTAATGCAATGGACTTCTTTCGATGCTTGTGTTGAACTCAGGAAATGCATCATACCCAAGTTTGCGGGTTCAAATGTGATTAAAACCGTGGATTTTCATGGACGAAAAGAATCCTGAGGAGGGGAAGTAAAGCTGTCTGTCTAATGCTGTAGATTTACTGCATGTAAAAGATCATCAAGCCTGAAAGAAGCCTCTGAGCAAAATTTAAATCGCCTGTTCGTCACCCGAGTGATACCTTCTTTCTTCGCTAGATGGTGAAAAGAGCGTAACGAAATTTGCATGGCCAGGCGAATAGCAAGCCTGGTGGCTTGAGTCTCGCCACGTAAGAAAATAAGGCGTCATTGAAGTGAATTGAAATGCATCAGTCCATCGGGTTCTTCATACTGCGCCAGTCGTCCCCTGGTTCCACGCAATATCTAGTTAAGCGTGGCCAAAACGTTTGTGCGCTGAGAGTTGGTGCACGTGTTACCATCCCGGTTTCTGTTCTATCTATTCCGCGAATTTAGGGGAGGGGCGTGTGAGGTAGAGCGTAGTTCAGTATTCAGATCTAGATTATTTACTAGTCTGTGCGCGAGCGCAGTGGCGGGAGCTGGCGGTCATCGCCCTTGTTTCAGAAGTATTTTTAATCTTCGTGGTTTCACCATTTTTCAATCAAAACCCAGTACGAAATCAGGTACACAGAAGGATATCTAGTTTATTTAAAATTGTATTACTGAATTTCTACGATTTTTATTTTTATTGTTCTCTTCTTGATCTCTTTCCTCTTCGTCTCAATGACCTTCCTCTCTTGCAACTGAACCTCTGCCCATACTTTCACATACATTGATGCTTCATTTCTGCTGTCTCCGTTTATTCTTCCTTTTTCCGTTTCAATTAACATGTCTTCGCCACATCTACCTTCACATTCACCTCTGTCCATAAACTCCTCCATATTCGCCTCCACTCCTCTTCTGTCACCTTTACCGTACAATTTCCCCAACACCTTGGCCTCCACGACCACCTCACCTCCATTTCTTTCCACCCCTGAGGCCGCTCGGCATCCACCGCCTCCACCGTCACCGCCTCCACCTCCGGTTGATTCATGGCGGCGACGTAAGCCTCTGGTGCCGGCGGCGCGGCCCTGGGAGACGCGGTGCTGGGCGGCTGCGGGGGCGGCGGCTGTGCTGCCAGAGGTGCAGAGGGTGTACCGCAGGGATCCAGAGGGAGTGCGGCTGCGAGGGGGCGTGGCTCCCCTAGACGACGTGCACCCTCGCGCCGGCTTTGTCCTTTCTAACGCGCGCCCTACCCCGCCCTTCTCCTAGCCTCGTCCCCCCGTCCTCTCCCTTGCCCGTCCACATGACCATTAAGTCCAACAGATGCTTTCAGAGCAACACGCGTGGAATCGCGAAACGAAACGTGTTTGCAAGAAAAATCATGTGTTGTTTGTCTTTATCACGTGTCTTTCAACGGTACAAATTCAAAGACCTACTCCAAAAGGGGAGTAAACATACAAGTGTCAATTTGCATATTATTATTATTATTATTATTATTATTATTATTATTATTATTATTATTTTAATTAGCATTGTGTAGGTATAGTAGAAGGGTCATTCACAGACAGATCCCACAAAACATGGCTCGGCTACACCGCGTATTCCAGAAAGTTATTTGTACAACCAGGAGCAAGAAAATCCACTCTTTGGATATGAGGTTCCACAAAACGTTCTTCTGCCGAAAACTCGCCACTTCTTTCTACAGCATTACATAACTTTCTCTGTACTAAGAGTAGTATATTAGAAAGTATCAAGTTTCATGATTGTTCACTGTCTGTCCGCTCCATCATAAATAGAATGTAACAATGTTCGAAATAGACGCATTCGTGCGAAATACCTCGAAGTCAAACCAACTAGAATACGGGGTCATTCGTGCAGAACTACACGATCATATCGAATCCCATCAATTCGATCATATCGAATCCCATAGTCTCCGCTCAATCAAATGGTAATTAGGCAGAACCAGTCAAACGAATGCACATGGAACGTCTTACCGAACCACCACCACCACCACCGCCGCCGCCGCCGCCGCCGCCGCCGCCACTGTTTAGGCCGCATCCTGTGTCATCTCCATTGGTGACATGGACACCACCACCTCCATCACCATCACCATCATCACCACCACCACCACCACCACCACCACCACCACCACCACCACCACCACCACCAACAACAACAACAACAACAACAACAACAACAACAACAACAACACCTCCACCACCGCCGCTGCCACTGTTTTGGCCGCATCCTCTGTCATCTCCATTGGTGACCCTTGGACACCCTTACCGACATTATGCCGACGCCTGTTCAGTCACTGACACCGCCAAGCCAAGGCAGCCACCTAACTCTATTTAGTCAAGCAAAACCATAAGTATTTCCGCGTCCGATATGGCCCTTCAACCCAATCTCCGCCTAAAGTTAATTGCGCGTGCTTCACCTCCGCGCAGCTGCCTCTGCTACTTTGTCTCCGCGTGCGCCGTCTGGTTGTTTCCTTTGTTTTTGTCATCTTCTGAGAGGTCTTGACATTCAACTGTTTCCTTTGTTGCTGGATTATCTTTTGTTGATTCACACGTTCGCAAATTTCATTAATTGAAATCTTTGGTGCATAGTCTGGTTTTTGCTTTCTAGAAATGTAGTAACGTAACTTCAATAACTCCGGAAGTCAAAAAACGTGATTTTCTGCATGTTGATTAGATATGTCTGCACAATTATGCTTGCTTCACTTCCTGGCTGAATTAAACTGAACAAACGATTGTTTTTTAAATCCAATTTTATTATACGGAATGGAAATTAAAGTCGAAATTCATCGACATCACCCGTACGTAACATTCTTTTTCCTTCGCCTTTATCATTTTAACCCATTGACTTCCTTTCTACTTACCTTTCTTCTCTTGTTGCCTTCGTTCCCTTTACAATATTAATCTCCTGCACATCGATATAATGTAATACATTGCATTCTTTCGCCTTCCTCTTCGTTTCCTTTGGATCTACCGCTTGTTCGTGTACATTTTATAATCTTGACTTCTCCAGTACTTAACATTCTCTCTCCTTCGCCTTTATCTCCATCTTACCGCACAGACTCGTAGATCAGCATAGTCTGTCTTTCATCTTGACTAAATAATTGTGTGTCGGCTTCAGGGTTCTTCCTCTTTCTTCTTTATTCCCGAAATGCTCTCGGTTGTTCTGAGCTTTTTTCCTCCTTGGCCTAAGTTTCCTTCGCGTTCCTCGCGGACTGTGTCGTGGCCGGAGTTCTTCCTCCGTGGCGTGGTTCGGTGCGTCTCCTCCGCGTTGGCCGCACCGCGGGTGGGGGTGGGGGGTGGGGGTGGGGGGGCGCAGTTCCCTGCTGAGCTGGGGCTGCGCGCGGCGCTGGCGCGGGACCAGCGCCCGCATGGTTTATTTTACTGCGCCCGCCGCGCAGCCAAGGTTCCGCACCGGGACACGGAGGTTGAGGGGTTGGAGGCGGTGGGTGGAGGTGATGGGGGCAGTGGATGGAGGGGATGGAGGCGGTTGGTGGAGATGTGAAGGCGGTTAGTGGAGATGTGAAGGCGGTTGGTGGAGATGTGAAGGCGGTTGGTGGAGATGTGAAGGCGGTTGGTGGAGATGTGAAGGCGGTTGGTGGAGATGTGAAGGCGGTTGGTGGAGATGTGAAGGCGGTTGGTGGAGATGTGAAGGCGGTTGGTGGAGATGTGAAGGCGGTTGGTGGAGATGTGAAGGCAGTTGGTGGAGATGTGAAGGCGGTTGGTGGAGATGTGAAGGCGGTTGGTGGAGATGTGAAGGCGGTTGGTGGAGATGTGAAGGCGGTTGGTGGAGATGTGAAGGCGGTTGGTGGAGATGTGAAGGCGGTTAGTGGAGATGTGAAGGCGGTTGGTGGAGATGTGAAGGCGGTTGGTGGAGATGGGAAGGCGGTTGGTGGAGATGGGAAGGCGGTTGGTGGAGATGGGAAGGCGGTTAGTGGAGATGGGAAGGCGGTTAGTGGAGGGGATGGAGGCAGTAGTGGAGGGGATGGAGGCGCTGGGTGGTGTTGGAGGCGCTTGGTGGAGGTGATAGAGGCGGTTAGTTTAAGGATGGAAACGGTTAGCGTACGGATGTGAGGGGAGGTGGGGATGAAGGAAGCGGAGATGAAACAAGGAAGAACATGAAGGAAGTGGAGATGTGGAGGCGGTTAGTGGAGGTGATGGAGGCGGTTGATGGAGGTGATGAAGGCGGTTAGTTTAAGTATGGAAACGGTTAGTGTACGGATGGAAGGGGAGGTAGAGAAGAAGGAAGCAGAGATGAAACAACTGAGGTTTAACACCTGATCCATCACCACTGCCGTCACTCGTCGCCTTTTTAGTATTCGTTTCATTTCTTTCATCACCGTCACCATTTCTCCTCTCCCTGTCACCGCGGCCCCTTCATCACCTCTTTCACAATTGCCACCATCACTCAGTCTCACCACATTTGCTTATTGGCCATGCTTCCTGTCCTTGCAGTTTATTCTTTTAAGAATATGTGTATCGATAAATGACTTGTTCACTTTATGCTTTCCCTACCTGCCTTCCTCTTTTAGATTGTCTCCGCTTCCGTCACCATCTTTAAGTTCCACCATAGTGAAATGATTTACCTCCTTATGAAATGATCTTGGTCTATGGTTCCACTGTCTACCGCCACCGTCGCTTGAACCCCTCTCATAGTCCAGTCTCAGTTTCCCCTCTCCTTCTCTGCCTGTGAACATGAGCTCGGTGACCCTGCTCGCGGAGTAAACAGTCTCAAGAAGGAGTTTGTTCACAACCAAACCAGCTTGGGGGCTGGACGGATCTGGACGAGGCTTCGGCCTTAGACTGGAGTCTACTTGAACGGTCAGGCTTGCTCGCAGTTCTTTGCATCTAGAGTTTATTGTCAGCGATTTTGTTTAAAAAACAACAACCAGAGATATCATTAATTCAACAATTCAGTTACGATCTTAGTCGACGATCTTAATCGTTATCTTAATCTTAACAGTTACGATCTTAATCGTTAAATTATTATTCCTTAAAGAATAGGAATATGTTCTAAAACAGCGTTTGGGGACATTTCGGTTCATTTGAATCATAGCGGTGTGGTCAGATAATATCAGAACGATGCAAGGACTTCTGCTTATCCTTGCCAAGCATTGCGTATATCTAGAGCGCGATTGGGAGGGGGGAGGATTGTAAGAACTTGGGGACTGGTTTTCCCTGCTGTTTGATAGTAACTCCACACACAACGCGCAATTAATTTCTTATTCACATATCTTTGTTTTTACTTCTTAGGTTTCTCTTCATTGAAGTAAATGTACAATAGAAGTACCTGAATTGGGAACAGGAAAAAGAGTGTTATTGAATGTTTTGGCTCATCGAGTTACGTGTTATTATTACAATATGCTGGTAGAAGGGAAGAAAGAAGTCAATTATTGAGGTTCCAGTACGCAGGGAGTGAAATTCTTCCGGTTGGACACCCCAAATTATTGAACGTTTTTCTTTGAAAACGATATAGCTGCACATAACTCGACAGATTCTTCAATCGAGCACATTCAGAACCCAGAGATATGGAATTTGAATCTCACAGTATGAGAGAAATTTTGAAAGTAGATCTAATTGACCCATTATTTCGATGTAGTGTTGTTTTTGTTTTGTTGTTAATTATGAACATAGTACCTATTTTGTACAGTTCCGAAGTGAATAAATGGATTTTAAAATTCTATCGAGATACTTTAATTACGATAAATTGAAGGACAATTGTTTAAGAAACAAACTGATGTCTTAATGTATATTTCATTTACCACTGATACTCACAGAATGATATTCATCTTCGATGATGTGATAGGTGTTCATCGCAGCAAATGACGTGTGAAAAAAACTGTGTAGTATATTTCTGATTAAGTATTCAGGAAGTCGTAATCAAAACAAGTATTCTTCCTTAAGACAAACGCCTCATTGTATTCCTTTCGTTGGTAAGAATTCATTTGTATTCATAGTCTACGGTTCTTCCTGAACCGTTGCTGTGTCCATGCTCAGAATATTTTCCAGATCAAGAGATTTTAGTGGACGCGTGGTACGTGCGAACAGGACTCTCTTCATTTGTCACAACCCATCTCGCCGGAATAAAATACGTATTTCAGACATTCATTGTGGGAAACATTTATGACGCTGATATGAGTTATATTTTATTATGTTGTGAACAGATTGGTATTTCGTGAATTATAGAGATTTATTGGTGGAACACGTACTTCGCATTCTCCAACACTTACTTCCCATTTTCCGACATTTACTCTCTACTCTCCTACAGTCACTCCCCATTTTACAAAATATATTCCCTGACTCTATTCCATATTGTCGCCTTCGGCACAAATATCTTCCCGTTTTCTCTTCCTTTCATCCCGTACCTGTTCCTGCATTAAGAACACCTTCCTCCACTTACCAGGGAATACTTCAGTACCTTCGTCTATTCCTGTACTCCTGCTTTCGCCCGACACCTCCCGCTCTCGCTTTATAAGTACACCTCTCCCCTTTCTCCACCTTCCTTCCGCCCCGTGCCGCCGCGGCCGGGCTCCCCTTCGTCGGCGCGGTGCGGCGCGTCTGTTTACCCGCGTCGCCTAGCAACGTGATTAATCGCGCGCGCGTCGCTCACCCCTCCTTCCCTGGCTCCCCGCCCCCGCCCCCGCCGCGCCACGCCACACCGCGGCCGCGCCTTCCGCCGCCGCCGCGTGGGTGCGTGCGAGGCGCCGCGCCGTCCCCGAGCAGCCATCGGCGCCTCGATGCCCGATCGAAAGAACTGCCGGGAGAGGTGCGTCGACTGATGTCACTGCAGTGCCTCTGACCGGGATGGCCCTAGGTTCGAGTCCCGACAGTGGCAATATTTTCTACACTAGCTGGATTGCTAGGTCCAATTCAATTGGTCTGGTGGAGATCGTTAGCTCTGGTCGGTAGTTTTCCTTGGTGACTCCGATCAACGCCTGTCGGAACAGTATCCAACAAACGGGCCACGGACCGTGCGCGATCTTACCTTCCTCTTCCTTGTCCT
The DNA here is from genome assembly GCA_011170035.1 of Teleogryllus occipitalis. Taxonomy (NCBI): domain Eukaryota; kingdom Metazoa; phylum Arthropoda; class Insecta; order Orthoptera; family Gryllidae; genus Teleogryllus; species Teleogryllus occipitalis. The sequence goes on along the minus strand of BLKR01002441.1, from coordinate 164,067 downwards.
ATCCTCACCCCTTACACACACTACACTAACTTGCACTACACTACCACATATGCTGGGAGACCGGTCGGGGACTTAGAACTTGTCGCGGCTGGGGCTGTGCCTCGCTGGTGGACGATTCCTAGTTGTGGGAAACCCTGCTAGCCGACGGTAGGTCCGGCTCGGCGCCGGATCTTGCCATCCCGCGGGGGAAGATCACCGCCACCTCCCGAGGAGAAATAAACACGCACTGCACTTGCGGGACTAATGACCTCGGTAGTTGACGCGCCCGGAATCACTAACAACCAACCATAGAAAGAACTCCTCCATCCTCGACGGATCGCCCCCTGAGAGCAAGCAGGAGCAAGGCCTACGCAAAGTCGGAGCTTTCCGGAGACGTAGATTTGCGCTTCACTGTGCGGGCGGCTCCGAGTTTAAAGTTTCGGCTGGTCTTCTATGGCCTTGTTAGGGGGTGAAATTTCAAAACTGCCTCCGAGGTAGTGTGTTCAAGTGGAGTTCTAGGTTTCCGTGACCGGTGTACGATTGGTCTCAGCAGACCGGGTTAGGCCGCGGCATAGGCTGGATGGCACACGCTTTCAGCCGTCATTTATCATTTCGGCCCTAAAGATGGCTGGGAAAACTTATGTTGCTTTCTTTTTTTCCCTTCTATTCTACTTCACAAAAGTATTTGAAATAAAATCCATCTCTCGAGAGAAAACGTATGTAAAGTACATTGGCTACGTGAATTTTGTCCATAAGTTTTTCGCCAAGTCATAAGGCTGTTGGTCTTCATCATTTTATATGGATAAAATAAAAAAAAACTCAAATGAATATGGAATTCGTATTTAATATCGTTAATATTATAAATATTAAAAAGTACAATTAAATTATTCGAAATAAAATGCATATATATAAAATATCGTTGAGCGTGTTCACATATTTTTCGTTTTCCATATTTTCTCACAGCATGTACGCAAACTTTCCCTATTGGTATCCGGTCCTCCAGCGCCATGCTACAAGGCTGTAGTTCGCATAGCGTGAGATAAGTAGGCTCTAAGAGATGGCGATTAGGTTCTAAGGGATGATGACTACTTCGAGGATGATTTCCGACGAGACTTTAGCCCGGCCGCTTTCTTTTCATTTACGCACTTGAGGATGATGTCCACGAACTTGGTGAGCTCATTTGCGTCTTTGGCCACGCTGAGTGCAGAGCAACGGCGCACCGCGTCTATCACCAGCACGCCCTTGAGGTCCATCTCAATATAGTCCTCCGCCAGCGCCTTGGACTGCATGATGTGCAGCTTGGCGAACTGCTGCCCCACCGCCAGAGCGCACGCCGACGTCGTGCAAGCCAAGCCCTCCTTGGCCAGCTTCTGTGCCATGCACATCGCATGATTAGGCTCTGAAGAGATGGTGACTGTGCTTTAAGAGATGGTGACTGTGCTCTAAGAGGTGGTGACTGTGCTCTAAGAGGTGGTGACTGTGCTCTAAGAGATGGTGACTGTGCTCTAAGAGATGGTGACTGTGCTCTAAGAGATGGTGACTGCTCTAAGAGATGGTGACTGCTCTAAGAGATGGTGACTGCTCTAAGAGATGGTGACTGCTCTAAGAGATGGTGACTGCTCTAAGAGATGGTGACTGTGCTCTAAGAGATGGTGACTGTGCTCTAAGAGATGGTGACTGTGCTCTAAGAGATGGTGACTGTGCTCTAAGAGATGGTGACTGTGCTCTAAGAGATGGTGACTGTGCTCTAAGAGATGGTGACTGTGCTCTAAGAGATGGTGACTGTGCTCTAAGAGATGGTGACTGTGCTCTAAGAGATGGTGACTGCTCTAAGAGATGGTGACTGCTCTAAGAGATGGTGACTGCTCTAAGAGGTGGTGACTGTGCTCTAAGAGATGGTGACTGTGCTCTAAGAGATGGTGACTGTGCTCTAAGAGATGGTGGCTGTGCTCTAAGAGATGGTGACTGTGCTCTAAGAGATGGTGACTGTGCTCTAAGAGAGGGTGACTGTGCTCTAAGAGATGGTGGCTGTGCTCTAAGAGATGGTGGCTGTGCTCTAAGAGATGGTGGCTGTGCTCTAAGAGATGGTGACTGTGCTCTAAGAGATGGTGGCTGTGCTCTAAGAGGTGGTGACTGTACTCTAAGAGATGTGACTAGGATCTAAGGTGTTTAACCTCTGGAAGATGTTTAGTTTAGATTTTTTAGGCGCCTAGAGGTTCAGAAATAAATATCGTAAAACATCTTTTTACAATATACAATTGATGAATTTATTGACAAATGAAACCGTTTTGCTGAATTGAATAATCAATTGAATGTCATGTTTCATATCCACTTTCATAAACTTTCAATGTACGTGTACCTATACAATTTTCGTTTAAATTTGACTATTCATCCTGTGAAAGGTTGTAGACTGAATGGTTGTAGCTAGTAGGAGATCTTGAAGTATTGTCTATATCTTACATTAATTTGTATATTAATAGGAGACCCTATTTTTAGTACATTTCTTGAGAACAAGCGGCTGAACAGATTGACTTAAAAATGGTCTTTCATTGAAGATCATGGCCCATTGGCGTGCAGAAACTACTTGATCACAAATTCGTTTGCGCGGGAGAAAAAAAACGCAATTTCGAAATCACTGCTATTGCGCGGATCGTATGGCAAGCAAAAGCTTCCCATCTATACCGGCGCGCAAATCCGTACTGATCGTATGTTCTCAACTGAATGAAAAATATCGTTTAAAATGACACTAAATCTACCTTAAGGTGTGATTTTACACGACTTGTTCAGCTTGCAACTCTTATTACCTACGACACTTAACTCAGTTTCGTAAAGTTTGAGTTTATGGCAGTAGAGTTGGATAGGCTGGTATTACACTGTGAAAGATCTTTAAATATGGGATTTGAAAAATGCCCAATTCAGGAAGATAATTGTTTTTAAACTTTCGAATCAGAGGAATCAATTTCGAAAGGAGGAGGAACGACAAAGAAAATAGAAGGTTTCCTCATCCATCCTCAAATAAATCTTCATTTCGAAGTTCTTTAATTAATGCTTCACAATGTACGACCCATAACCTCACATATGAATGAATACCATGACGTTGTTCTGGCCTCACGATCAAACCTTTTCCTTCATCAGTATTAAACATAGATTAGTTATTATAAAACATAAAGTAGCACAAACACAACTATTTGTGTGTCATCCATCGTAAATCACGAACCTAACTACATAAAATATTGGACGAAATGTAATATGTTCATCAAATTTCTTTGTCAAAGTTTTCCCGTCAAAGTTCAAAGAACTTCCACAAAGTTCATCAAAGATATATGTCAAATATCTTTTATAGTGTAATGCTGGCCATAAAGTATAAAACCAATGTTGTACAGAGTTTTCTGTCGCTGTTATTTGGTACTGAAGTGTATGGAATATCCCCCCCCCCCCAAAAAAAAAACACACACACAATAAAACACGGTGTACCTGCGCATTAGCGGCGTACGTGTCTATATCCAATTCGAACTGCTTGGCCGCTTGGAGGAAGGGACCAATGTTTTCATTCACGCATTTCTGCGTTGATGCCACGTACTTGCTCTGCAGTGCTGCGAGCTCCTTCTGGTGTTCAGTAATGCACGCTGCTGCGAAGGCTTCACTCTTCTTCAAGTTTTCTAACTGGAAAATAACGTATTTGTAGGTAAATAACTGTATTTTCGTTGTAACTGCACTTCCGTATTTCTGAATTCTGCAACCGGGCATCATCTGCCCAATTGTAGAATAAATTTCTATCTATCTAATCTTCTCTTTGACCATGAAACAGGATGAGTTACTTCGGGCGAAAAAAGCCAACAAAAATACCCACCAATTGTGTTCTGGATAATCAGGTGAACACATTTTCAAAAGGTAATCACAATTTAAAGAAATGATTAAACGATTAGCAACGTATCTAGTTCTTAGAATAAAGGAATATAAAAACAAAATAAAATGAGAAATGTGATGTGAAGCTGGCTAGAAACATCAAGATTTTTAAAAAATTAAATGAAACTCAAAATATTTAGTTTTTGTTCAAAGTCCAAGTTTAATGTCCAAAGTCACTAACGAAATGAGATGATAAAAATCCCCCACTAAATTTTAAACTGCTGATTTGTGAATTATGTTTAGGATCAAAAAAATTAAGATATACGGAATTTGAGATCCCCCACCGTCCCCACACATTTTATAGATACCTGTTTTTGTCCATTTCTTTCCTTTTTTCCTACACAACGACGTTTTAAAACTTGGAAATATTTTGTAAATTTTACTGCGTTTATGTCTTTTAAATTTCACATTTTTCGCCAAAAATTACATTTTTTCAGTAAAAAGATTTTACAAAGCCATTTTCACCCAAACCATGTGACAGAAGTTTTATTTTTACTATCTCACGTACTACAAACATAGTAAGAGAGTGTTCCGTAATGCGGAAGCGAAACACAACTTTTTTCTAAAAAATTGGTATTGTAGATCACGGATTATGAAAATATGGATAATTAGTAAATTGGTATATTTAGTAAATAACTTCCACTAACACTTGTGGTCACAATTCACGTTTTGTGTGTCCCTGATTCAAAAAAATTGGTTTAAGTCTTTGCGTTTTTGCAAAACGCCTCTCCAACCGTTTGTGAATAACGCGAACGACTAATCAGTAAGATATTCATCACAATTGATATTCTCCGATCGATCTGACAATGTCACGGTCCAATGAATATGAAACTGATATTTAATTTTTGCGCATACACGCGCATACGCGCAAACACGAAACCTCAAGGACGTCTTCAAATTTTTCTCAGAAATTGCTTCATATGTTTGGATGAAGTTTATCCGATAAAGTACGCGTGTAAAAATGGCGCAGGTTCGATTTTCATCGAACTCTTTGAATTTTCCAAAATTACGAATGTACGAGAAAGAACGTGCTGATGCAGCTAGTTTATATTCTTATCCCGCTAAGACCTTAGCCGTTTCACTGCTTCTGTCGATTGTTTTATCAAGTCGATTAAACTCCCTCGAAAGTTGCTAAAATAACACATACGTCATATTTGCATACTGCCTACGTCATAAATCACAAAACGAAGTTTGTCACACCTCCAATTTCAGGATTCGCCTCTTTTGCCATTGTTTTCATCACATTAGGTCTGTGTACACTGAAGGTTGCCAGAGGGATTTGAGGCCACGGTATTGTACACGCTCCTTTTTCCCATAATCCAAAACCCTAACTCGAAACCTCGCACCTTTTGATCTGGAATCACGATTTGCCAAAAGTCGATCGAGCGTGGCTTTCCCAAAAATATGGGTTGGACCCCCTTCCATTTGGGAGCTTCGGGAAGATTACCTTATTTTCCGTGTGTTTGTCCAAACCACTCGTGTTCAGTCGGAACCTCCGCCCCCCCTCCGCGACCTGGAGCTTTCCTCACTGCGTGACATAAACAACGTAAGTGCAGTCGACTACCGAGCTGCTGGGATGGGTGTATCATATTTCACGTCGGGGGTTTTGGGTGTGGGGCAAAGTCCCAACTGCGCCTGCTTGATTCTAAGATTGATTTCAATCAATGGTCCTGTAGTATGGTGACATTACTCTAAGAAGGGACCGCTTTGACGTAACTGCTTGGCTTCCGTTGGCAACAACTGCAAGTCATGGCCGTGTACTCGATAAATTAATGCGTTTTGTTTACAGTTGGCTCACCTGTAACTACATATTCCGCTTGGACACTACCTCTTCCCATGGCATCTACTCGACATGACGTTCATTTGTTTCCCTATTTGTCAAAGTGATCCTTTCTTACGTTAGAGTAACTTCTTTATACCCACCGCGCGGTCAATGTTCTTCGTGGCTTTGTCGGTGTCGGCGTGAAACGTCGCGTTGATGTTCATCATTTGCGAGTCCAGCTTTGCCCGCGCCTCTTCTCTGGCGTTCCCCAGCCTGCGCAAAACAACACGCGATAGACCAAATTGTGGCTCCTACGGGCATTTTTAACTTCAACGTATTGTTACATTGACGTATTGAACTATATTGAAACAATTTCGTGATCGGTAGTTTTCCGTGGTTTCACCGATCAGTGCTAGGCGAATGTCGGAACAGTACCATAACCAATGGTCCTTGGACGGCGTGCGAATCATGCCTTTCTCTTCCTTATCCTATCCTCACCCCTTATTTACACACACGCACACACTACCACGCATGTGGAGAGGCCTGTCCGCTGGTCGGGGGAGACCAGTCGGACCTTAGAGCTAATCCCGGATGAGGCAGTGCCCCGATGGTGAGAGATACCTGGTTGGGAAACGCAGCTAATCGACGTGTAGGTTGGCACTGGATCTCGTCAAAAAAAGGGGGCGAAGATTCCACAGCCCGATAAAACATGCACTAAAGTTGCAAGACTAATGACCTTAGCATTTGACGAAAACGTCAATCATTCGTAACAATTTCGTTGTTTTGTAGAGGAGTATTCTTTGAAATCCGTTCCAGGAAAGAACAGCACATCACTATAATTAGATATGAAATAGTCTTTTAATTTTTATTTTATATTACACCATGGATCTGTTCTGACGCGCCCGTTTTCAAACTGGAGACTCCTCTGACGACGGTCCCAACAATTCTCACAGTAAACGCCTAAAACAAAAGCTCAGGTGTCAAATGTTTGACCCAGCATGGTAGGTATTCACCTAATGTGGCTCACAAAATTCACTAACTCATAGAAATCCTGCATTACGCGAATTCCAATAATTCATTTTTAAATTTTAACAATCAATTTTATCGTACTTATCTACTGAGGGCCTGCAAGTAAAACTGAAATAAATTTCAACAAATAACTAGTGGGTTGGATAATTTATTAAAGATCAAATTGTAATTTGCTAGATTTTTTATCTCTATTCGAAATCGCGGATGAGATTATCATTGAAAAGAAAAGTATTCAATATATACAGAAAATGATCTTATTTTTCGATAAATTGCAATGTCAATAAGCCAGAATTTGATAAAAGAAAAATTCTCCCTCCTACCTTCGAGCGTACTCGTCGAGCTGTGTTATGAGGGCCTTCGTGATAGGCTTTAGGAAATCCGGCTCGCTGTTCGATTTATCATTTTCGCCTTGAGCTAATGTCCGCGGGAGTAAATCTGTCACCAAATCTGGTATTCGCCAAGAGGGAAGTATGTTTCCCATCTCAGACCTTTCCCGGTCATGTTGTAAAAATTTTTGGTATATTTTTATTTCGTGGTGCTGTTGCTAGGTGAAATAGGGAGGAAGTGGTAATAATTACGGTGGTCTTCGTTTCACCCATTGTTCCGCCGTCAGCTAGGGTGATTGTTGATGTTGATGTTGTAGCTAGCGAATGCGGAAAATAACACGGGGAATGAAACTTTTTTGTTTTTTTACTTTTTTGTTTTCTTTGTGTGAGTTAAAGATCTTTCAGGATTTAGAGACTTCCATAATTTAGATTCAATACTTTGTTTGCATGATACAATATATACATTTCGATTTTGTTTTCGCGTGTCCCGAGTTTAACCTTCGTTAAACCGTACCTCCAAGGCCTTTAGACTCGATCTTTTACATGCAGTGAATCTACATGCGGCAGCCGGCTTTACTTCCCTTCCGAAGGAAGACGCATGAAGGATTTTCCCGCATTTATCCATGACTTCGCTCAGGTTTGAATCTGCGAACTTGGATATGAGCCCTATGTGCTAACCGTTACACCACCGAAACCACCGAAGATCAGGATACGTGACAGTGTTCCACGTCTACTTTCGCGCGCCCTGCGTTGAACCAACGTTAAACCGTACCCCGAAGGCCTTGATCTTTTACATGCAGTAAATCTATATGGGGCAGCCGACTTTATTTTCCCCCGATGGAAGCCGCATGAAGTATTTTTCTGCCCTTCACAAATCCATGACTTCGATCGGGTTTGAATCCGCGAACTTTGATATAAGAGATGTAAGAGATATAATATACGCTAACACATACACCACCGAAGATCGGGATAGGTGACGGTGTTCCATGTGTGTTTCCAGGCGTCTCGTATTTAACCAACGTTAAACCATACCCTGAAGTTCCCCCGCGGACAGTTTCGCCTGTCCACGTCTCCTTTCCTCAGCCCTTCAGCGGCAGTCTGCTCGTGTAGGGGCCGTTAGCGCCCGGCGCGGCGCGCGTCATCGCGTTCCCACAGACTCCCGCTCGACCCCCCTCTCGCGCCGCGCGGCGTCTCGGCGGCATCCAGCGCGCGTCGGAACAGAGCAGCGCATCCGGTACGTGGCCGGGATGGCGATGCGCGCCGCGCCGCGGCCGCTTCCTTACGCGCGCCCGGGAGGGGCGGGGCCCCCGCGCGGCATACAGATGGCCGCCCCGCCGCGGTTCCGGTTGCGGACGCGCTGCCAGACGCGCGGACGCCGGCCCGGAGGATGCTGTTCGTCTCGCGGGTAGTGATGGCAAATTTCAACAAAACATCGTTACATCGAAGTTTCGATACATCGAAGTTTCGATACATCGAAGTTTCGATACATCGAAGTTTCGATACATCGAAGTTTCGATACATCGAAGTTTCGATACATCGAAGTTTCGATACATCGAAGTTTCGATACATCGCTAAAGGGTTTTTGATGTCGACGAAAACATCGACGAGAAAACAACGATGTTTAAAACATCGATGTTTTATTTATAGACTAATGGACATGCTAGTTTCCTATGCATTTCTACCGGGAGCGGTAGCTCAGTGCATCAACTGATGTCACTGCAGCGCCTCTGATCGGGTGGTCCTAGGTTCGGTCGCTGACTGGAGGAGATTTCTTGCGGCCGGCTGCTCTCATCGGTACTTCTCCGTGGTTTCTCCGATCAACATCAGGCGAATGCTGGAGCAGTTCCCTAACAAACGGCCACGGACCGCGCGCGATATTTCCTTCTTCTTCCTTGTCCTATCCTCACCCCTTAGACACACACTAACATGCACTACACTACCACACATGCCGGGAGACCGGTAGCTGACTTGCCTGGGGAATACCCCGTTAGCCGACGGGACTAATGTAGGGACTAGGTCGGCGCCGGATCTGGTCACTCAGCGGGGAAAGACTACTGCCACCTCCCGAGCAAATACACGCATTACGAATGACCATAATAGTTGACGTGCCCGGTATCACCAATCAATCGATACACCGAAGTTTCGATACATCGCCAAAGGGTTTTCGATATCGATGAAAACCCCGATGTTTTATTTATAGACTAATAAACATGCTACTTTCCTATCCATTTTTAATTCAAGAACGCAAAAGAGATATATTTTATTGTTTGGTTATCACCATGTTAGTAGTACGTAAAAATTATCGAAAGTAATGTATAAAATTAACAATAAAATACATCGTGTTCTGAAATCGATTTCGTGTTTCACTGTCGTTTCAGGCAATGACACGCCTGGCGATAACATACATTCACGAGCAGCTCTCAATCTTCCTCAGAATGCACAGGCGAAATGTGCAGCGTGATAAAGAGGACGACGCAAAACAACGATATTGCTGTAGATTGCTACAACTCTACAACGTGCTTAAACCCCTTTATTAAAAAATTAAAAAAACATCGAAAGCAAAACGTCGATTTTCTGAAGATGATTTTCCATGATGCTGCTCAATATTGTGTTAAAAAATTAGGTTTCTTGTACGTTAAACACTATCCGAATACTGCTGAATATTATCTGGAACTGAGAGGCTGAACGTGAATACTTTCACTTCCTGGTAAATTGTGTTTCATGGAGTTACGTCACTTAAGAAATGATATCTTGTCCAGAAAAATAACATAAAAAAATTGCCCATTACCTTGTGAATGTTCAAAATCGAATATTTACCTCTGGAATGATTCCTCACATAAACGTTCTATTGATAATATTCTACTTCTAAACCGTGGATACCCGCTGTATTGCTTGATTCGGAGTGGTTATATCAAGAATCAACTGTTTAAGTACACATACACTTTCTCCCAATATGAATTTAAAACGAGGGATCCAACGAAAATGCTAGGATTGAAAATAGAGGGAGTCGTCTCAAAAGGAATGAAATACTCACCAACACATAGGTAATGAAGGTGTAATGACCATCTCGCAAAACCTTGATTGTTATGTACCCGAGACATACTTTTCGTACGTGATTAATAAAACGTGTGTACCGGTGTATCGTTCGTTGCTGCACGACCAGAAGCGCAGGAAATGTGAAACACGTGTTCTATTTTTTTAATCTGTTTTTTCATCCTGTTCCGTAGTCGGTTAGAGCTGTTGTTACGAACCTTGGAAAATGGGGCTGACAGAATGGGAGCCAGTCAAGCGATCACCCTGGGGCGCATGCTCACGATGAATTGCGATGAAAGATAACCGATGGCGGAGATACCTGAAATGAATGGCAGGTGCAGTAATAGTGCGACGCCCTCCCCCTCTGGAAACCTGTCGCGTCCTTTTTTTCTTCCTAATGCGCCGATGAACAGGCAGCGCCCTGTTCGCTGGAACAGCAAGACAGGAAGAGGTGTCTCTACGTGCCTCTATGTTCTGTGTGTGACTGTGTACTGTGTTCTGTGTGTGTGACTGTGTACTGTGTTCTGTGTGTGACTGTGTACTGTGTTCTGTGTGTGTGTGTGTGTGACTGTGTACTGTGTTCTGTGTGTGTGACTGTACCGTGTTCTGTGTGTGTGTGACTGTGTACCGTGTTCTGTGTGTGTGACTGTGTACCGTGTTCTGTGTGTGTGACTGTGTTCTGTGTGTGTGACTGTGTACTGTGTTCTGTGTGTGTGACTGTGTACTGTGTTCTGTGTGTGTGACTGTGTACTGTGTTCTGTGTGTGTGACTGTGTACTGTGTTCTGTGTGTGTGTGACTGTGTACTATGTTCTGTGTGTGTACTGTGTTTGTGTGAGACAGTGTACTGTGTTTGTGTGAGACAGTGTACTGTGTTTGTGTGAGACAGTGTACTGTGTTTGTGTGAGACAGTGTACTGTGTTTGTGTGAGACAGTGTACTGTGTTTGTGTGTGACTGTGTGCTGTGTTTGTGTGTGACTGTGTGCTGTGTTTGTGTGTGACTGTGTGCTGTGTGTGCGATTGTGTATTATGTTTATGTATTGTTTATTTTGTGTAGATGTGCAGTGTTTGTGAATGTCTGTACAATATTTGTGGGTGACTGTGTACAATATTTGTGGGCGACTGTGTACAATGTTTGTGGGTGACTGTGCACATTGTTTGTGGGTAACCGTGTACTGTGTTTGTGTGCGCCTGCGTGCGTTAATGCGCTGTACGTAACTTGAGCGTTCGTGCGTGCGAGGATGCGCGGTGGGGGAGGAGAGATGAAATATTTTCCCGTGCCTCTGCGCCGATTTCGCGCGATGGGCGGGGCCGTCAGCACACGTGCCCCGGAGACCGCCGTCCGGGGTCAAGTGACGTCGCGGGAAAACACGCAGGCGCCCGATGATGAGAGGGGCGGGTTGGGGGCGAGGCGGCGGGCAAAGCGGGGGCAGAGATGGGCACAGGGGTGTGTCAGCCTTGCATGCGTGACGAGGGTGATGGGAAATGGAATAGGGTGTGAGGCAAGCGTAGGAACGACGTGGAACGGGTAAGACGTCTCGCACGTGGCGAAGAGTGGGACCGGTAGCTCAGTGCATCAACTGATGTCTCAGAAGCGCCTCTGACCGGGAGATCCTTGGTTCGAGTCCTGACGGCGGCAGGATTTTCGACACTAGCTTTTCAGCTAGGTCGAATTCACTTGCTGTCTGGAGGAGAATTCTAGCCGCCGGCTGCTCCGATCGGTAGTTTTCCGTGGTTTCTCCGATCAACACCAGGCGAATGCCGGAGCAGTACCCTGCCAAACGGGCCACGAACCGCGCGCGATCTGTCCTTCCTCGTCCTTGTCCTATACTCTCCCCTTACACACACACACACACACACACACACACACACACACACACACTAACATGCACTACACAACCACATATTCCGGGAGATCTGTCAGAGCCTGTCTCGGGTGGGGCGGTGCCCCGCTAGTGGGAGAGTCCTGGTTAGGGGTAAACCCCACTAGCCGTTGGTAGGTCGTCGCCGGATCTCGCCATCCAGCGGGGGAAGATCACCGCCATCTCCCGAGAAAAAACATTCACTACACTAAGGGACTAATGACCAATGACCAAAGCAGTTGACGCGCCCGGAAACACAAAAAAATCAATCAATCAAAACGAAGAGTGGAAAGGGGATCGGGGTGGGTTTCCAAGCTTGGTTTGGACCACGTGGGCTCAAGGCTGAGATGGAAGCGGGACACGTGGGGCTGAGGTGGTTTGGGGCTACATGAGGATAGAGGGACTACATGACATTCGACCGATCATAATCCGGGACCGGAGGTTCGGGATGCGGCAGAGGGTATTGTAGCGGGGGCATTGACCCAAGCAGGGAAGGCAGGGGGTAGCAAGAAAGCTGAAGGGCGATAGAGGTTACTGTCAGACAGGGAATGGAGCTCCAGCGAAACGGAGCAACGGAAGGAAGAATTATTGACATTTGGAGGGAAAGTTGGTTGCTGGGTAGGAAATGAAGGATATTGGAACAAATATTGGGTAAGAACTAGCAGTGTCAAGCATTGGTGTGATGGCTGGTGGGGCACATGCAGAGGTGGTGACGGGAGTGGATTAATTCAGGATGGGAAGGGCGCAGTACGGACAGATGCGAAGGAACAATGTTAAGAAGTCGGAAGGCGGTAGCAGGACATTGCATTGAATTCCGCGAGGCAAGGGGGACGGGACGGAGATGGGTCAAGGGAGGGGCAACAATGGGTGCGGAGACAGGGTAAAGGACGGGGTCAAATAGTAAGTAGAGGGCGCGGGTAGAGGCGAGATTAGAACGGGTTAAAACAGGCTGGGTGAACGGCGCTAATGTGGCAGGGGCGGCATTGCGTGAGACAGCTGAGGGGACGGATACAGGACGAGGATGGGACGAGATCGGGTAAGGAGTCAGGGCACAGGGCGGAGGTTGAGTAGCATGTTGACGGTGGATATAGAAAAGGGGTTAGTGTGGTTTAAAATAGGTAGAGAGAACGGGAGCGAGAAAGGAGGAGCGCTTTTGTTTCGAGGGCAGGTGAGGAAGCGGGACATGCGTGAGGCAGCTGTGGGGACGGATACAGGATGAGGGTGGGACGAGATGGGGTAAGGAGTCAGGGCACAGGGCGGAGGTTGAGAAGCATGTTGACGGTGACGATAGAGAAGGGGTTAGTGTGGTTTAAAATAGGCAGAGGGAACGGGAGCGGGAAAGGAGGCGGGGCGCTGTTTAGCGAGGGCAGATGAGGAAGCGGGACATTGAGTGAGGCAGGAGTGGGGACGGATGTAGGAGAGAGTGAGACGAGAGCCGGGGCGGAGACAAGGAACAGCGCAGGGATAGAGACGGGGTTAGAACGGGTGAAAACAGGCAGGGTACACGGGGGCGGGGCAGGGCGTGTGACGCGCGGCGAGTCGGCGTTGGCGCGTGGGCGTGGCGGGGGCGGGGGCGGGGCGGTCGTGATGCATGTATCGCCCCCTGATGAGCGGATCGCGTGCGCGCCCGCGGGCGTTGAAGCCTCGGGGAGGTGCGTGGCGACCGCCCTGCGCCCCGAGCCCCGAGCCGCCCGCCCTTGGCCCTACGGGCTGAGGGCACTTGTCATCGGAGCGGGGGATTTAACTTCCCTACTTTCTTAGTTCGCGCCGTTGTACTGCTAAACAGAGCTTCTTAACTGGAATGTAGATTCGATGAAACACTTCTATGTGAGCGCCTGGAATTAACTTTCTAAGATGAACCTGCGTATGTTATTGGTTTTGTTTGTGTTAAGTGTGAGGCGCATCCAGATTGTAAATTTCCCTTGGTCGTCAAGAGAAAGAAAACACAATGTCATGCAAAAATTTTTTTTGTAGCAGATACAGCACTATTGCACTATTTTTGTGTGTGCTAGTGTTTGACAGCCATCTGGATCTCTGCGTAACCGCGATACGCAAAATGCTGACTGGACAAGAATTTATTGGGGAATCAAAAAAGATAGAAATCGCTTGGGGTGGCGAGTTTCGGACTATACACACAGACACGGACACACACACATCGTTTGGCGCACAACAGGTCTTTTGCAGCAGTTCCGCTTCGTGGTGTTGAACCGAAGAAACCATATTATGATGCAATTATTAATTCTTGAATTAATAAAGTAAAGTATCAGATCGCTGTGGTTGGTAGACAATATCCCGATAGGTATATTGTACTAATAAAGAGTTGATTCTTGTAATTCTTGTTCAAATCCTTCTTCCAAACTATCCAATCGTTCCACCTCAGCTATAGTAGTTTTCGTCATAAAGCAGAAGAGTTTGGAAAGTTTCACAGATCAATTGACGAACTTTATATCTTGTGCTGCCCTCCCGCTGAAGATGCCATTCACCTCTTTTTCTTTTTCCACCACAATATCCAAACCACCAGCATTTTCGCCTATTCCACCAATTCTTGTTGCACCACCTCCGCGAGTTTTCGTTTTATCTGTTATCTTTCTACTATCTATTTTCTTTTTCTTCCCTCAACCCTTCCGTTTTCTTCTCCAGCCGTTCCTCCACCTTCCTCGTCTTTCTCCTCCGTCTGCAGCCGCAGCTTCTCCTAATCCAGCTCTCACTCTTCTTCCTCCTCCTCCTCCTCTTCGTGTTCCTCCCCCGTCGCCTACAACGCCTTCGCCTACTCCTGCTCCAACGTCTTCGCCTTCTCCTTTCTTTGCCCCACTTTTTAGCCAGATCGTTGCGCAAGTAAATTTTCTCCTCCTCCTCCTCCACCGAACCAAAACCATCATTTCCACCACCATTTCCACCGCCTCCCTGTGTATTACTGTTGCGTTGTGAATCTCCGCGTCTCCATATTGTTCGTTATCCCCTGACCCCACCATTTTCTTCTCCGGCTGTTCCTTCGCCTTTCTCCTCCGTCTGAAGCCGACACTTCTCCTTATCCGGCTCTCGCTCTTCTTCCTCCTCTTAGTCTTGCTGCTCCGTCGCCTACAACGCCTTCGCTTCCTCCTTCTCTAACGTCTCCGCCTCGTCCTCCCGTCGTCCCACTATTTAGCCGGAGCGCCGCGCGAGTAAACAAGCCTTAAATCGGCGGCGGCGGCGGCGTCGCGGCGCCGCGTGTTTGCCGCGTAAATCCGCACTCGGCGCGGGCGGGCGGCGAAGCGACGGCGCGGCGCGGCGTCGCGACGGCGGCGGCGTCGCGTTGCGGCAGGTCGCGGCGGGCAAGGGGCTCCCGAGGGCGGTTTTATAAATATAAAACGCGGCGGCGGCGGCGGCGGCCACATAAAACTCTGCGGAGCGCCGAAATTTCGAGAGATGTTAACAGCGCGCACGCGCCGCGCGGCCGCTTGCGCCTCCATTGCCACGCCCCCAGGCCGCTTTCCGTCTTCCGCGCCCTGCTGCCCACGCCATCGCCTTCGCCCCCGTTTTGAACTCCTTTGCCAGGGCTGCCGCCCTTCTCGGTGTCTGCTACAGGGTCCCGCCTGCCGTGCCGTCAGCCTTCCTAATTTTTACCTCCGTTGCCATTGCTACCTTTCGTTTCGCCGCTCTCCCGCCCACTCTAACGGCCTCCCATGCCATCACTCCTCGCCATTTTCAGCTCCGTTGCCATTGCTGTCGCCTTCCAGTCCACTCTATCCGCTACGATGCCACGCCTCGCATTCCATGACTCCTTCCCATGTTCACCTTCATTGCCATTGCTGCCTCCCGCTTCGTCTCCGCTCTGCTATCCTCTTGCCCCCCCCCCCTTCCGTCCCGCCCTTGCCCATACCTACTTTCGTCGCAGCCTCGTCTTGCCATCCACACCCTGTCGACTCCCACGCCCCCATTCCGACCTCCGCCAACGCGCCGGTTACTGACACCGTCACAAACACTTTCCCCCACCCTCACACCCAACCGACAACCACCGCCAGCACCGTTGCCACCTCCGCTCCTCTGCCCTCTCTATCCCTTTCCTAGGCGGAGAGCCTACATTCGTCCCCTTTACCTTTCTTCTCTGCATCGTCTCTCCTCTTCCGCTGCACATTTTCGCATGCCTCTCTTCACTCCTGGTTCTCTTCCTCTTCCGCATTTTCCCAACCTCGTCGCCTTCCCATCTTCACGTTTGTCTGCACGTAGTCCTTCGCCACCATCCGGTGGGTTCCGCCAGCGCCTCAACTGCCGCCGCCATCATTTTCTATGCGTCCGCCACTGCTCTCCGAGTGGCACTATCGCTGTGGATGCTGGTTCCTTCGCTTATACTACAAAGTGTAGTGCTATCGCCGATCGCAGAGTGTCACCGAATAACCGCCACACCTGCCTCCGCCTCCAAGATTTCCCGCTGCCTACATTCGCCTCTCCTCCCACTTTGCTCCGCCACCCTCACCTCACAGCACCGGTCGAGACGACACCGTCGCCTGCACCCTGCCCCACCGACCTCGACACCATTGCGACTGCCCCGCCCACCGAACTCCACAGGCCCGATTCCATACGTCTGCTTCTTCGAACTCTTCCCCTCGGTCTTCGCACCTGATGATCTCGCTTGCAACGTTGATTGTGTCCCGCTCACCATCTCCTGGACTGGCTTTTACATGAGACTCCATCACCTCACCCGTTGATTTCACCTCCGTCTCCATCGATCATCGTCATTCCTATGGCTTCAGCCGCCTAGGCTCACGTAGACTCCGCCTCCATTTCCACCTCCACCTCCCCTCACGGGCCTCCGGTCGCGCATTGCAGCTACTACGTGTGTCGCCCCCACTCCGCCCCCGCCCCGCCCCGCCTCCGCACTTCCAGCGTCGTCGTCGCGAAGCTGTTGCAAGGAGACTAAGCCGCAGTTATCATTTTTACGAGCCCTTAACACTGATAACGCACTGACAGCAGCACTATAAAAATATCCTCCTCGGGCTCCGAGCTGCCGCGCTGGCGCTGGCGCTTGCCCTTGCCGTCTCTCTCTCTCCCACACACACACACCCTCTCTCTCTGTCTCCCTCTCACTCTCTCTCTCTCGGGAGTCTGTGAACGCTCGCTCTTTCATTTATACTGTGTGAATACTGCCTCGTTCTTCCTGTATGTACCTACTCTTTCGCACTCTTTCATGACCACTATGTACCCTACGCTTCCTGTCTCTCTCTCTCCAACATCGTTCGTCTCTTTCCTCCTCGGCCATTTGCGCTATCTGCTGTCCTTGTCCCCGGGCGGCGCGCCGCTGCGCCCGGCTTTCCGCCTCCGTCGCCCCCACCGCCGCAGCGGTGCATTATGGAAACGAGTGGCCGTAAACTCAAATCGGCCGTGTGTAGTGGGGTAATACCGAAACCGGGATCTCTCCCGGCTCCCCGTCCTCACCCCCGTCCTCGGTCCTCGCTGGTGGGGAGTGCGCGCGTGGCGCCGTCGGGAGAGGAGGACGGGCCCCTCGCGAATCCGGTTGAGGATTGAGGACTGAGGGCGGTGAGGGATCTGCAAACGACCACAGGCAGCTTGTCTGCCGGCGGTTATGACCGCGGGTGTCTTGAGGTGAAGGGACTGGCCAGTTGAAGAAGAGGGTGGAATCCGTCCGTGTTGCTTGCTTTTACAAAAAAAAATCTACATTAACTGTGTAGTAGATGTTAATGAACATAATGGTTCCGTTCCAGGTTCTAGAAATTTCGTGAAGTTGGGCTCTAATGCATTCCGACATTTTTACCGATATCTTCATGAACATCACGTGAATTGTTATTTTTAATTATGTTCCCCATGGGTATTTCTTGAGAACATACAAGAGTATGTTCCTTCCTTTAAATTTTTTATAGACGGTACAATGTTTTTTCTCCAAAGTCCTGCAATTTTCGAAATACTTTGTGAAAACCCAATTTAAATGAAACGAAGTATTATTCAAGTCTTGTTGCTCAGATTCAAAATATGACTGTTCAGCTAAATGTTTTTATACGTGCGCAATGACTTTTGTTTTCAATGAATCTTTAAGAAATTTTGCTTTAATATTCCCGAAGTATCAATAATATTCTCCATATGGCAGTTCATTGTCTTGTAAATTTTTCTTCTTTTCAATTTGTGTATTGTGTAGAGATCATTTGATCACTTGACCATCTGACCATTCTATTCATTATGGAGTTAATGGACTTCCGAATATCAATTTTGTGGTTGATGGACCACCTGACTTGGGAATAACTTATGTGGCATCACACTTGTCACGGAACAAAAAAGGTTATGGTTGGTAGATCAAAACTAATTTAAAACGTCCAACTCTTAGATTAATAAGATTGCTCAGGCAAAGATGGCTCGAAATTGAAGTTGTTTGGATCAATGTAAATTCTAGTTGTTATCAGCGTGAAACATTCGTTCTGACTGAAGTTTACTGTCACTTCCATATCTTGTTGTGCATCAAGTTTTGACGGGTTCGCTAGTTCAAAAACTTGCATAATTAATTCGAAGATTATATGAATTAGGAAGAAACCTCTAATTATTAAGCACATATTTTCTAGAAAGATCTATCTTTTCATTATATGAAAAACTCACGTCTGATGTTATGAAGTTTATAGGTGACACCGGGCTTTCACATACCTAATCTCACTGTTGGATCTAGAAATGACCATTTTCATCATTATAATTTGGTCTTCAAACTTGCATCTCATTTGTCTTGTTGAGGAAATGGAATGAGATATTGTCTTCTAGGACGAAAGATGATGCAGTTTCGCATTTTCCCCTCATCATTCATAGTTTATGATCTGAGCCCATTAATTCGGAATTCATAGTCAGTGCACATTTCTATATGCTGGTGCTACTGATTTACTAGACCAGGGTTCTCTGAATAAATTAAAGTAATTCATGACATAAGCATGTAGTATTTTTGCTTAATGACTTGTGCAAATGCAATTACATTGGTGCCCCAGATGTGAATAATTCTGAATAGTTCTCTGCAATGGTTGAGGACCATTTGCAATTTTATTTAGTATTCATTCCAGGGATTATTATCTTCTAACAGAAAATGCATTGCTTCAATCGATTTATCAATTCCAAGAATCCAGGTTTCTCCATATCGATCCAGGAGAATATCGAAAACAAAAGTATCGATTCAGCAAGTATCGAAAGAATTCATAAGTGTACCGCCAGCATTGTGGCCAGCTGAAGCAGAAAGTTTTGATTGATTGATTTTTTCGTGTTTCCAGGCGCGTCAACTGCTTTGGTCATTAGTCCCGTTAGTGCAGTGCATGTTTTTTTTCTCGGGAGATGGCGGTGATCTTCCCCCGCTGGATGGCGAGATCCGGCTCCGACCTACCGTCGGCTAGTGGGGGGGGGGGTTCCCCTAACCAGGACTCTCCCACCACCGGGGCACAGCCCCAAGCCCGGACAAGCCCTACTCTCCCAACCGGCCTTCCGGAATATGTGATAGTGTAGTGCATGTTAGTGTAAATGAGTGCGTAAGGGGAGAGGCTAGGACAAGGAAAGGGAAGGACAGATCGCGCGCGGTCCGTGGCCCGTTTGGTAGGGTACTGCTCCGGCATTCGCCTGGTGCTGATCGAAGAAACCACGGAAAACTACCGATCAGAGCAGCAGGCCGCTAGAATTCTCCTCCAGACAGCGACTGAATTCGACCTAGCTGAAACGCTAGTGTCGAAAATCCTGCCGCCGTGGGGAGTGGGAACCTAGGCCCTCCCGGTGAGAGGCGCTGCACCGAAGCAGAGGGCTGGTGGTGGCGGCAGTCGGAGGCCGAAAAGCGCGCGCGCGCGTGTGTAATGACGGAGTGCTCCGCTAAATGGTAGGCTGGCGCGGTAATCGCGTGAGAGCCCGAGCGGCCGCGACGCGCCGACTGATAATCATCGTGTAAAAGCTTGTGTTCGCGCCGCGGGTCACGTCAGAGGCTGGACCCGCGCATGCAACGCGTATTTACATAACGACAAACCCCGGCATCCGGGCGCCGACGTCCTCTCGTTTGCTGGGTGCGCTTGAGGATGTTGCGTTACCAAAGGTGTGGATGCGTTTGTTTTTAGGGTGTGGGACTTTTTGAACGGCGTGGCGTACAGTAATCGACTGCAATCTCGTTCTGCGCATGCGCAGGTGCAGAAAAGTGATGCGAAATTGAAACTGCGCATGCGGAGAAGATTGATAGTAATGTCGATGTATAATCAGGGGTGTCCAACTTGGGGATGTTTCGTTACTAAAGGTGTGGATGCGTTTGTTTTCAGGGTTTGGGATGTAAGGGACTTTTTGAACGGCGTGGCGTACAGTAATCGACTGCAATCTCGTTCTTCTGCGCATGCACATGTGCAGAAAAGTGATGCGAAATTGAAACTGCGCGTGCGCAGAAGATTGATAGTAATGTCGATGTATAATCAGGGGTGTCCAACTTGGGGATGTTTCGTTACTAAAGGTGTGGATGCGTTTGTTTTCAGGGTTTGGGATGTAAGGGACTTTTTGAACGGCGTGGCGTACAGTAATCGACTGCAATCTCGTTCTTCTGCGCATGCACATGTGCAGAAAAGTGATGCGAAATTGAAACTGCGCGTGCGCAGAAGATTGATAGTAATGTCGATGTATAATCAGGGGTGTCCAACTTACAAGGTCGCAAGGGCCACATCCATAACCTTTCATATGGTTGCGGCCATACATACGCCGGCGATCCACACTTGGATCTCCGGGTATTGCTGATCTTCAGCAGTTACCCCGACTGCTCTAAAGCTGGTGGGGGTGGAGGTGGCATGCATGGTATCAGGCCGTACCATGACGCAGGAAATTAGAAATAATTTTATATTTTCTAAATTTTACTAGAAAAATCCTTAAATCTTTAACCTATTTTTGTTGTATGAATGCTGATGACAGTGAAACCGCGTGCACTAGGCACATCGATAAAAGCTTACCGACATGGTGTAAGTAACTTTACGTTGACTAATAACCCTTCACGGGCCACGATAAATGGCACCGGGTCGCTGTGTTAGATAACCCTGGTACCACGTTCGCAATGCAAAAATTCTCTAGGACTCTCGAATACACCTGTATTTTATGTCAAACACAGAAGAGTATTCAATGCAAGAAATGAACTGAATACTTGAAATTAATTTCAATTTCTCTGAATCTTACGAACCTGGTACTGAAAATACATTAATTAACCTCAGCTAAACAGCAATCGGCTCTAGCCTCGATCTGCGCATGCGCAGCGTAACAAGGCATGAATTCCATATTGCGCATGCGCAGAAGATCGATAGTGCTGTCGATTGGTATATTGCAAAAATTTCCTGTCGGTACTCCGATAGTAAAAACTACATTCTTCGATACGACGATTCGACATTCGATAATAATCACGGATCGGGTAACAAAAACGAATCTGTTTCGAAGAATCTACGTACTGTGTGCTAGGGTTGGCGGATCCATACGAGCATATCACCAGTACTCAGTACTTTTTGGGTGCGCCTCTAACATCCTATGCGTGCTAGGGAAATTACTTTCGATACTTCTAGGGTCGATTCTGCTTTTTCCAATATCATCGGTTTGTGTACTATGGAATCGATAATGTGGCACTATCAGTAGCGAAACTTCAGTGTCAATTACGAAGAAACTTCAATTGCTAGGCTGGCGTGGCAGTTTACGGGCGAGCCCGGACCCATGCATGCAACGGTTATTTTTACATAACGACAAAATATAACATAACGTTCCGGTGTTCCGATATCCTCTACTCTGACCGCGCTTCGGGATGTTCCAATACTTTCAGGATCAGTTCAATATCGATAATTGTACCATCGAAATTTTGTATTTGATATTTCAAGTAACTGTTGAAAACATTAGCATTGTGCTGTCGATACCAAAGTGGTAGTATCGATAAAAAAAGAAAGTAGATTACTGTCATATAATAAATCGAATGTTCCTGCTGTGAATAAATCGAGTGATCCTGTTGTTTCAATAGGCGGTTTTTACGTCTCATCCTGCCTTTGTTTGATTTAATTTTTTATACAATTGTATTAAGTGAAACAAAAATAAGTAGTTAACATTCTGTTCGAATGGTTGTAGGACTATTATAATAACTTCCTAACTATGCCCTATTCTTCATTTCCTCTTGGTCTTAGAATGTATATTTTTTCAGGATTTTTCTACCCTTAATTCAAAAAGCTAATTTAAGAGAAATTATTGTTCGTTAACTACTTGAACTTTTGAGACATAACAATTTTCTGTAGAACTATGGATATTTACCGGAATCTTTTGATTTAAAAGCTGTGTTTTCCACGTTTTTGTCAGGCGGCTTTCTTTTCTCTGGCTCCTCTCTCTCACTATCTCCCGAAAGCTGTAATGAAGCGGTTGAACCGCCTTGACCTGACATGTGCCAGGTGCCTTACCGGTTTTCTCAACTCGTGCGCGAAGGGTCCCCGAGAGTCTTCCATTAGGCGGAAGGATATAATGGTGATCTCCCCCACTCCCCCTTGTGGTTGCCGCTTCTTTATTTCACGACAGTCGGTAACGGGATTTGCGTTGGATTTCTACGATCGCTGGAGGTTCATAAGGGAGAGAAAAAAAATATTTGTAGGCAATAAAATTTCGAAACCAATATAAATGTGTTGCAATATGGAAATATTAATGCAATGTTTCAGTATTACTCCATAAAGTGTGTGGGCTGATGAAGTATTTGGAACATACGGGCTTTCGAAAGTAATCTCGTTTTCTGAATTATGAAGAAATTGCTTGATAAATTTTGTAATAGAATTCGTTGCGTTTAGTTTTATGATCGAATTGTCTGAGTTTCTGACGCAGTCTTTCTTTTTGTTTCAGGTAAGGAAACGTGTGGAATGAATATTAATAGCTCTTCATATCAAATGTACGTGAATACTTGTGCGCTATTAGTGGTAAGTACGAGCAATCAATGAAACGAATTGGTATATTTCGTGCCGCCGTGTATTAAAATGATATATTATAAGACTGACTTATATATTATATGTACTGCTCCTAAATGTGTAAACTAGTGTTAATTCGAAAAAGTATGGAGGAGTAACGAACAAAATGTGTCAACTACACTTCTGTAGTTTTGTGTCCGGTGCCAAAGAACAACGGACGCGAAGAGTGTGCAGGTGTTTCGGTCATTATTTCTCTCAAAAATTCTGATTTTCTCTCACGTTCAGTTTTTCTTATATGGCTACTTTCTGTCACTGACTGTTTATCACTGACTTGACGCCAGTACATTTGTTTTTCATTCCTTCGGTCTTTCCATCGTTAGTTGCCTTGATTTCTTGTCTTACTTTTTTCTTTTATTCTTCTTCTATTCTTTCTTTTCCTCTTTCTGTCGTTCCCTCTTTCTTTCTTTCTTTCTTTCTTTCTTTCTTTCTTTCTTTCTTTCTTTCTTTCTTTCTTTCTTTCTTTCTGTCGTTCCCTCTTTCTTTCTTTCTTTCTTTCTTTCTGTCGTTCCCTCTTTCTTTCTTTCTTTCTGTCGTTCCCTCTTTCTTTCTTTCTTTCTTTCTTTCTTTCTTTCTTTCTTTCTGTCGTTCCCTCTTTCTTTCTTTCTTTCTTTCTGTCGTTCCCTCTTTCTTTCTTTCTTTCTTTCTTTCTTTCTGTCGTTCCCTCTTTCTTTCTTTCTTTCTGTCGTTCCCTCTTTCTTTCTTTCTTTCTTTCTGTCGTTCCCTCTTTCTTTCTTTCTTTCTGTCGTTTCCTCTTGTTTTCTTTTAGCTTTACATCCCAGACTCCTTATTTTTCATTCCGTTCATCTTTCCTTTATTTGTCTTTCCCGTATATTTCCTTATTCGCCTGGCTCTCCGATGAGTGACGAGTTCAGCCAGTGGGTCGAGGCGCGCGGAGTGTTTTCCGCCGTCGTGCGCGAAGTGCGTGCGGGCCGGGGGGTCGGGAGGGGGAGTCATTGGCGATTCCTGTGCCGTGGCCGGCGGAGAAGCAGCAGCGGCAGGCCCTGCCTCACCCGCGCGCGCCTGCGGGTGCGCGGAGCGGAGCGGAGCTGAGCGGAGCGGCCTCCGTCGAGGCCACGCGTGCCGCGCAAGCCAACTGCGCCTGCCTTCGCCCGCAGCGGGCGGACACGGCGGAGGCGGAGGCGCGAGCCGGGGGCCACGTGTTCCTTACTACGAACCCCGGCGACTCTCGAGAAGGGCGAAGAAATAAATTTAAAAAAAAGTGGTGCTGCAACACATACTTTCTCGCATTGTTTATAAATTTGCAATTTTCGAAAATTCTGAGGATTTAACGAAAATCACACCCGCGGCATTATTTTAAGGTCCTTTCTCCCATTCGTGGGGAAAAAATTGAAGGAAAAAATTAAAGCGTTTTGAGGAAAATATGTTTAAAAAATGTTTAAATTGCTCATATTTCGTGCCAAATTACACGAAACTTACTCATATTTTCGAAAAAATTAACATGAACTTATTTAAAGATTTGTCTTAAAGGAACAGATTTCGTTAAGGAAAAAATCTATATCTTCAATATTATAGTTGAAAGAAGACTCCAAAAAAGCACTTTTGCGATTTTCAAAAAACATCTGTGATTTCAAAGAACGTTAGACCTGCACCATTCTCTTAAGCCTCCTTTGCGCTATACGAAGACAAAAAAATTGGTGCCATGTTTGAGAAAATTTTCAAAATGTTTTCGAGGCTTCATGTAAAATACCCTCAAAAATTAAAATATACGTTTGAAACTCCCCAAACTTCGAGTTCATTCAGATTGATCGGGGAATATCAATTTTGAAGAAAATCGGCTGAAAGGTTTAGGCGCTAGCGTTGACAACAGACGGACATTCACATTTTGCTGTCAATACATTTTTTCGGCATTCAGGACTCACAGAACATGGATTATGGCTACACCACGTGTCAGAGGAATTTTTTCTTTATTTGGCTACAGCATTTATCCACTTTTTCGTTGCCGGGGCCAGGCAATAAAGAGTTTTTCTGCCTAAAATTCGCCATTTTCCGGCGCACGTTTACATAACTTTCTGTTCTTACGAAGTACCTTCGTAAGAGCGAGAAAGTAAAAACAGTGTCTTGTCCTTTGTAAATGTACTTGGTTAAGTTTCTTCAGCGATTATTTTGACACATGTTCTGTTAAATTGTAGTGGAAGGCGTCGTTGAATAACATGTAGAAATTATTCACATTTTTTTAACGAAGGTTTGGTAACTTGTGCTGGTGCTAAGGTCGTGGCTTCCTCATATCATTTTCTGGCGATTGCCGTATCACTACCTGGAACCGATTTAGAAAACATTGTGGAATTACAAATAATTAGTTTTGAGTGTCTCAAATTGTAACCTGGGGCATTTCATTATTTAGGGGATCATTAATTTCAGGAGCACTCTACGTTGGCAGAGGAGGGGGATTAAAATTGTGGATTAAGTTTTAAAATCATAGAGACAATTTCTAAAAAAACGTCGATCTGTAGTAACACAGATGCACAGTTAAATCAAGCATTTCAAGTTATTGAAGAATGTGAAATTATTTTATAATGCTTATTTTGTTGCGAAATTGTTTTGAATTACGTAATTTGCTCGCATGTATTTTATACATAACGCTTCATAATTTCATCGTAAATATTTGGTGTTAAATGTTAGCTAAGGTTAGGTCGACAGAAAAAGTAGAACTTTTCTTTGTAACTTTCCCACATAGCTGTTTCTGACGATGATCTCACTCCACAAATGCAAATAATGATAACGAAGTGTCGACAAAGTTTCCATATTGACCCGCCACGTCAAGATCTGCAGACGTCTCATTCATATAGCAGGCTACATCTATCTGAACCCCGCATTGTTTTTCATTCATGGGTAACGCCAAGAAAGCTCAATGAGTCGAAAGAAGTGCCGTTGACAGGCGATTGACAGTTGGCTCTAAAATCATGACACAGGCTCGGAGAATGCT
Source organism: Teleogryllus occipitalis (assembly GCA_011170035.1). Classification (NCBI taxonomy): domain Eukaryota; kingdom Metazoa; phylum Arthropoda; class Insecta; order Orthoptera; family Gryllidae; genus Teleogryllus; species Teleogryllus occipitalis. The sequence goes on along the minus strand of BLKR01002441.1, from coordinate 138,291 downwards.
GTGAACTTGGAGTACATCTGTCACACAACCGCCGCTGACCGCATCCATCGTAACAGTGAGCTCGAGATCTCTGACCTCGGCCGCCCGGCGTCTGGGCAGGCGCTGGGGTATTGACGTATTAGAGTTTATCGCGCAATTTATGTACCCTCTAATTGAATTACTTCTTATCTGACGAACGAAAGTTGAAAGAGCGACCAACTCAACTCAAGTCGATGAATCGTATTCAAGATGACGAGATTCACACTGGATTTTATTTATAGCGAAAAATCGTCGGTTATAAGATCGCCTTTTATGATGTAAATCTTACGTTAGTCCTTTGATTCTCTTACACATTGCTTTAACGACATGGCTTTGATCATTACTTCATATTTGTGACCCCTTCGAGAAAATTGATCGGTTATAGCGACGACAGTTAAACAATGATGTAACATAGTTTCTTGTAATTTATTGTATAAACAATAAGGCCTTTCCCTGTCGAATGTACGTTTTTATTTGTATTATGTATTTGTTTGCATATTATATTGTTATGATCTAGCTCTGTTGTTATTCATTGACTTTTTAGTCAATGACCCTGAGAAAGAATTTCACCTTTCATGAGAAATTTCGTATATTTCATTTGGAAAAGAGCTATTTGCATCCAGAACATACGTTCAATTCAATAATGTAAACAATTTGAAAAAATAAATATTTCACCCAAGCGACTGTAGAAACCTGGTCGTACATTTTTCTTGAGTGTCAAAACTGTAAACCATTTCCAGCGGGTTATTAACAATTATGGATAGCAATAAAGGTATGAGTATTTCATTTGCATTGCACCATTCCATCAATTTAGTACAGAGGAGAAAATATTTTGACCATCGCTTGAAAAGTTCAAATTGTTTCTGCTCCATCTTCTTCATAGTCATTTAAAACGAAATTGTGTACTTCTATGGAGGGGACGATGGCAAATGTTGAAAAAGTGATCAACTCCAGCACTTCTGGATTAATTGAATTCAAGACGGATAGTTTGCTGGAAACGGTCTGTTTCACTGCATGTCCATTGCGAAACCTTTACGTAACTCGTTATTCTCGCGCGCATGATCATCTGAATGAAGATAAAATTAGCGTCTGTGACGTTACTGCGTATCACACACAAGGGAACCCACAATCGGGTAATGCCAGAATCGAGATAAGTTTTTACAGAATATTCATCTCTCATAAAGCTGCGTTGGTCTTAACTCATAAACTGAATATTTTATGTTATTCCTCTCATTAGTGCCACACGTTTGTGATACGGATGATAACTCTAAAGATTAAGACGTTTTGCGTTACTGATAATGTGTTTATGACATTCACGGAAACGAATGCATTTGATCATGTGAACAATATTCGTTTCAGAGTATAAATGAAAGGTCGTCTTTACCAACATGTTATTTTACGTGATTTGCACATGATTACTTCAATTATCAACAACTCTTACACTGGCCAATAGTTTTAGTTTAAACTGTAATCCTCAGTAATTGCTCTCATAATGCGGTTTTACGACGCTTGGGAGAGATCACTCTTGAGTATAGATAGATTTATTACTAATTCTGCAAATAAGTTCCAGAACTTGGTGGCAGAATACACTAACTAAACATTACAAAACTTAACAACTATACAAAATTTTACAAATTTTACACACTTTACAAATTAACATAAACATTTCACCGTGCAAGCTTCCATAGCACTCCACTTCACTTCACTTCACTTCACTTCACTTCACTTCACATCACTTCACATCACTTCATTTCACTTCATTTCACTTCACCTCGCCTCGTCTCACCTCACCATACTGCCAATCACATTTTAATGTGATTCTGACACACTCTTTTCCCTCAACTTCACATCACTGCACTACACGCCACTGCACATAATAATAATAATAATAATAATAATAATAATAATAGTAATAATAATAATAATAATAATAATAATAATAATAATAATATTAGTAATAGTAATAATAATAATATGTTATAATAATAATAGTTATAATATAACATACTTTACATAGGAGGTAATAAGACACATATAAACATCTAGGAATTTAATTTATTTTTAAATTTGCTGACATCATGAGGGAAGGGATCAAAGATTGTCACAGGCAAGTCGTTCCAGTCTCTAATAGTTCGATTCGCGAATGAATATTTCCCAACGTCCGTTTTCTGAATTCTTGTCTGAATTTTGTGCATGTGATCCGCTCTGCCGAAATATGTAGGTTTCCCTAATCGACTTTGAATTTCTTTCCACGGTCGAAAGCCTGTGTACGCTTTATACATAGCATAGAGACGCGATTTCATTCTCCTTGTTTCGAGTGACTCCCATACTTTATTCCTGGTACCCCTGAAAGCAAATTTTGAAGCTCTACGCTGAACCTTTTCTAGATTTCTTTGCTGCAAAAGTCTGTATGGGTCCCAACATATCGCGCCATATTCTAATACGGGTCGCACTAATGACATATATGCCAGTTCTTTGGCACTCACTGAACTCTTTTTGAGAATCCGCATAATAAGATCTTGCTTCATGCTGGATTAAATGTAACACATATTTAGTAAATTCCATAGAACCGGTGATATCTTGTAGAGCAATATTCATCTCATCGAATAATAAACCGTTCATAACAAATTATGCACATCTTACATTTTGTCAAGAATAGATATTTCTTTAAACTGCTGTTTCGTAGGCATTGGCTTTAATTCATAACAGTTTTATCCCTCCATAACGGATTGAATTTGTAATATTTTACTTATCAACAGTCGAAGCTATTCAGTTGAATGATCGTGACTAAAGTGGGCTGAGCTGTTATTATCTTGTCAGCTGTTTTTCCCGTTTAGTCTTTTTCTCTCTCTTTCGAGAACTACGTAACTCTTGTTATGATAGCTAATGAAAAAGTGAGTCTGTCTTAATAAAACAAATTTGATTGTAAAACAAATAGAACATAAAATGATATTTGAAAAGTAAGATTTATTAACAACAGGCTACTTATTATACGGCAGTAATATCGATACGTCTAAACTGAATCGAAAAGTGGCAAATATGAAGTCCGTAATATGCAAATTCCATATTATGTTTAGAAATACCTGCGATAGCATTTTGTACTTCATGTAGGAGACATTTCTTAAGGAATCCTGTTATCATTGTCACATTTTTTTATGTTTTGATGATTTCTACTCTTCTTCCTTGTCCATCATTCTATTTATTAAGACATTTAGGGAGTTGGAGCGTCTGGAATGCATCCATTTAATCTTGGCGTAACTTTTTAAGCACAAATCTTATTGCTTCATTGGGACGTTTCAAGCCAGTGTGAACTTCACGACAACCACGTCGACAAATGAAAAACTCAAAAACAAAGAAACCATGATCTTTCGAACACCGCTGTATTTTATTCTTTGATATCTTACCTATAACTCGATGGTATTACTTTTTTAGTGTGAAAGTGAGCGTTTTGTTGCTTGGTGATTGTACATGACAAACTCAGTGATATACATCACAAATGTACAATTAAAATGCAATATATATTTTTGAAACATTCTCTGCTTTAATGTGATCAAACGAAATGTTATGTCCACTCTTCATCAAACTAACTTTCGTGACTTGACTCCCTACACCATCGATTTTTTTCTTTATCTCTTGAGGTTAAATTGGTTGAGCTTACATTAAGGTTCCACAACGCTGGCAACTGGAACTTCAATGAGTCAGAATAGGAGCTGACTGGATTTTTTTTACCTCTTTTTGAGAGTATGGAATGGAGGTTTCAGTGTATTTCTTGGAGCCGACTGCTCAAGTATGTGTCCCACGCCTCGAAGTGGCGTTGGTCGTTCCAGTCAGCGCAGGGTGGAGCGGGGCGGAGCGGAGGGAGGCAGGATGGAGGAGGATGGGGAGGAGCGGGCCGGGACGGAGCGGAAGGGGGCGAAGCGTGGCGGGGAGAAGCGGGGCGGGGCGAAGCAGAGCAGGACTAAGCGGGGCGGGGCGACAGGGGACGGGGTGAAGCGGGGCGAAGCGGGGAGAAGCAGGGCGGGCGGGCTGGGCGAGAGGGGCCGGGCGAAGCGTGGCGGGGCGAAGCGGATCAGGACGAAGCGGGGTGGGGCGGGGGGCGAGAGGGGCGGGGTGAAGCGGGGCGGGGCGAAGCGGGGCGGGGCCGAGCGGGGCTGGGCCGAGCGAGGCGGGGCGGGGCTGGGCGAGAGGGGGCCGGGAGAAGCGTGGCGGGGCGAAGCGGATCAGGACGAAACAGGGCGGGGCGGAGTAAAGCGGGGCGGGGTGAAGCGGGGCGGGTGAAGCGGGGCGGGGCGAAGCGGGGCGGGCCCGAGCGGAGCGGGGCGGGGCTGGGCGAGAGGGGCCGGGAGAAGCGGGGCGGGGGCGAAGCGGATCAGGACGAAACGGGGCGGGAGCGGGGGCGAGAGGGGGGGGTGAAGCGGGGCGGGGCGAAGCGGGGCGGGGCCGAGCGGGTGGGGCCGAGCGGGGCGGGGCCGAGCGGGGCGGGGCCGAGCGGGGCGGGGCGGGGCGGGGCTGGGCGAGAGGGGGCCGGGAGAAGCGGGGCGGGGCAAAGCGGAGTAGGGCAAAGCGGGGCGGGGCCGAGCGGGGCTGGGCGAAGCGGAGCGGGGCGGGGCGGAGCGAGACGAGGCGGAGGGGGTGGGTTGAAGCGGGGCGGGGCGTGGCGGTGCCTGGCGCTGGGCGTTCTCCCGAGGCCGCCCGTTCGTTCTTTGTGCTCGCGCGTCCGGGTGCAGGGCGCCGCGCCGCGCCGCGCCGCGCCGCGGGGAAGAGGAGCGGAGCGAGGCAATGAGATGCGCGCCATGGCGGCGGTGGCCGGCGCGGCGCGGCGAGGCCAGGCCAGAGGCCAGCGCCCGTACCAGGGAGAGGAGCGCGGTTCGAGCGGGAGGGGGCGGGGCCGTGGCGGCTCAAGCAGACACCTGGCCGGGGCGTGAGCGGCATGGCAATGCGGCGGCGGCGGCGGCTGCGTTCAACTGCGCGGCTGTCGGCCTTCCGTGCGTGCGTGCGTCGAGGCCGATCCGATCTGACTCCGTGCCCGATCCGATGCGACGCAACCCCATGCGATGAAACGCGATTCGTAATGTGTGAGCGATCCGATGCGACTTGACACAACCCCCTTGAGAAGCGAGGGGACGCGACCCGATGCAAGTAAAGTGTTCTGCGGAAACTCATTCCACCGATACTGGCGTGTATGTTTTCAGCTTTCTTTTCGAGACGAACTACTAATTCACGCGAGCCAATCATTTTTTGCGAAATACCTCTTTTTTCAACTCGATGAAGAAATGTTTCAGATGTTCAGGTCGCTGCCTGGGCTGTCCGCCGGTAGTTCCAATCATGGCACATTTAACAGACTCACTAGAGACTAGAGGATATTCACAATGCAGTAGCCGAATTTTGTGTATGTGATTAGTCTCATGACTAAAATGGCGGATTCATTTTAACATAGTGCTGTAGATCCAGTAATTCTTTTTTTATTCCTTTTCTGTGTAGTGCGATTTTACTAACCGTGCCTTTGGCAGGTATCAGCTATTGACGATTTCATTCAGTCGCTTGTATGTCGCTACAGTGACGTCATTATGGCGTCGTTCAACCTCCCCATTGGATAAAACCGTCAATAGCTGATACTTGCCATAGGCAGTTACAAAACTTGCACTATAGGCCCATTTCCACGTAGCTCTGGATGTCGTTTCCAACCGATGCGTTTCCTACCGTCTCGTCAACTGTGTACCTCATCCTTCTGCGTGCATCAGTTTCACTCGCAACTGCATCCGTGCGCTATCACCGCTGGCCCGGCTTTCGCGCGAACGTCACCGCCATCGCCGCCGCCGCCGCCGCCGCCGCCGCCGCCGCCGCCGCCGCCGCCGCCGCCGCCGCCGCCGCCACCGGCGCTTCCCAGTTCGTTTTCAGCGCGACGATAAATTCGGACGCAATCGGCGCGTCAAACCCGCTAATTGCCTCCATACATCTCCGCCCTCGCGACGTGCGGGGGCGGACAGGGGGGCAGGTCCAGCGGTGCCCCCCTCCCCACCTCCGCGCCCCTTTCCCCCGCACGTGGCGTCGTCACGGCCCGGTCAGCAGGTTGACGGAAGTTGCGTCACCCATGCAGATTGGCACATTGTCATTGCGGCTGCTTCCGTTCGCAGGTTGGGTCTGCAGTTGCTCGCATTCTTCCTGTGCGAACTGTCGATTTGCATAATCGAAGCACCATGTTTTTCTGGTAACTGCTGACCTACGTGACGCATACACTGCTCGAAACGAAAGATTCTAGGTTCGAATTAGGGATGACATTTTCAAACATCGGTACTTAAAGGCGATATTTTTAAAGTCGATAATTTTACGTTTTCTTCATCGAATGTCCTTTGTTCGCATTATTTTATCTTTGTTTTCAGTTTACTCTTAACTGTATATTAATAACCAAGGTCACTGTGAAAGAAATGGTGCTCTCGAATGTAACGTTCAAGATAACTAAAAACATGAATGTTTAAAAACATTTTGTTGTTGTATTAACATCGATGGTTTAATTTTGAACATCGATGTTTAGTAACAATTTTTGTTGTTGATGTAGCATCACTAGTTGGAATCCCTTGCAAATCGTGAATATTTTCACCTAGTAGACAGGCTTTGAAGGTAATGCCAAACATGGACCCCATAATATCTGTATGACCATATCATTCATTAAATTGTGTTTGTCCAGTTAAAACCTCGAGCCAATGGAAAAGCTGGACTCTTATTATTATTATTTTGTATATTCCATTACTTGATTATTCCTTACAAATGTTGCTTGTCACATTATTTTAAGTTCATCGTTTGAAGACATTGGCTGGAGTACTACAATATTATTTCTTTTATATTGCGGTTTGACTACTTTGGGTTGTTGTGGAGGGAATTGGATCGAAGCTTTCCAATGTGTTGAAGTTCCTCTTAAGCGCCGTCCTTGGATTTCCTGGCCTGCATTGAGACGCGATATCGCGTATTTATTTATATCGCGGTTCTTATTGATTAATTCAAGCCATTCAAAAGTTAGATTACTTAGTCGTCCATTACAGTTTTTTAACCTGACAGCATGAAAAAGAAACTAGTCGATAATTCAGTGCCTTGGTGAATTCTCGTTGGCGAAGATATGATGCTCATTCGCTACTATTCTTTAATTGGGAAAGATAGAACATAAGAGCAAATTCTCCCCTCTTCAGTCTGGAAATAAATGGCATTTTCTCCTTTCAGTGTTCTTCTCGACCCGGTAATCAGTAACGCCAAGCCTTCATGCTGATTCACTTCGCTAGCAAGTTGAAACGTAGTGACTAGACGAGGATCATCTGGAGAGGATCTCTGTAATACTCATCAACAGAGCTGTAAACACACAGCGTGTGTTTTTTTGTTGCGCCGTTCAGGAGCGGCAAGTGCCGGGTGATTGAGTTTTTTGAGTGGGTAATCTTCCCGCGATTCCCGGCTGCATAACGTTCCCAAATTGGAGGCGGCGAGAAGGACAAATCGTGCGATATTGAATGGGCACTGCGCCCGCGGGGTGAGTCAGCGCGCGCTGCACCCGCGCCGGGGCCATCTGACGCGCGCCGCGGAAGTCACGCGAACGCTCGTCCTCTGTCAGCGGATTCTGGGTTCGGTGGCAGCACTCGGTCCTGGTGTTTCTTGGGAGTGCGGAATGTGAACGCGCTAACCATTGCGTATGTCAGGGTGACCACTTTGTGGAAAACATGGAAAACCGGGGATTTCATTGCTGTGGGAAATGTGCGGGGAAAATCAGGGAATTTGTAAAAGAATCACTAGAAGTGAGGGAAAATTTTGAGATGGTTATGTAACTAGAAATTAAACAAATTAGTCCAGCAAACAATAGTGACTGAATTATTATTTGTTGATTACTTTTTTTAAAAAAATTGTACTTTATTACGTGAAATCAAAGAGATGAAAAATTAGTATCAGCCTTGATTTAATATGTGAAATACTCTACGAATTTTGTCAGTGATTTTTTTAATGCACTGGAAAACTGCGAAAATTCAGGGATATTAGTTCCACGAATTGAGTGATCAGACTTTATGTTAATGGAGATGCCTCCTGCCAAAAACGGATGATTATGTAGGGATGATCCAAAAAGGACGATACAATATAAGTATTTGGGGAATTCGTAGTTTGTTACTTCGCCGGCAAACCATTCCTGATCCAATTTACGAAAGAAGTTCTAAAAACTTTGTGTTCACTGGCATTCTGCTCTTGTAAGTAGACATTGTCACGATCATATTTTGCGTGATACTACCCGAAGTTAATCGAAGTTGCTCATTTTGTTGAGAGAAGCAAACTGGCCGAACAAAACTATCCCTGTTGACAGAGCATTCTGATTTATAAACATTGGATTCTCAAAATTGTAATTTACGATTTCACAATCCATAAAAAAAGGAAAGCAATAATTTTCGCAATAGACATAATTTTCAGCGAGCATAGCATGTTTTCAAAAATAGTTTATGGAAGGTCTAATATATTAGGTTAAATTTATTCCTTTTAAATATGTATAAACTACGCATTGGAGATATTTACGAAAATAAATCCAGTGTAAAGGCCACTAACATTGTTTAACACATATTCAAAAATTGAGTGAGGTTCGAAATCCTATAGATAAATAAAAGAAAATAAAAATCTGTCAATCTGTCGGGCTCCTCTCCCTGCTTCGGAGAAAACATATCTTGGAGGAGGGAGTTCCAGAAAGTTAAACAATGTAATGATATTTAGGGACAGGAATCCCTCGTCCTGTCCCTCCTATGGGCCATCCGAGTGCAGAGAGAGCTCGGGCGCGGACGCGTCGCCCTCGGGTGAGCGCTGGGGCGGGGCGCGGGGCGTGTCGGGGGCGGCGGGCGGCAGGTAGTCGAGGCGGCGGCGAGGGATGTCGGGTCGGAAAGTTCGAGAAACCCGACGTCGGCAGCGGTGGCTATAATTAACAGGGAACCAGTTTGCCGCGGCGGCGTCGTGGAGCGGGAGGGGGCGGGGGGCGGGGCGGGAAGCGCTTAGCCGCGGAGGCAGCGGCGGAGGCGGAGAAAGGGAAAAAAACCGAAGCGCGGCCAGCGAAGCGCGCCCGATCTGATTGCATCTCGGCCACCAGCCCTGCCCGGCCCGGCACGGCCCGGCCCGGCCCGGCCCGCGCTAGGCCGCCCGCCGCGCCCGCCGCTGACGGCCTTTCAAGCGCCTCGCCCGGCCTAGCTGCCTCTTCCACGTCCTTATCCTCTTCCTGCCTTACTTTCCTTTCCCTCGTCCTCCGCCACGTATTCGTTTCAGGTGTCGCGCCTTCCTTCACTCGTCTCTCAAGCACCTTCCCTCCACCTTCCTCCCCTGCTTCTGCTTCTCCTTCCTCACTCATGCTCGTCCTTTTTCTACTCATCTACTACTCCTCCTCCATTTTGTGCCACTTCTGGTCAGTCTCCTTCGTCTTTCCCCTCACCGATTTCAGTCCTGCTTTTCCTCAGCTCTCTGCTTTTACAAGTTGTCCCCCTTTCTGGTTTCGGTTCTTTGTTTCCCTTCTTAACTTACCTTCTTTTCTCCAGCAATATTTTTCCTTCCATCCTTCCTGTACCATTTGCATTCTCAGGATTTGTTTATCTCCCTCTACCTCTATCGCCCATTCTGTTACAGTGATGCAGCTATTTTATGTTCAGCTTCTCACTGTAAATATTACTTACTATTTTGCTTACTGGTCCCATCAGTCTTTAATCGAAACAGAAAAGTTACAGCAACGAAACACTCACTGTACCCCGACTACTGCTCCAGCTAACTTCACCACAGCTGTCATGGTGAAACACCAGAACTGTTCTTCTACTTGCTTCCGTTTGCTGCGGTAACGCAACTGACACATCAGTGAGGCCAATAGTCAGCACTTGTTCTCTGTCCTTGTACACATTCGTCCCAGTCGAATTATCACTTGGCCAGATCTGTAGAATTCTTAAACTGTTCCAGTATGAATAAAATAAGAAGCGATCAGCGCCTCGAAGATAAAGGTATAAGAACCCTATCACAGACGCGATTACCATTACTACTACAGCCGTCCTCGCACTCACTATGCTAACTATCCCGTTGCTTCGTCAGTAGCACATTAACTAATATATCAGACATCAATTTCCTCGCACCGACCTGTACTTTTTTGTTGTTGTATGTTTTACCTGTTTCGGTGTGAATAAATTGAGGAAGCATTAGCACCTCAACATCTCAGGTTATACAACCACAATCACAATGGCGAATGTTAGCATTAGTACCGTCATTCATGTTCTTGCCAATCTTTTCCGTTACCTGGGCATTAGCACAACACAAAAACCTTCAACATCCTTACATCCACAGCTCAGCTACGTCACTGTTACCTCCGTTATCTTTACTATTTCCAGGTACCTATTTTTCATCGTTGGTGTCTTTTCCATTGCCTCTGAATTCGCATAGCTCCAGTCCTTCATTGTCATCCTCTTAGATTTTACCATGCTTTAACTGTTCGGATGTGAATGAATGGTTAAACCATTAGCACTTCTCTAGATCAGCGGGAACAACCAGTCTTATCTCCACAATCATTGCTATGCCTACACCCTCATTATTTCTATCCCCAGCATTATCTCCACCACTATCCCCACCTTCGCCACTGCTCCTTCATCTCTTGCTTCCCCATTAGCACTCCTCAAGGCCTCCTCCACCACCACCACCACCACCACCTCAACCAACAACCTCCAGCTCCATCGCATCCACCTGCCGTGGCATTATAGCTGTTGCAGAATGAATCAGTTGGAGGATCAGCACCTCCACGTCAGAGCTACAACAGCCCCAGGCACCCAACATTTTATTACTATTTCTCCTAACGCAATCCCAACCATTACTATCTATCTTCCTGCACATTAGCAGAGCACCTCTTCCCCAGCGCTGGCGGCGGCGGCGGCAGCAGCAGCAACAACAACAACAACCACCACCTCCTCCACTCCACCTCCTCCACTCCACCTGCATCTGAAAGGAGCGAGCCCCACCTCCTGTTCTCCTCTCCGCTCCGCTCCCTCTCCCGACCGGTCGGCCGGCCGCCTGCCCGCGCACACATGGCGGAGGCGGCCATGTTGGTGCGTGGCTGCTCGCTGCCCAGGCGGGGAGCCCGGCGCCATCCGCTGACCGCTATGGCCGACCGCGCGACGCATCTCTCGCCAGGATGGGGGAGACTCGCTGGGGATGGGGGGGGAGGATCTCTAAAAAGAATGATTCCATTCCATGTTTATTTCAGAAACCCGTCTAGCGCCAAATTTCTCATGCCGAGAAAATTGAGAAAAAGTGTTCCAATTTTTAAGATTTCAAAATATTCTTTAAAATTAAAGCAGTTAATAAATGAATTTTTTTCAGGTAAATATGGAATAAGCGATGTGTCTATCCTCGTGGAACAATATTCCACCGTTAAGGAGCATTTTAAATTTTGGCGTTTGACGGGTTTCTGAAATAAACGATTCAATTGAAGGCGTCAGGGGAACATTGCACAAACCCTCAAGACTAGAATTTTTGTCAAAGGAAAAACGAAGTTTTAGGACAATGAGAAGTGACTGGTTTTCTATATACACTTCTGGCTGCTTTCTTCACATATATTGTACTTCTATGAACAAGTTTGTTCAGAATTTCGATGATAGTTTGTTTTTAGGAGACATTCTAAGATCTTTCGTTTGGATTATGAAATGAGGATTAGCACTATATTCTCTGGATCCCTTCAATTATTATTGGAAGAGCTCTTTATATATATATATATATATATATATATATATATATATATATATATATATATATATATATATATATAGCGTCCCATGCATGTCAAACTGTGAGACATTACATTTCTTGGCAGTTCGTGGTTTCTGTTGCTGTAATAGTGTGTAGGGCTCTTAGATGTTTCCCTACATTGTCGTTTCGGCCTTTTTTTGGTTTCGCTTCAGTTACGAAGGTACACACATCAGTAAATTTCCTGGAAATACTACTTAATCAAGTATTAAGAAATGTATTGAATTCTGCATTGAATTTTGAAATAAATCAAGTCTGTATAATTGGTGGTCTTCAGTCATCCGTTTGATCTAAAAATGCAATATCTTAATAATAGATACTGTGGTGTTAGCTACTGGGAAGGTATTGATGTGTCACTGCCAGGGACACATGTGGTAATAGGGATACATGTGGTGGTACTTTATTTATAATTTTCACCCTTCGAAATATTAAAATGAGGAATCCAAAACAAAGTAATTGAAAAGCAAGCGTTTCCAAACAGCATTCTTAAAATGTATTCAGAAAAAATACAAGGGCATCTTCGTTTCACTCAAGACGTCAATTCGCCCTCTTCCCCTGCTGGATAAAATTGTCACTGCGCACACTGATCAAGGGTTGTAGAGCAAGAGAACGAAAATAAGGTGTTGATGTAGGGGATCATTTACTAGGTGAAATGGGAAGTTTTTCATGTGTTGACATTCCTTTACTTCTCTTGAATATTACGAACAATTTAATACAATAAAGAGATTGAATTTCTGAAACTGCTAGTTCCAAATTTAATATAAGAGCATGTGTTGCAATCAGAATTTGAATTAGCATAGTGGGAAATACGATGATTGTAGAAATTGTAGTTATATAGATAAATGTTGAATTATTGGTTGTTGGTTGCGTCTTCGTCGAGCTTCTTCGAAACGAACTTCTTCCGGACCAAAGGAGTGACGCCATTCCCCTCCAGAAGCTGTTGATTCGACAAGCATGCGGTGTGCAATGCGTTCCTTCGAGTTGGCCTTTGCAGGGACCTCCTCCTCCTCCTCCACACGTCACCTTACCTCACTACACGTCTCGCTGCGACGACTGTTCATGCCCGGAGACGGCCTTGACGAAATCACGGGACATTCTCTGCCCTTTCTTCGTTACTCAACGCGGGCGCCAGCTGCGGAAATGGCGCTGTGACCCGCTATCCACTCTCGCACAATCAATTTCCAGGCGAATTTATCGGCGCCAAATCACACGGTATTTCACAAAATAAAACGGGTGAAAATGTTTTGGGAAAATTGCAATACACTATTACGGGAGCTTAACCAAAAACAATGACGTTAATTACTTTAATTTTTTTCCAAATTTGTTTTGTTGTTAGATTTTATAAACCCAGGAACTTATTTCGTTTGCCCTTCAAACTCAGATAAAGTTGAAAGTACTGGGGGAAAATCGTAAACATCAAATTCAAATGCATCTTGTTCTTTGCGTAGTGAACATCACCGTGCTTCATTTCTTCAGGGCAGTGCTCTAGAGATTCCGTAAGGGGAAATGATAATGTAAATAAAGATAGAATAATCAATTACCTACTTGTCTACTTTTGTTCGATACTTTACTGTAAAACTGCTATTCATTCCTTGATATTACCGATTTAATAGTATCGATACCTGCTCAAGTACTCGCTCTTTCACAATACCCCCATTTCACTAGTTATTGGTTGAATTCGGCTGCACACAAATATCTAACATTATCTGTGGCGTGTTTGACTTTCTCGGTTTGCGTCTACTTAACAAATTTACTTATCAAGCAAATGAGCGAGTTGTCTTTTGATAGGAAAACAACTCAGATTTTAGAAAAATTGTAGAACGTACTCGTTCGCTTGAATTTTGTGATCAGCGGCGTACATAGCGGAGCAAAGGAAGAGATGGAATTAACACAACCGCAAATTGCACTTTGCGGTCAAGAGCTTGGTTTGGCTTTGATACCAAGTTCTGTAGACTTCGCTTGGGGTTTGAGATCGACTTGAACGAAGCTTCAAAAACAGTCGTTTGAGAAGCGGTGGTGTGTGTAACGAACGAGGGAGCGATCTGCAATGCGTTTAGCATCGTTACGTCAAGTGAATGAGGGGTGGGGTTCAAACGCACTGCTTAAAGGTCGGCGATTGACATTGGACGGCCAGTGTGTATCTGCGCTCTCCCTGTATCCTCCTACGCCATGTATATCAGAAAGCCTTGATCTCTTGTGTGATACAATTCGATTTATTTCCTTGTAATGTTTTTGTGATTAGATTTATCCTTAAAAATTATGAAGTTCTATAATTTTTCATACAAATTTATGCGTAATTTATCATGTTTTGATGTAAACATGTCAATTATTTATTATTTGTATACACCTAAAGATAAGTGTAAGTAAAACGCTATGCGTTATGTATGGACAATAAAGACATTTTTGAAGAAGAAAAAGATCATTGATTGTCAGAAAGCAAAAGGATACTTGCGTTTAATTATAAATATTTACGTGACAATCATAATTTTCTCGTATTTTATTCATTTTTTTAAAAAATATAACTTGTTCAGGCAACGTTCTACGTAACAACGATTGTACGAGAACGATGTTTCTGCCCCCTTGTGCAACCAGCGGCGACATCGATTCGGTATAATCGATATGCATTTTTGGGACATGCGACACACATAAGCCGGTCTCCGCCGCAGGTTGTGGCGTGTTGTGGGTCAGAGAGTGTGCATCTCGAGAGAATGCATGCAAATGGCGAAAGCGTCTGAGGGTCTGGGTACTTGCATGCATGCGGAGTGCATTGTGAGCTATGCGTGCGCGACGCATAAACAAGTTACCTCATTGCTGCTCCTGACGCGGCTTTGCAACACGAGATGGACGGCGCCGTTTCACAATTTTGTTTGCAGCCAAACATCAAACTTTTCAAGGAACGTTTCGGTTTCTGTTGATAAAATAGTGTGATTTCGGTTTTTGATTGAATATTTCGTTGCTGGTTTCGGTTTTTGAAATGATTACAAACGAATTTTCCATATTTTTTTAACTTGTGGTTTTGTAAGTGGTTTAGTCCGCGATCCAATCGATCTTTTATTTGCACACTTGTTTTCTGTGGATAAAATAGTTTGATTTCGGTTTTTGATAGAAAATTTCGTTGCTGGTTTCGGTTTTGAAATGGTTGCAAATTAATTTTCCATATTTTTTAAACTTGTGGCTTTGTAAGTGGTTTAGTCCGCGGTCCAATCGATCTTTTACTTGCACTCTTTGCTTCTTTTACAAATTCTTCTCGAAAAACGCTGTTTACATTTATTTATTTATTTTTAACTAGAGCTTTTATCCAGCCGACAGGCGGTTAACCTTTACGTCCCGATAGGGCGCATATCCAACCATACACTGGACACCAACTCACTTGCAGACTCCTGTGATCTGGAGTCAGCAGAACGCTCCACGACAACACAGACATGAGAGAGAAGGGACAAATAACCATACTCAAGGCGGGTCTCAACACATACTTTAGTCACAAGCGACAAACAATCATACGCAAGGCGCGTCTCGAACCGGCAACTCTTCGGATGGAAGTGCTGAGTCTCCACATGTTCTTAGCCACCTCGGCCATCTAGGTCGGCTTTTAAATTTATTTACCGATTTAAAATCTAAAACCTATTGTGAACGGGACGTAAAACTATTTATTTTTCAGAAGCAAAACAAGGCGCAATCTCAATGCAATTCCATAGATCAGAGAGGAAAGTGGATCACAAACCTGAAGAACTCCACGAAGTAAATGCTCTCGTTTTATCGCAATAGAAATCGAGCTGATTTCGTGAATCAGGACGCGTGCTCATTCTTTTCGTGCATCAGCATCCATAACTGGTTTATAATATTCCTGAAACGTCAAAATCCAAATCCGTGGATACCGGAACATGACGTTGGAGGCTTGCTTGCAGGGGCCAGAATTGGAGTGTCCAGAGCGGGTCCATCGGGGCCTTGCGAACGGCCGCCCGTAAATTTAAGTAACACTTTCACTACACGCCGCGAAGGCCCCCTTCCCGCCCGATAAATTAGTGGCGATGTTTGCTCTAAATCACAAAATTTCGCAAAACGTCTGACAGCCTTGCGGCGGTCGGGCAAAGAGAAACTAGCGGTATTTTGTAAAAACACGCGGAACACGAGCGCGACGTCGTGTTTTTTAAGTAGTTCTTGAATGTAATATAAGTTCGGTTTAGTGTAAAACTCTTAATTATAACGTAATGTTCTTGTAACTTGAATTGAGGTTGTTCGCGTTTCGAAGAAAATTTACGTTTGGTACTGTGAACATTTTTTTGTTTTGTTTTAATGTTCGTATCGTGAGTTTGAAGTAGGAAATGAAAACGTTCTTATAAGAATGTCTGTGCTGTTGTAGTGTTGCTTCAGTGTTCAGTTATATTTAATTGATATTCGGATTGTTTATCTTTCATTAAAAAAAATATGAACCGTGACGTAAATTACTGGCTCAACATGATGGAATTACAGGGTACAAAATTGAATACCGAATAACTGGAATATCTTGGAACATAAAATGGATTATAATAAACTCGAGTTATCGAATATTTCTGCAAGTGAGATTCGGATATTCGACTGACGTAAATGTCATGATTATGAAGAGAGGTGAAGTAAATTTGTTGCATTTAAAAACGCGAGTTATCGCGATAGTAAATTCGAAATATCTAGGAATTCGTGTTACTGAAAGTGATTATCGAGCTTTCATGCACACGATTTTTGCAAGCCGTACATCTCAACACCATCACCGCCAGATGTTATCGCGTACGGGAACTGAAATTCATTCGATATGGAGAAGCAGCATTCGAATTACCAGTGTTACACAAGTGACGGAATAAGGGTGCTCAAGTTATCGAATATTTTGGCAATTGAGGATGGAATTGTCAACGAATATTTTGGCAATTGAGGATGGAATTGTCGCATGACCTTTCAATCACGAGTATGCAGACGGAAAAAGCATATTCAAGCTGAGGTTATTAATTCGAGGGAACACGAATTGAGGTTTGAGTTCTAATAATGCATTAGAGATATAAAGAGATTCAAGTTACGAACGTACCACTATCTCTCTCTCTCTCTCCCTCTCTCTGTATATATATATATATATATATATATATATATATATATATATATATATATATATATATATATATATATATATAGTGCCGAATATAACTGCACCTCTCCGGTCAGGGAAAGGAAGAAAATAGCACGCCGCCCGTCCCACCGCCATCAGCCGCAAATGTTCGGCGGCTACGAAAACGGAGGTCGCCGCTTCAAGCGAGGAAGGGCCGCAGCATTTTATGCTCCCATATACGAGCGGAGTTATGCGGCTGGCGGGGACCTGTGAACCCGGCTTGCCGTGTCGGAAACCCCGTCCCGGCACATGACATCTCCCGCTCGCCGCCAGCGCAGGGGGGAGAGAGCCCAGACCGGTCACGAGATGGCCGAGGCGCTTGCGGCATTCTCCGCCCATGAACATCGCCCCGCCGCCCAACGCGGTATCCACTCCGTGCTTTTCTTAGAGGGGCCACTTTCCGGAAAACACGGAAAACCGGGGAAAATCAGGGAATTTCATTGCTCCGGAAATGTCGGGAAAGGTATGGGAGTTTTTAGAAAAATCGTGGAAAGATTATCCATGCCCATGAAGATTATCCTCCGCCCATGAACATCGCCCCGCCGCCCAACGCGGTATCCACTCCGTGCTTTTCTTAGAGGGGCCACTTTCCGGAAAACACGGAAAACCGGGGAAAATCAGGGAATTTCATTGCTCCGGAAATGTCGGGAAAGGTATGGGAGTTTTTAGAAAAATCGTGGAAAGATTATCCATGCCCATGAAGATTATCCTCCGCCCATGAACATCGCCCCGCCGCCCAACGCGGTATCCACTCCGTGCTTTTCTTAGAGGGGCCACTTTCCGGAAAACACGGAAAACCGGGGAAAATCAGGGAATTTCATTGCTCCGGAAATGTCGGGAAAGGTATGGGAGTTTTTAGAAAAATCGTGGAAAGATTATCCATGCCCATGAAGATTATCCTCCGCCCATGAACATCGCCCCGCCGCCCAACGCGGTATCCACTCCGTGCTTTTCTTAGAGGGGCCACTTTCCGGAAAACACGGAAAACCGGGGAAAATCAGGGAATTTCATTGCTCCGGAAATGTCGGGAAAGGTATGGGAGTTTTTAGAAAAATCGTGGAAAGATTATCCATGCCCATGAAGATTATCCGCCCATGAACATCGCCCCGCCGCCCAACGCGGTATCCACTCCGTGCTTTTCTTAGAGGGGCCACTTTCCGGAAAACACGGAAAACCGGGGAAAACCAGGGAATTTCATTTCTCTGGAAATGTCGGGAAAATGTTTAGCGGGCAATTTTTAGAAGAATCGTTAGAAGGTGCGAAAAATTTTGAAAGAGTTATACAAGTAGTATTATTTCTTGAAAACATTAGTGCAACATTGCAACAACAAATATTTTTTGCTGAATTTTTATTTTGTGGGAAAATATTGTTAGTTTGTACTTTGTCACGACGAAATCAGAGAGCTGACCAGTTGGTATGAAGCTAGCTTGAATGTTTTCTTTAAGCTGTGTGAAATTGCATATCTTATTAGGGGGAAAAATAAAAAATGCACTGAAAAACCGGGGATATTTAGGAAAATGTGTTTCAGGTAATGAATGGCCACCCTCTCTTCTTCTTTCCTCTGCCACCCGTGAGGAAAGTGTGGCGAGGTAGTCAATAGTTTTCATAATTTCCAAATTTACTTTTTCTTAGGAATGACAAGTGTTGCATTTAATTGGAATTGTGACTGTTTCCCTCAACTAGGTAGCGCACCTAATGCTTTATTTTAGTTTTATTTTATTATATGCGCCTACGTACGTTAACGAGGGAAATGAAGTTAAAATGCACGCCACATATTTTACTGATAAATATGGAATCATGCGCCATATTTACGTTATAGAAATGCCGTCATCCTTTTTGTTTTACTTCTCCGACGTGGTGACCCGTCTCACTGTCAGTGCAGAGAAGAGCACCGTGACTGGGCGTAAGTCAGCATCGAAGCGAGTTTTCTCGTCGGCAAAGCATCTATATCACCGGGCACTTACAAGCGGAGTCATCATTTGTAAAGAATTTGTACCCGCTGTCTTACCCGCGGTGCATAAAGCCGTTACTTGCCCCATGAACGGGGAGTGCATCGATCGGGCGTGATTTAGCATTACAAATGGCCCGGGGAGCGGTGCCCAAGGGCTGGGAGCGCGACGGCCCCGTCGACGTTCCTGGGAAAACGTGCAAATGTGTTTGCGCGCGGAGCATTCCGTATTCGGGCTGTAATTCTGTCCGCTGGCGCCGCCGCCTCGTTCGACAAGGCCCCTGCCGTGTATTCCTGCGCGCCCCTCCTCTCCCCTCCTAGCCACGCCCCCCCCTCCAGGATGGATGTGCCGTGCCTTCGCCGCACCCGGGGGTCGTGGCGTGTGCATCCAGTGGCATGGCCAGCCGTGACGTGGTGAAATCAAACGGGTATAGACAGTAGTGTCAAGGTGGGCATAAGTGGTGGTTCCCAGAAAGTTCACCCGTGTTTAAGGTCTTGAACAGCAATCAAACTGGTCGGTTGAATAATCCGAAAATTAATCTTTGGATGATAGATGGTGAGCTATCTTCTCCGATGCTACCCACTTTGGAATTACAATTATACATTCGTTTGATGTTCACATTGTGTGAAATGGATGAAGTCAAAAGCAGGAACAACTTGGAAAATACTTTGAACTTATGCAAATAAAATTAATTTAACCCAACACGACGTGGCTAACATAGGTGAAGTACTTTACGGTGACAAAGAATAGCGAATATAGGGATCATACTGCTGATCACAAGTTTTTAATGCTAATGGTAATGCAAGGTGTGTAGTTTCAAGTTCCACTTAGACAGCCGCAAATATCTATTTACACGATACCACTTAACCGTACTTCACTGTACCTCAATTGTTGCTTCATATACATTTCCAAGTTACATGTAATTTCCTACTAGCTTTTACGCCAAAATACTTAATGCGAACACGCGAAGCGCTTCATTTGTACAATCACTTTACTTTAGCCCGTGCCGTGTAGCTAAGGTCTACATGAAGCGCAAATGATTCGTTGGTCGACATTCATAAAAATGTATCCACATTATAAGGCTAACTTACGAATTCATTGGCTACTCCTAAAATCAGCCTTATTTTGGACATCAGCAATGACATATACCCACACTGACATGTTTCGATTAACCTAAAATTGTTTTTCCTCCGTCTTACAAAAAATACAAATTGAAGATTCACACCCTTCAATTATATCCGTATCTTCTTCCGTGTTCCCTTACGTCCTCTCCGCACTTATTTCGAACTAGCAAAATACCCGGCGGTGCCCGGGCTTTCCTCATATTCAATCCTTGCGAATAAGAGAAAATATCAATTTTATATAAACCACGGTGTTTAAGAATATTATTATTATTAACGTAATTGGTTCAAATTTTAATAAAATACTATAATTTTCATCCATTTTATTTTACAACAGATTGCTATTAGATGTATTTTTTTAATCATTATGCACAGAACTCTAACGAATAAGTTAAGTACCAGTTTTGCTGTAGCACTACTGCGCTCAGGCGGAATATATTAGGAACTCCGTGCTCTAAGCGAGAGTTGAAAAATGGTCGCGGTGCATCTAGAAACATTATTTCAATTATTTATTTTCCGCATTTGGGTTCTGTTTGTCTTTACTAAACTTCGCAAGGACACTGCGACAATCGTGAAGCAGAGCCTGTAAACATTTCATATCTATTCATACGCTACTATTTGTGGTATCGTTATCGGTTACACGTCGTTTTTTTAGGTCGCATCAACATCTAGGTCATTAGCGACCACTATTGGAGTTGACGGTATGGTAAATATGAAGATGAAACGAAATGGGGATAATAAGGGGTGAAAAGAGGAACACAAATGCAACCATGCCCGAGGCGGGACTGGAACCCGCGACCCTTCGGTCCGAGATCACTACGACACTACTGCCTTGGTGATCTCGGTCACCGGATCGGCCGTTGAATTCACTTTGTGGGAATTCTGATTTGGTGTTGTTGACGTTCTAATGAGAAGAAATAAAAGAGGTCATCTTCGTCAACATATTAGCTGTATTAAGATAGCCGGCTTTCGACGGCTTTGCCGTCATCGTCAGTCTATTTACTTTGATTGGCATAGAAAATGTGTTGGTGATCGCGTGGCGAGACCACGCGGCGCTCCTCAGGCAGTGGTAGTTGCCCTCCAGCGTCTTCCAGTGCCCTGGCCCCGAGCGGCCGTCGAGGTCACGTAGTGGCGGCGGAGGCGGTGCGGCCGCCCCCGAGGGGTGCGAACGTGGTGGCGGGGTGGGGGTGGGGGCACTGCGCCACGCGCGCCCAGGGACCACGCCCCCCTCCGGCTTCCGCAGTGGATTTGTCTCTGAGGAGCTGCTGGGACCGCCACGACGCGCCACCGTCATGCTGCCACGCCCCCGCCGGAGTCCACTGCCGCCCGCGGGCATCCGCTGTCGCGTTGCTCTCTTCGCTCTCTGTTGGCGTGCCGCTCTCTAACTCCGAACCGCTCTCTAACTCCGAACCGCTCTCTAACTCCGAACCGCCCTCTAACTCCGAACCGCCCTCTAACTCCGAACCGCCCTCTAACTCCGAACCGCCCTCTAACTCCGAACCGCCCTCTAACTCCGAACAGCCCTCTAACTCCGAACCGCTGTCAGGCACACTGTGCCGTTGTCTGGAAATGTACCGATGTCTGGTACACTGTACCGATGTCCACCACACTGTACCGATGTCCATCGTATCGATGTCAACCACACTGTACCGATGTTTGCCACCGTGTGTCGCTCTCTGCCACCTAGCTGCTTCTACCTTGTTCTACCCCTGCCCCTTTCTGTCGCTCTCCGCAACCCTCAATCGCTCTCTGGTACCTTTCGGTGCCATGTACTTCTCGCCACGTCCACCTCCTTTCGCCGCCCATCAGTGCTTGTCTGTTATTCTCTGTTTAAAAATTGCAGCGTGAAATATTTTGTAGAAATAATGCCTGAAAATACTGTAGTAATGCAGTGGTATTTTTATGACGTCGTTCCATTATTTTTGTGGAACCATCTTCCGCAGTGAATTTAATTTGTAGCTGAGAATTTCCTGTCGCTTCTGACCGCTAAAGACTTCACTACATGTCATTATGTTTCCTTCCATTACTAAACGCTTGTTTCATAAATGCTAACATATACCATTTTATCTCTTTGATTTTGTACCTTCACTCCATTCTTATCAATTTATGGAAATGGATGACGAATACAATGCCTTCTCATGTGTTTTTGCTTTTCATAAAAGTCCTCCGTTATTGTAATGGGGCAGGTCCGTATGAAAACTGCCGTTGTGTTTTAGATTCACACGTTATTGACCTATCGCTATTTCTGTTTAGGATACAGAATGTTCGGGACAGGATAATAGAAACAATTTCGTAGCCACTTAAATTAGTTTTTGCCAGTTATGTAAATTCGATTTTGCTATTTCAGAGAAGAAATGGAACTTCATTCTAAAGTAAGTGTTATTTTGTTTGTCATTCATATACTATCGCACATAATTAAATTTCTCATGAATAGTAATAACTAGCGGACAAGAAAACGTCTCTATAAAAAGAATCTGGACCATTTCAGCGTGAAATTCTCTTAAAAATCAGAATCATTTAACGATTGCGTTTATATTCGGTGAACCGTGTCGCCTGCGTTTTCCCAGCAGGTTTCTTCCCATTTCGAGTCGTCCGCCGGCTCTCGCGTCTGGAAACGGACGAGCCCCAAGTTTCGCCTGAGTGGTCAGGAACAGGACGTTCGTTTTTGTCCCTGCGGATATTCGCGATTGCGTCATTCGACTCGGTTCTTAGGCTTGTTCTCATTTGCATAATGAGTCACGTCCAGTCCAGGAACTTCAGCTGTAAATTCGACCTGGAGGCATATATTGGAACCTTTCGTTGTTTTGTGCTTGGTGTTGGCTATCCACTCTCTTGGATATACGATAACTAGGGCGGACGAAGAAATTTAGAAAAGCGAGTGCAGCGTTGAAATCGCCAGCAGGTTTTTCTGTAGCTTTTTCAGCTTTGGTGACGAGAGGTATCCGAAGACTTCGTCTGGAAACAATGGAATGAAGTCTTAGTTTCATGTTACGTTCTAAACTCCGTTCCATTGTCCGCAACACTTCATGGTCCGTAACTGAATCTTGCTGTTCATTGTTTCCAGCGCGAGTAACCGATACTTGTCTCGTGTACTTGAAATATGTGTGGAATTCTAGTCGTGCCGATCTCGTAGAGAAGAGGTGAAGTGTTTGCCGCATTTAGAGTATTATCCTTGCAGAAGGAATTAAATTAATTCGCTGAGTCATGCGACATCGAATTAAAGAAAAAAAATCATCACTCTTAAGACATCTACTTCCAGATCTGCCTCCAACTCTTATTTCAAACACAACCAACTCCCAACTTCCTAGAATACTTCCAGACTTTCACTACCACAATCCCACTTCACTGCCTGTACGTCCGTTGCTCCCGTCTACTTCCTCTACCATCGTCATTATTTTCTCACTACCTACATCACTGCTAGGGTGCCCTGTTACCGTCTTCGCAAATGCCGTCCGCCCCTTTATCACGCTCCTTGACCTGCTGTCGGTGCCGCTGCCACCTTCGCGTTGAGGGCTCGCGGAGGGGCGAGCCGGTTAAAGAAACCGGAAGCGCAGGTTCCAGGGGAATTTCGTGGGCCGACCGCCGCCCTCGCCTCCCTTGGGCTCCGTCACCGCGGCGAACAACCTCGTCACACTGGGCACTTTCCCGTCGCTGCATTTGCCATCACTGCCATCTCCCATCCGGAGCGTTCTCCGAAACTGCTTGCTGAGCTGTCGATGGTTGTAGTAGTCGACGCCCCTACCGGTCGATTCTCCCTGGCATCAAAGCTTCTCCTGGCACCATCTTCACGGCCATCTCCACCATCCAGTTTCATCACTGTCGACATTCTATCCTCACCATTGTATTTAGAACTATTCTCACCACTATTATCATTATCTCCACCATCCTGTTCACAATAATTCTCACCTCTGTGCTTACCGTTGGGTCTCTCCTCCCCTCACCAATATTCCCACTTGTGTCCTTACCACCATCTGTCCTCACTTCATCATCCTCACGTCCGCCTCACCATTCTCAACTCCGTTCTCACTACCGTCCTCACCTCTATCGTCACCGCCAACACAGCCGCTACCACAGCCATTACCTCCTTCACCTGCACGGCCGTTGTCGCCACCTGCTCCGCCGCCGCTGCCTACACCCGCGCCCGCTTATCAGAGCAACGTTTGCGCACGCGAACCCGGCTCCTGCCCCGCTCCCCCCACCCCAGGGCCGTGCGCGGGCCCGCGGTTGTCGTGCCTGTTGGGAGATGTACGCCGTTATCTCACGGCATCGACGCCCGCTAGCACCGGGCCCCTTGCCGCCCCCGCCGCTGCTCCACGCCGTCCCCGCATTCGCCCCGCCCCCCAACCGCGTCGCCGAACCCGCCCCTCTCCACCGCCCTGCCCCGCCACAACCCTCGCTCACCGTTCTGTCCCCACCGCATATTTTGTCGGGCGCGCTCTTGTTGCGGTGGGAATTAGGTGATGCGGACCGATACGACGGCGGCGGAGTCTTTTGAAAATTTGCGGTACTTACTCCTGCCACACCAGTCATTCCCCACAATCTACCTCCTCCCCCTCTCTCACTCCTGTCGTACCTGCTGATGTCTAATCTCTTGCGGCCTGGAAACATGTAAAGGTGGGAAAATGTGTAATTTCTGCAGGTCGTTTTGTGGTTTAGTGAATGGCTCAACTGCCCTCCCGAGCCGCTAAATGCCTTTTTTTGTGACGAGAAGTTTCCCTACATGAAGGCGGTAAGTGTAATATTAGCGGGTGCGCAGGTTAATGGGGCTCACGATTCTGACGTGTTGAGGTTGTTGGCGGATGTCATCGGAGTGGACGCGAAATATATCTAGGTAATCAGGGCAAATGTGTTTGTGGGACGCCGACGGAAAATTGTATTGAACTGAGCATGACACTTCGTGTAAATATATAGCATCCTGTCGGATTTTAACAATGACATCTTTAATCGTTTCACAGCATATATATAATATGCTAAACGTTACTATTTAGAAAAGAAGTATACATATTTTTCCCGGTAGGCAACTGCCAATCATTACATTCCGATGATGTGCCTGCGACGAACGAAGCTTTTGTCAGTATATTGTTCGTATAACACCAACACATTTTCACCTTTAATTAAATTAATTACCGGGTAATGTAGGTGAAATTGAAGTATTCCGAAACAAAACGCACAATTAGGAAGAGAAATAATGCCTAGAAGAGTGTTCACATTAGTCAGTATTTGCTAACAGGTAAATCAAATTCATTATTATGCTATTACTAACCTTCTTTACATACTTAATTCCATTTGCTGCCATTAATTGGCTTAAATTTAGATCTGAGTGTCCTGACTGCCTTCGAATTCAATAGAGCTTGTTTTCTTCTGACGCAAATGCCAATCCAGAAAACACTCTACTGGAGACAATAAATTTAAGCGACTGAAGGTTAATTTTAGGTCTCTCCGCGTACTTACTCTGAATACAACACTGCGGGGCAACAGTCATCGTCCAAAACTCGCGTAGCTGATTGGCGGCCACGAAATATTCGTTGGTGGCGAAGACGGCAGCTGTCACGGAGTGGAGACTGTAGGGAGACGAACCGATCCGCCTAAATAAATTGCCTTCACTTCAGAATGTGTCAGTGACGTTTGGTGTTCCTTGCTGTAAAGGCCAGGCTCTTCGATTTCCACCTTTGAGCATCGGGCTTCCTATTACGACCTGTGTGAAATTTCTGGTGGACCAAGCGAATTTGCCGCAACTTTTCGCAGGGCAACAGTTCCCTTGCTTCTGATTCCTCCGTTGCTTCATCATCATTCAAACTGTAACACCAGAATCCCCAGTCCATCTAATCGTTTCGTCCACTCTAGATTTGGCTAGAGGGATAGGAACCGGTATCTGAGTATAGTAGATCAGCGTCAAATTTTCCACTCTATGAAATCTATTGGCCATCCAGTTTCGACAGCTGTTTTTGAATTGAATTGAATTTACCTTATTTTACGTGGCGAGACTCAGGCCATGAGGCCTGTTCTTCCGACTGACCACGCAAATTTCGTTACGCTCCTTTCAACAAGAGAAAGAAGGTATTACTTGGGCGACGAAACAGGCGATTTGAATTTAGCTCAGAGGCATCATTTAGGCTTGAGGATCTTTTACATGCAGTAAATCTACTAACATGGGACAGCCGGCTTTACTTCCCCTCCGAAGGAAGGCGCACGAAGGATCTTTTCGCCCTTAAAAATCCACGGCTTCGATCGGGTTTGAACCCGCGAACTTGGTTAGAACAGTCCGATACACTAACCGGTACACCATCGCTGCCGCCAAACCATCGCCGCCGCCGCCGTTTTTGGACATCTTTCGGTGCCTTAGAGAGGGGGGGGGGGCGAAGCTGAGAAGCGGTGCGCGTTTCGCCCCAGGATCAATACGACTACGCCCCATCGCCCGCGCGGGCCGCCCGCGCGCCTTCCGGAAAAGCGGCGCTCGCCCCGCGTCTGAGCCGTCTAGGGTCCGCATGGCTTCGGTTGGCGTATTCGCTTGTTGTACCGAAGTTCGCGGGTTCAAACCCGATCGAAGACGCGGATTTTAAAAGCAAAAAAATCGTTCTGACGCGTTCCTTTTAGGGAAGTAAAGCCGTCTGTCCCATGTTGTTGATTACATGTAGAAAAAGATCCTCATGCCTAAATGAAGCTTGTGAGAAAAAATTCAAATCGCCTGTTTCACCGCCCGAGTGATTCCTCCTTTCTCTGCCAGATGGTGTAATGCGCGTAGGGGAATATGCGTGGTCAGGCGAAAGAGCAGGCCTCATGTCCTGAGCCTCGCCACGGAGAATAAGGCATCATTGAATTGAATTGAGTGGGAGGAGCTAGGTCCGCTGTGGTTCGCGTTGAACTGACGGAGGCCGCAAGAACGACAGTCAGCTGTATCGGTTATTTCTCAAACTTTGTCGGAAAACATAGCAACTGCTGAGACATTCGAAAAATAACGGATATGCAGTTCCATTCAATTTGGGAATGTAGTTCCCTAAATTTCCCTAAAAATTAAATTCCTCAAGCTCTCAGCGGTTCTCGAACGGCTCAAGCGGTCGGTTCTCGAACTTTGTTGGAAAATATCGCAACTGCAGAGAAATCCGAAAAATAACGGATATGCAGTTCCATTCAATATGGGAATGTAGTTCCCTAATTTCCTCAAGCTCTCAAATTATCATTTTTCTCCATTGTTTGGCTTACTGTTAAACTCCAATTTTTGGTGTGATTCATTTGTTTATTAAAATAGAGGAGTCTAGGAACGAAACAGAACTATCGACAAAGCAGAATGCAATTTTACTCTCGTTTATAACCTACTTTCACTCTATTCTTGGAGCAGCGAAGGCGATGAGTTGCTTGAGGGAAGAAGGCAGAAGAAAAGGAAAATCCAGAGAAAATGAATCTCCCATCCTCTCAGACCACAATTTCCACATAGATCGAGCGGGATTCGAACAGCAATCGCAGAAGCGTTGGCCGCGCAGCAGTAGCTGCAGAATGGACGGAGGGGCGGTCGTCGGCTGTTGGCGACGATTGCTGAGGCGGCGTGGCCGCGGTATGGTGGGGGAGCGGGGGCAGGGCGAGTGGCCGCCAACGCCCCTTCCGTCATTACCGTCGCCGCCACCACCGTCACTATCGCAGCTCGCAACGCCGCCTCTGCCGCATCGTCTCCGTAGCCGTTACCGCCACCTGCGTCAGTACATCCCCCTACACAACCTGCCAGCTCTGCCGCCACCGCAGTCACCACTGCTCTCACCACCACAACTATGTCTACTATTACTATTGCCACCGCCGCTTCCACACCTCTACTACCCCCACAACCACCACTACTACCACCACAACCACTACTACTACCACAACCACTACTACCACCACAACCACTTAGACCACCACCACAACCACTACTACCACCACCACCACAACCACTACTACCACCACCACCACAACCATTACTACCATCACCACAACCACTACTACCATCACCACAACCACTGCTACCACCACGCCCACTACTACCACCCCTACCACAACCGCTCCCACCACCACAACCGCCACTACCACTATTACCACCATAACCGTTACTATCGCCACAGCCACTACTACCCCAACACACCAGCTCCTCATCCACCACTATCACCTCATCCACCACCACCACCACTACTAGTACCACCTCCAACATCACCACCACTTTTACCACTACCACTACCATTACTTCTATCACCCCCATCACCACCATAGCCCGTCGCCGATATTGACGCGGCAGCCTTATCCACCGGCCCCACGCTGGCGGAGCCGCTGCCGCCGCCGTCTCAATCCGGGGGGTCGATTGGGTCCGCAAAGCGAGAAACACGACGCCCCGCGCTGAAAGGCCCGGGAAAGGACCGGGCCGCCCCCGACCCGGATGGACGCGGCGGCGACGGCTACTCCACCACGATTTGCCCTTTTGATTCGCTGGAAAGGACGCCATTTATACCAGCGCCGCCCCCGCGCCGCTGCGGATCGCTCTCCCCAGCGCCGCCCGTGACGGCTCCATTGCGCGGAGAAGCGCGGCGCGGGGAAGGCAGGTGGGCGGGAGGACAAGCGATAGTGCTTCTCCTCCCGCCTAGATCGTAATTGCTCACGATATTCGGTATTAATTGATTGATTTTTTCATGTTTCCGGGCACGTCAACTGCTTTGGTTATTAGTCCCGTTAGTGTAGTGCATGTTTTTTCTCGGGAGATGGCGGTGATTTCCCCCCGCTGGATGGCGAGATCCCGCGCCGACCTACCGTCGACTAGTGGGGTTTCTCCCTAACCAGGACTCTCCCACCAGAGGGGCACCGCCCCAGCCGGGACAAGCTCTAAGCTCCCGACCGGTCTCTCGGAATATGTGGTAGTGTAGTGTATATTAGTGTGTGTGTGTGTGTGTGTGTGCGCGCGTGTGTGTGTGTGTAAGGGGAGAGGATAGGACAAGGAAGAGGAAGGACAGATCGCGCGCGGTCCGTGGCCCGTTTGTTAGGGTACTGCTCCGGCATTTGCCTGGTGTTGATCGGAGAAACCACGGAAAACTACCGATCAGAGCAGACGGCCGCTAGAATTCTCCTCCAGACAGCGACTGAATTCGACTTAGCTGAAAAGCTAGTGTCGAAAATCCTCCCGTCGTCAGGACTCGAAACTAGGACCTCCCGATCAGGGGCGCTGCAGTGACATCAGTTGATGCACTGAGCTACCGCTCCCGGTATATTCGGTATTGGTGCTATACACGAAACTGAATGTTACTTCACCAAGACAATAGGTTTATTACATATTTTGCATGTACGTATAAAATGTATGTACTCACATCCTTACGTGTGATACACTACCGCAGAGACCAGTGGGAAACATCAAGCTTGTGCCAGGGAGGGCGTTATCCCATTAGGAATAATACCTGGGGAGGGAAACCCGCAAACCTCCGTAGAGGTCTGCGTGTACTGGTTCCAGCGGGTGAGGAACATTCCGGTTATAACGTATGCTTCACTTAAAGAACTAATGACCAAAGTATTTGATGCGGCTAGAACCACTAAATACTTTCATTGACTCTTAGAATGTGTCATTTATTTCCATTTTCTCATTCCGACTTTCTGTAACAACTGTCTTTTCTTCCTTATACTTCCGTGTCCTTTACCGTGTCTCGCCAACTTACTGTCTCCGTTTTCCGCTATCTCCATGTACTTTCCAGTAGGGGAATTGTACGCACGAGTTGAAGTGACCAAATATTGATTGAAATTATCTATTTTTTACATGTCAGTAATAGTAAAGCGTTTCTAGTATATGGATGCCGAGTTGGCAGTGAGTACGCTGCGATATTCTCAATACAATTACAGAAAAATCCCAACGACTGTGTAGTGAAGGAGGAGAAGAAAATCTTTAATATTGTAATTCGCTTGTGAACAGACATAAATTAGTATGACTATCATTTGAAACTGCAACTAGATATTTGAGGAAATTTGGGATGGATATTGAATGGATATTGAATTTGAAAATCATTGTTGTTTTCTTCATTCTTAAAAAAAAACTCTTGTTCACTTCTGAATGTCAATTTTTGTATGAAAACAAAAATGTCTTTTCTAACGCTAAAATAATAAGCAAAGTCAGCATTGGCTTGAAAATGTTGCATTTCTCATTTCTATGCTCATGCACGAAGTCAGCAGGAAGTGCCGGATTCTGCGCAGGATAAAAATCACTTCAGTACTTCACTTCCAGCGTGATAGAGCTATTCATCATCCTTCCGCTGGGTCATTACCGATCACCTATGAGCTATTTCCATTCGCTGACATTCATTGTCTGACAGACACCTTCTCTTCCTGAAAGTCTTTTCAATTATTCTCCGTGCAATATCTCCCCTCTCCCGATCTTCTACAACGGATCTGCTTTTGGGAACTGAAATAGATTCCGTACGTGGATCGTTGACAATCCCATCGACTATATAAACGTGTAAATGATTGCAATGATGCGAAGGTCGTTCCATATCGATTTGCATTTTTCCATACAATCAGCACAGAGACATACAACTCGCAAGAGAGACCTCCTGAATGTGAAGCACTGTGCACTATTCTTATTGATCTATGAATATCATGTTTCGTCGATTTTCAGATTTTTCGAATTTTTTAAAAGTATTTTAGTAAAGTAAACCTCTATCCGGCATCCCTATTAAGGACATAAAAACATTGATATTTCGATAAACATCTTCCCGGCATGCCTATTAAGGACCTCCAAATGTGATGTTGAGACTGTCATTACTGAAGCTAAAAACATCGATGTTTCGAAAACATCTCCCCAGCATCCCTATTAAGGACCTAAAAACATCGATGTTTCGAAAATATCTCCCCGCCATCCCTATTAAGGACCTCCAAATGTGATGTTGAGACTGTCACTACTGAAGCTAAAAACATCTCCTCGGTATCCTCATTAAGGACCTAAAAACATTTCCCCGGCATCCCTATTAAGGACCTCCACATGTGATGTTGAGACTGTCACCACCGCAGCTTCAGGCGGCAGCAGCGCTGTGGCGCCGTGTCGGGGGAAGTGGCGGTGGCGCTACGACATTGGTGGGCGTGAATGGAGGGGGGCGTGGCGCCGGCCCTGGCGCCGGGTCGCACGGCCATCAAACAATTTTTCGCGCATAAATCAATAATTGGGGCCCTGTCGTCGGCGCCGGCGCCTTCCCGCGGGAACAGCACGCCCTCCTCCTGCCACGCCCCCCTCCTCCCTCCTCCCGACACCTGCACCACCGTTCATCACTAGAGACCGGAAAAATATGTAGCATGGAACGTCAAAATATGTACATAAATATGTAATGAAAATTGTAAGAATATGTAATAAATATGTAAAGTCGGATATAATATGTAATATTAAAATACTCTAATTATAAAACAGGGACCGAATACCGAAATAATAGCGGTAAAGGTATTTATACCGGTATAGAAATACCTTTACCTCTATTATACCTTTATTCAAAATACCTTTAAAAATACCGGTATAAGACGTCAAATACCGGTATTTTTAGAGGTATTTTACCTTTATCCGACGTCTATACCGGTAAAATACCTCTATTTAAAGGTATTATACCGGTATTCTCTCATCAAAATACCGGTATTTTCCTAGGAAAATATCGGTATTTCAGTAGAATCATACAGGTATTTGGGGGAAATTCATTGTGATTGTTTTCCGCTGAGATGGCTCAGAGGAAACAACTATTTACACGGCAGAGTTTCTGACCGGGAGGTCCTAGGGTTCGAGTCCCGAGGGTGGCGGATTTTCGACACATATTCTAGCTAGGTCGAGTTCTGCCGTTCACTGGGAAGTCGAGTTCTGTCGTCAGACGGAGGGACCAGCCAACGGTCTTTCGCAGACATCAACACGAGCTCATTCGCTGACCTTGGACCTCACGTCCGGGGGCAGAGCGTGGCGACACGTCATAGTGTTGAAAATTTATCGAATTTCTCCGTATAAATCTTGTCCTTTCTAGTAGCGATAAAAAATGGAGAAACGTGTCTTCTTATCCATAAATGAGTCTTCCCACGCATACCAAACTTCCTTTTTGCACGACTATGTTTATCACTAAATACGATTATTTGCTTAAATTTGATCGTATCATTAACATTCCCGAAAATAATTTTTTCAGTTGGCCCAGTTTCCTTATTCTGCACCATAATTAATAATTATAATTATATATATATATATATATTAATTAATTATATATAATTATTAATTATAACTAAAACAATATTAAAAGTTGACATTGAATGCTAATAGACATTAACAATTCTTATTTAAATTAAATGTTAATTTTAATTAAAAAGTAAAAGTGTTAATATTGATAAACTCTTTTTTATTAATTAATAATGTTAGTATATATTTCTTATTATTAAGGAAGAAACACTCTTCTCGAAGTGGGCTCCTCCAGATGCATTTTACAATGTAAGCTACCCGCGTAGAAGGGAACCCTTGCCCACATGCGATGTTAATAGCTAATAATAATAGTAATAATAGTAGTAATAATAATAATAATAATAATAGTAATGTAATATAATAATAATAATAATAATAAAAGTAAATTATTATTATTATTATTATTATTATTATTATTATTATTATTATTATTATTATTATTATTATTACAAATTTGCTCAATATTTGCAGTTAATGTCAAAATATATTAAACCCTTCATATTAACCCGGAAAATAACATTTTATTTTAGCCCTATTTATTAATGTATAACTAAGATTTAATTGTGAAATGAAGTTAAAGGAAATCATTTTTTAACAATAACAAAACTGGGCCTGAAAGCCTGAGCGTTCGTGATTATCTCAAGGTGTCAACGCTTCCTCAGTTCGCTGAAGGAGGGGCCGGGGAGGGAAGAAACGGTCCTACGCCTACGGCCGGCGCATACGTTGACAGCCTCTCCATGTGCGAAATACAAAGACAGGCTTAGGTCATCTCTCAGGTCAGATGGGAGATAGCTCGATGAAGGACACTACGAAAAGGTTCTCTTCAATGGAATCAATAATTATTATTTCATATTTCAACTTTTCCGAAGTTTAAATTAAGGGAGGTTTTCAATACATACAACGTATGCAAAACGTAAACGCCCGAAAACAAAACGTTTACAATAATAAGAATAGAATTTAATACAGTTGTTATATATATATATATATATATATATATATATATATATATATATATATATATATACAAAATAATAATTTAAACAATAAATAACATTTATGAAATGATATTTGATTAATAAACATTTTGTGAGATATTATTAACTAAAGTAACCTATTTTTTCAACATGTATGGATGGTAAGCTATATTTCTTCATTGAAAATACCGGTATAATACCGGTATAACCTTTATGGACGTCCATACCGGTATAGACGTCCTATAGAGGTATTTTACCGGTATAAAAGAATAAAGGTATTTGAAAAAATGTATGGAAGAATACCGGTATTATACCGGTATTTTTTACCGGTATTCAATACCTTTTCGGTCCCTGTTATAAAATACATTTACATAATACGAAATTACATTTATAAAAAATTCCTAAACAAATTTTAAAAATAATACAAACATTTAAAATATTATTTGGAGACTATAAGTTGATCCACATTTTGCACCATACAACTTTTCCGTTAGTAAAATATTTATCTATTGTTGTCTACGATCGTAGTGTAGGATCATGTACTAGACGCAATAGAAGTCACGGTGATATCTACGACCAACAATCACTTCTGCGTACAACATTCATTCATTCTTTATCGAAGTGTTCCACCTCAGCGATCGCCAAAGGATCTCTGAAATTAAGGTTAAAGGTCACGAAATGCGGCGACTCTAGTACTTTTCACAAGATTTTACCAATAATGAAAAAATGCTGATTTTTTGAATGCTTCTTTTCATTAAAAACGTGATAAAATTCAAAGAGTAAAAAAAAAAATTTTGTCAAAATAGCAAAATATGTAATATAGTACTAAACATGTAAAAATATGTAACGAAAAAATTGGATATTGTATTAGTAGAGCGACGATTCGCCAATATTGCAATTTTGATAACGGTAAGTATAAAGATAAAAAGTATGTAATTGCATTAATATCCGGTCTCTATTCATCACTGTACACGTCCCATACGGGGGGGGGAATGGTGTTACTACCGCTGCTAGCATTGTACAGGTTGTTCCTTAAGGTTGGCGAATGGGGATACTACTCGTAAATCTACCGCTGATCACTATACAGATTGTCAAATATCATGTGGACTTATTGTGTACTCGAGGAAGATTGCTGTAATCGCTTCTCGCCTAAAATGATAGTTTTCGTCAAATGTAGACCTTTTAGCTATTTTTGGGCCCGCAATTCAAATACTCTGCACGGCAGGAACATACGCGCTGCAGCTGCATTATAAGACTAGTCAAAGAAGGCTGAGGAAGGTTTGAAGGGCGTTGCTGATCGCTGATGACAATACAGGTTGCCCCTTCAGTATTCTGGTACAAAAATGTTGACTCTTATCGTTACATGAAGATTGCTGTAATCGGTTCTCGTAAAGAAAGTTAGTTTTCTTCAATTTAAAATACTCAGCATTTTTGTTTTGTAAAAACAAAATTTGAGATTGGGTGGAATTGTGTTACTATTAATTGTAAAGGTAGGAGAGCCACGATGAGACAAATGCAGTTGAGAATATCATAAAAATCTGTGGGCTAATTTCAGTGTAAAAAAAGTGACACAACGAAGGGGAAAAGTACAAACGTTTGTCCAGGAGTTGGTTTCTGCACTTAGAGTTAAGTACGTAAACCCAAGGCAGAGAACATCTTACCCACGCCCTGATAATGAGCAAGAGCAATGGGAGAGTGTTTGCGAGCGTGTCCGCAGCCCTGCAATTTGCGGCGCGCATTACCGCCTCTCGCCGCTGCCGCCGTCGCCTCAGCCATCGCCATTGCCGGTAACCCGCTGCTGCCCCCGCAGTATTCTTCGTCTCGTCCCCGCTCGGCCATTAAAACTACCGCCGACCCCGCCATCGCCCTGCCTTCCCCCGCTCCCGTCCGCCTCCCTCACTTCTATCCGCCTCCTGCGTTTCCGCTCACCTCCCCGCTCCCGTCAGCCTTCCCCGCTCCCGCCCGCTTCTTTCGCTCCCGCCCGCCTCCTCCGCTCCTGCCCGCCTCCCCGGCTTCCGCTTGCCTACCCCGCTTCCGCCCGCCTTCCCCGCTCCTCGCCTCCTCCGCTCTCGCCCGCCTTCCCCGCTCCCACCCGCCTCCCCCGCTCCTGTCTCGCCTTCTCCCTCCCGCCACCCTCGCTCTCGCCTTCCCTCCCCTGCTCCCGCCCATCTACCCCGCTCTCGGCCTCCTCCCCTTCTCCCGCCCGCCTTTCCCTCCACCACCCGCCTCCCCCGCTTCCTCCCCCACACGTGCCCTCCTTGTGTCCCGCCTCCCCCGCTCTCGCCTGCCTCCCCCGCTCTCGCCTGCCTCCCCCGCTCTCGCCTGCCTCCCCCGCTCCCGCCCATCTACCCCGCTCCCGCCCGCTTCCTCCGCTCCCGCCCGCCTCTCCCGCTCCCACCCGTCTCCCCCGCTTCCGCTTATCTCCCCCATTTCCTCCCCCGCACCTGCCCTCCTCTCTCCCGCCTCCTCCGCTCTCACCTGCCTCCCCTGCTCCCGCCCATCTACCCCGCTCTTCCCCGCCTCCCCTTCTCCCGCCCGCCTTTCCCTCCACCGCCTGCCTCCCCCGCACCCGCTCGCCACCCTCCTCAATCCGCCGTCCCCGCTTCCGCTCGCCTCGTACGCCCCCGCTCCCACCTCCCCACTGCGACGGCCGCAAGTCGTCCCCCGCTGCCGCCTGCAGCGCCCTCCTGCCACATCACGTGCTGGGGGCGCCGGGCTCGCGTTGTGGGCGAAAGGCGGCCGCTTCGATTCCGGGTTGTTGGCTCCGCGCCGATGAAGACGTAAGGCCGCGGCGGCCGCCTGTAATTGCAAGTCAGTTAGGCGGCGCGAGGCGGTGGGCGGGTTCGGAGAAAGGGCGACAGGAACTACGGGTAGGTCGCGACCGGGTGGCCCCGCGCGCAGTCGAACACCCGATCCTGCCTTCTCCCTCTCTCGCCTCGCTGCCTCGCCGCCCCGCTCGAAGGAGATTCGACCGGGAAAGGTGGCTCAGGGCATCAATTGATGTCACTGTAGTGCATCTCACTGGGAGGTCCTGGGTTCGAGTCCCGACTGTGGCAGGATTTTTGACACTACCTAGAGAGCTTGGGTCGAGTTCAGTCTCTGTCTGGAGGAGAATTGTAGCGCCCGGCTGCTCTGATGGGTAGTTTTGCGTGGTTTCTCCGATCGACACCAGGCGAATGCCACACAACTCGCGATCTTTCCTTCCTTTTCATTGTCCTTTGTCCATTTCTTTGACTAATCTCCATCCTCTTGGTTTGGCAGCAATGTAAATTTATAAAGTATTTTGTATCTCTAGAAACTCAGATATTTCATCACCATCCTCGCCGCCAAACATCCCCAACGCTAATGATGCTAATACTCATTGAGGGGATATTGAAACGTATGTCCTTGAGAGCGATGGTAGTCGTGCTTTGCGCCAAACGGAAGTCCCGTTGGCAAGCACCACGGGGCTGTTCGTTCTGCCTTATTGGCAGCGCGGGGGGAGGGGGCGGGAACTGCCTTTAAACGGTTTCTAATCTGCTTCTAATCTCCGCCCACTGGTCTGGCGGACTGACAGTTCTCACGGAGGGGCGGCGGCGTGGGCGGGGTGAAGTCGCGACCTGCTCGATAAGCCTCATTAACGCCCCCTCCCGTTTGCCACCGCCCGTGCCGTCCCTGCCTTTGTGCGCGCCGCGGCAGTCCTAGCCTTCGTCTTGTGAGATTCGCGAAAGGCCTTGCGTTTGCGGGTAATGACGTCTCTACGATTCGCCGAGAGGGATTACTTTCCGATTTGGAGTTTATGAGTCCGTGTAGTTCCGTAACGTCTCTGGTTGAACAGACATCATATACCTCGTTGTGTATGATGTTTGACGAATTTTGAATTCCTAACTTTTCAGACCGTTCATAATTCGTAGATTCATCATTAATAGTAAATACTATTCAAAATCTGAAAACTTTTTATTATTTCATAAAAAATTAATAGTAAATATCAAATCCCTTCTTTTATATCCCATTTCATAATGATAAATACTAAATAAAGGTAATCTGAACTCAAATTGTAAATCTATAAATGCCGAAGCTCTCGGTATATCAATATTGGCACTCTTGTAAAGTTGCCCTTACATTAAAACAAAGTAACAGCTGTCCAAAAAAAATTTTAAATATCGCATGATAAATATTTTTTTAAATATATGACCATATTCTGATTTTCGTTTCTACATCTGTACTGTCAGACTTTTTCGTTCCTGAATTCTGTGAAGTTTCATTTGAACTTGGCACATAATCGTCATCGATTTTTAGAAGTTATTTTTTCTCCGCAACAAAAGAATTCAGTGAAACCTTGATATATGAACCGGTGGAAGAGAAACAACATCAAAATGTCGAACATGACATGATCTAGTTTTTAACGGGGAACAACATGTGTATACGGAGGACGAAGGATTATCATCTTAGAGCAGAATAACAATAACGAAATATCTTTGAGATGACGAACAACACAGGAGCCCGGGGCAAATATTACTTTGAGCCCAATGAATGTGAAGGAATTTGATATATCTGTTTTTGAGTTATCGATATTCCATTCTTTTGTCTCCAATTTCGTTCTGCAGAAGCCAGTCTCGCTTAGTTGCACCACAAGAGTACTTGAGACTAATGCAATGAAACCTAAACGTGAACGAAACGTAAACGTAAAAGCTGGATGCTGGGCTGGGTTATTTGATGGTACCAATCAGAAGGGTAAACGCAAATGCAAATATGAACAAAGATGCAATAGTGAAAAGTGAAGTCGTAGGCTTCCGCGGCCAGTCATGTAAATGATCTTGGCTGTCCGGGTGACGCCGCGTCGAAGGCTGTGTTGTCGACGTTTCGACCGTCTTGTCCTGGTCTTCCTCAGAGCTGGTCTGCGGACAGTCTTCGACGCAGCGTCACCCGGAGAGCCAAGATCATTTACATGTAAAGTGAAAGTTCGCAAGCTCCAAGCTTTCACGTTAACATAATCATAGGACAACAGACAATCGTGTACCACAGTATGATACAAACATCTATTATTTTCGTTTCTATACAGTTTATAGGAGGATAAATTGTCATTAATCATCACTTTTGTTCTTTGAACGTTCTATAGTATTATTATGCGTGGTGATGGTTTACGAAGTAAATATTATTTTAGGTTGATATCATATATTTTACTTGATTTCTTACTGCTATTCGGTTCGCCCCCAAATTACTAAATCAATTATTAAGTTCAGATACTACCCCTTCTTGCAGCAAGCGTCACTCCAATTGGTCGGTCCTCCTATAGTCGCCACAAGGCTTGTATTGGTATATCTGATTGTTTTTTCTGGCCTATCTGACTTTTTCGGAATAAATTAAATAATGTTGTGCAACTTTATAAAGGCCGACCTGGATGGCCAAGTTGGCTAAGAGCGAGTACCGACTCAGCGCTTCGGTCCGAAGGGTCGCGGGTTCGAGTCCCGCCTTGGGCATGGTTGTT
Organism: Teleogryllus occipitalis; assembly: GCA_011170035.1. NCBI lineage: Eukaryota > Metazoa > Arthropoda > Insecta > Orthoptera > Gryllidae > Teleogryllus > Teleogryllus occipitalis. Next base: position 99,678 of record BLKR01002441.1, on the reverse strand, counting down.
TGTCCCTTGACTTTGTACGTGTTGTCGCGGAGGGCCTCGCATTCTACTGACCCCAGATCAGAGGAGCCCGCAAGTGTGTTGGTCTAGTGTATGGTCGAATATGCGTCCCATCGGGACGTAAAGGGTAGCCGGCTGTTGGCTGGATAAAAGCCCTAGGAAAAAAATCTTTATAAAGAATTTCTGTATAAAGAGTATTAATTACAACGATATCAATGAGTGGCTTTACGTTTACGTGACCTGTACGCCCACGTCCACGTGAAAAGTCCAAGGGCCATATTCATACCCGTCACTTATAGGATAAGAAAATACTTAAGCCATAAGAAGTTACTTTTGATAAGGAAATGCTTGTGCACATTTGGTATTAATAGACGATACTTATAATAAGAAAGATGCTTGCAGCGTTTCGTGTGGCAATAGCGTATTGGCTGTGTCACAGCCACTTGAATCCTGCCAGAAGTGCTCCATCAAACTGGCCGTGAACTAGTCATATGCGTGCGTCCGTGGGATAACCTAACCCAGTTTCTTAAATAGTGGCAGTATCTTAAACAGAGACTTAAATGTTGGTGAAATCAGTGAACCTCTATTAGTTAGAGGTGGCTTTGGCCACCAAAAAGGGTAAAACAAAAGTCTTAGTAAAACGATATTGTTTTTTAAATTCTTGATCGTTGTGCATTTTCAAAGTGTTTTGCATGTCACGTAATTATCATTTGTGGCTACAAAGAAAGATGCTACCGAAAAAAATCCCTATAATCTTGGAAATCGTCGTCCATTTCCATTCTTTCAAATTACGGCAATTTTCAACACAAGAAGTGAGGGTTCACTTACAACCTATAAGTAAAGGCTGGACATTCCATATAGACATTATAGAAGGATTTTGTTATGTGGGTGGATAAGTTGCTACTATGAGTTGAAAAACGTTATAAGTAGGGAATGGATTTTCATGTAAATACATGTTTTTACAGGAACCAGATACCTGCATTCAGTAATATATTTTTTAGTTTACAATACATTCTGAATGAATTGGAACTATTTTTATTTTACATATTTTGTTATAATTACATATCGTTACGTACTTTACCTACTACTACACATTTCGTCACATTTTCATATATTTATACGTCGAAACGGAACATTTCAGATGCGCGTTTGCATTATATGTTACGGAATCATCTTTCTTAAAAATCAAAAGTAATGCCGCTGGGCTTCTATGCCCACCATATCTTCGCCACAATTGTCACTCCTCGCTCGCTTTCTGTGTACTCGAACTCAATGACCGGATTTCTGTGAACAAAAATAAGTTCAACCTCGATTTTGCTCATGTTTCAAACAGCACATTCGTTTCTCGATCGAAAATTAACAAATATTTCTTACTGCAAATTGTCTTACGCGTTGTTCGATTGCGGGGGGGGGGTAACCCCCTCCCCCGCCATCCAACACTGACTACACGGTACTACTATTCATTGGAACACTGGCTTCTCGTAAACATTATAATATATACTATGAACGTATTTTGTATTTCGAATAAAATTCTTGTGTGGTGAAATCTAGTGTAGAATTACTTCTGTAGAGGTAGAACCTACTTTCAGCCACTCCGAATGCTTGTTAAGAACTGATTGGCGACGTTCTATGCATGGAAAATGCTTACAGGGAACAATTTTAAACACAATAATGAATTTTTATTTTACAAATTTCCTATTTTTTCTTACATATTTTGAAAAAATAAGTACATATGTATGTGCATATTTTGCATTTTTTATTACAATAAATTCCGTTCCCTAGTTATAAGGGACTCCTTAAGGTTTTCCTTATTATAAGTGACGACTATGAATCCGGCCCCAAGTGTATGTCCTCCCGTGTACGCCGCTTACGTTTCCATTGCAAATGGCGGGCGTGGCGGAGGCGCGAGCGGGGGCGAGGTGGAAAATGAAACGGCGCGCGTGCGTGGGTGCGCTGTTTGCGCTGGCGGTCGCCGCGGATGTCCAGCGGGACGTGCGGGGTCGCGAGGCCGCGGCGAGGTGCGGGCAAGGGCGGCGGGGCGGGGGGCGGAGCCGGCCCGCGGCCTCGCGCTGCGGGTGGTCTCTCCGGGGCTGCGGTCGCGCCCGCCGCCGCCGCCGCCCAGTTGCCGTTCCCGCTTCCAGTGCCGCAGTGGCCGTCGCCTTTTGGGATAGGAATCGCGACAGGATGTGAACCGTTGGAGTCGCTGGTTGCGCTTTGCAACAGTGCTGCCACTGCCAGTATTTTCCACCGCCACTACCAACATGATATCTAGCTCTATTACCGCTTCGAGCTGTATTACCGCTTCGGGCTGTACTACCGCTTCTGGCTGTATTACTGCTTCGGGCTGTATTACCGCTTCGGGCTGCATTACCGCTTCGGGCTGTATTACCGCTTCGGGCTGTATTACCGCTTCGGGCTGTATTACCGCTTCGGTCTGTATTACCGCTTCGGGCTGCATTACCGCTTCTGGCTGTATTACCGCTTCGGGCTGCATTACCGCTTCGGGCTGCATTACCGCTTCGGGCTGTATTACCGCTTCGGGCTGTATTACCGCTTCGGGCTGTATTACCTCTTCGGGCTGTATTACCGCTTCGGGCTGTATTACCTCTTCGGTCTGTATTACCGCTTCGGGCTGTATTACCGCTTCGGGCTGTATTACCGCTTCGGGCTGTATTACCTCTTCGGTCTGTATTACCGCTTCGGGCTGTATTACCGCTTCGGGCTGCATTACCGCTTCGGACTGCATTACCGCTTCGGGCTGCATTACCGTTTCGGGCTGCATTACCGCTTCGGGCTGCATTACCGCTTCGGGCCGTATTACCGCTTCGGGCTCTATTACCGCTTCGGGCTCTATTACCGCCTAGAGTCTCTTATCGTTTCGAGCTCTATTAATGTTTCTAGCTATTTTAGCTTTGTGCTCTAATTCACATGTGTAATATACTGAATCTTTGTTTCAGGTATGTGGGAGCTGATAAGACACGCAAATGACATTAGTATGTACGCCTTAGGGTAAGTGGAAAAAAGTAATGACTCAAAATTAACCTAAATTTAATTATACTCTAACGACTTTCACAGTCTTCTTGTTAACATCTTGTTAATATAAATTCGCGGTTACTTCTGTTCGTCATGTGTATGTAATTACTTTCAGTGTTTTAACGTTTTGATACCACCACAGAATCATGATTTCACTCTAGATAATTGTTACTGCAGTGTAAGGGTAGAGTTTTCTATGAATAAAATAAGTACTGTTCACAGTAAGTGGTTGCTAAACATTGTGTTCAGCTATAATTAGGAGATCTCCGTTGCATAGTTTCATTAGTTAACTGAAAGGCGAAGAATACATTTCATGAATTTCATTCCATTCTGCAGATGCTAGTAGAGGCCATAGTACATGAGACATTTCCAAAAGGCATTTCTTTGTTGTCATGAGAAGTTCACTCACAAAAAATTGCTTAAATATCGGTAGAAATGTTAATAGTTTTCCTTATTCTCACGTGTATTGCTTGCACAACAATTTGTTGGCCTGTTTCTTCAGTGATAACTTGTTCAGCTGCAATGGAGATTACAACCACGTCATTCCAAGCGACATCGTAAGTACTGCAAAAAGAACAAAAACCTACGTCATTGTACACTGGCAGGTTGACTAAGCGTCACTTATCGCTATCATTAGTTATCTACCAAATACGGATGACGTCTCGTATGGAACATTAAAATTTACGTGAATAATAATTGAAACGTGTGCTACTGTTTAGTCGATACAATAGAATCCTTCCACATATTCTGAGAATTTTCCATTTCTGATGAAGTGCAATTTCCATATCTCGCATTTGAAAGGGAGGGGAATTCGAGACGTTAAGTACGTCTACTTATCGAGGTGAATAATACGGAACTATATGAAACACAATACCCAGTATTTTATAACCTTAAAAATTCCAGGTATATATGTATTCTTTAATTTTGTTGTATGAAATCATTGGTCCATGCTAATGTGGAATATTGTCATTGAATCAACCAGCAGGTGATTAAATGCTGGGACATTGGTTTTGAGATCAGTATCTTTTCAATGTTTGGCATAGGTTTTTACCGGACTGGGCAATGAAAGGTGACTTACGTTTTTCACCGTAGACCTTTGAGTTTCTTTCCTCTTTCTTCTTTTAAACCAACCAATTTTGATGATCCAAGAACCAAACTATTTTCAGTTTGGGAGTATTATAAGTTATATGGCTATTTAACATAGGCACTGAAGACACTGATAAAGCAAAGCATGACAAAGAACATCTTGTATGGCAAGTTAAAAATCAGCAGCACGTGCGTGCCAGCGGATGTGAAATTTAGAGTATGGACACAAAAATTAGAAGCAGGATTCAGACTGCCGAAATGAAGTTTTTAAGAGGTTGTATTGGTGTCACAAGGAAAGACAGGATTTGTAATGAAGAGATGCAACTACCTAGGAATTTATAATCTAAATGAAAAAATGACGAATATAGGAAAGCATGGAGAGACCACATAGACAGAATGGAAAACACGCGAATGCCAAAACAGATTCTGAAATACAAGCCAAGAGGAAAAAGGAGCATAGGAAGGCCGAAGAGAAGATGGATAGACCAATAATGAGACGCAACGGAACGAAACGACTTTTAGAGCAATCGTTTTTTGTTTTTTTTTGTTCGTAACTGACCGATACTCATATTTTTTCTTCATTTTTTAGAAGATGAGAACAAAACCTGGATGTCATTCGGTGCAGACGCTCTCCACAGACGTATTCATCAGCGTTTTTCCTCCTTATAGCGTCGCGTGAACAGAGCGAAGAGCCGAATTCCAAACTCTGACTCCGCGCCCGGAGCTTCGAGAGCACCTGTCACTCAGCGCGGTCCGTGGGGCTCAGCTGGGCGGAACGATCGTAATCCGTGAAAAGGAGGCATGAGTTACTGCCCTGTTTTTGGACGGGAGACTTACGAATAGCCCGCCCGCCGTGCTTCTTGTGCGGAATTGAGCGAGCAGGCTGGCACGCGGAGAGGGAGGGCGAGCGGGCAAACAGGTGGTAGGACGGGAGAACCAGAGCAATAGTTAGCTAGAAGAGGACAGGCGGGAGGACAGACCAGAGGGGATGGGGACGGGCCTGGAGATGTGCCCGGGTCGGGCCAGAGGTCGGGGTAGGACGTACTGAACGGGGTAGTGGTTGGGGCAAACAGGTGGTAGAACTGGAGGTCCAGAGCAATGGAGAGGTAGCTAGGAGAGGACTGGCGGGAGGACAGACCAGCGGGGCGTAAGGACGTGCCTGAACATGTGTCCGGGTCGGGCCAGAGGTCGGGGGAGGGCGTACTGAACGGGATACTGGTTGGGGCAAACAGGTGGTAGAACTGGATGTCCAGAGCAATGGAGAGCTAGCGAGGAGAGGACAGGCAGGACGTGGCGCGCGAGGGCGGACAGACCAGAGGTGCGTGAGGACGTGCTTGAAGATGTGCCCAGGTTGGGCCAGAGGTCGTGAGAAGGCGTATCGAACTGGATGCTGGCTGGGGTAAACAGTTGGTAGAACTAGAGGTCAAGAGCATGGCGAGCTAGCGAGGAGAGGATAGGCGGGAGGACAGACCAGAGGGGCGTGAGGACGGGCCCGGTGATGTGTCCGGGGTCGTGCCAGAGGACGGGGGAAGGCGTACTGAGCGGGTTAGTGGATGCGGCAAACAGGTGGTAGGAAGGGAGGACCAGAGTAATGGCGAGTTAGCTAGGAGAGGACAGACCAGAGGGGTGTGAGGACGGGCCTGGAGATGTGATCGGGTCGTGCTAGAGGATGGTGGATGGCGTACCGAACAGGATAGTGGATGTGGCACACAGGTGGTAGGACGGGAGGTCCAGAGCAATGGCGAGCTAGGAGAGAACAGACCAGAGGGGCCTGAGGATGGACCTGGGGACGTGCTAGGGAGTAGAGAACGGTGAAATGCGATCCGAACGGGATAGTGGATAGGCGGGCGATCAAGATTTTCGGGTAGTATACGAAATATCTTGAACAGGCCAGTGTGCGTCATTGACAACTGTGTTCGTTTACTAATCAGGCTTGCGCCGTTTTTTAGCTCGAACATCGGTTGGTGCTGTATCAGCTGCCGTAAGCCGTAGTCGTGTGCCTGCTCCATTGACCCGGGACGGCTGGGAGCTCCCAGGTGTCAGACTTCCACGAAGCTGAAGGGCGAGCTACCGTGTCGGCGGTTGTGGGCACGAAGAGACGACCAAACTTCCAGCGTCGTGGTCACTGGCGACCAAAAGAAATTCCTGGGCGTCTAATGGGCACTTGAATCCACGCAGGTGGCGGTTAGCCGTGAATCGTTGTCCACTTGTGGAAGCAGCGCGTTTCTTTTGTTGTCATTGCGGCATTTTCGCTGGTTCTTCTCGCTCCAGGCAAGCTGTTTTTTTACGGTCTGTGTATTTACCATCCAAATAAGTCTCCATTAGTGAACTGTGATTCGCCTATTGCTAAAGGTGTTGAACAATATGTTCGAGTGTTGCACGATATGAATTCATTATTTTATTCTCGCAAATGTCCGGTTAATCGCCGTTTCGGGATTTACGAGAGAAATCTTGGTGTCTTTTTATATTATATGAAAGTGCATTTTGATATATGTATATCCCTTGGATAAATAATTTAAGAACTAGAAACAAAATTGTTTCGTTTGCAATTGCAATTGTACATCACATTGCAAAGAAATTGAAGATGCACTAAATTGATCATTGAGTTTTTCTTAAGAGAAATGCAGTAAATGTGTGTCATAATCAATATAGATGCGAATCAGTTATAGCTGATTGTGAAATGTCTTTGAAAGCGATAACGAAATAAACCAACTATATTGTACTATTATGATTCTTTTCGTATTGGTACCATCGAGTATCATAAGACCATTATCTCATTTTGAACCAATAACTTTAATATCAGTTCTTACACTTTATAACGTATTAGTATTGATAAGAATGAATTAATCTTTTTATGAGCAAAGGTTTTAATTTCAAACATTAAAGATATCATATCTAAGACTGAAATTTTAATACCTTGTTTTATATTAGATTTTTCGAATCTTTTCGAATCAAATACGGATTTAAGCTTCTTACGTTTTACATGAAATACATTTTTTCTCTTGTCAGAACATATTTTTTCTGCACTAGAATGTATATAGGACTTAATGAATGTCTTAAGAGCGAAATAATGAGACCCGCTAAGTATACTGAATATATTCAAATATAAAAATAAATATAACCTGCAATTTCTGAAAATAATGTGAACAAATATAAACATATATTTTTAAAATTAGAGCTGAACTATCTAGTGGTTTTACAGTCCTGAAATATATTTTATTTGCAAATAACTCGTGGAAACTTACGTAAATTGATTTCTAGTGTATTACTCGGCAATTGTACATTCAGATCTGATTTAAGAAAATTTTCATTTACACTTACGTTAATGTTACAGTTGGAAGCGTGAAGAGAGGCAAATTAGTGGGGGGTTGGAGAAATTCAGCAATTTAATTAGAATCAACGGAGTTTAATCATCTTAAGAGTTTCGGGATGTAATTCTGTTTGGGATATTGCCTTGTAGACTGATGTCGGTGGAAGTGGGCAACAGTCGAACAGAATGTCAGAAAAGCAGTAAAATTGTGTGACCAGGTTTATTAAGTAGAATATAATAAAAGCAATGAAGAATGACACTTGCCACGCCATCTTCACCTCACTTCCAAAGTCATAATAAGACCCGTTTCAATGTACAGAGGAACATGGAAATGGGTGGTATCCTGGGAAGGCTAAATGGAAAAGGATTCTTAACATTCTCGCACCCCTAAGTAGATTAAACCAGTAGTACTTCTGTTACAGGGGTAAAAAAAAGCAATTTGCTGTTAACATATGATATCTCAGAGGCAAAAATGTTACCACTGAAGCATTGACCTGGAGTTTCTAGGATTCTAGTTCCGACGATGGCGCATTTTCGACAGTAGCTACCTAGCCGGAACGAGTTCATACTCTTTCTGGAGGAGAATTCCAGTGGCCGGCTACTCGGATGTGTTTTCTCGGATCAAAACCAGGCGAATATCGGGGCAATAACTAAAGAAACGGAGCCCGCGCGTTATTTTCTTCCTCGTCCTTGTTCCCTCTTCTTCCCTTACATACATTCTTGCATGCTTTTTACTAATTAAGGTTGCCAACCTTCCTTCATTTGGGAGAGCGGTCCTTCATTGTCATGAATTGTCCTCTCGTCCTCCTATGCATTTTAAATGTCCTTCTTTTAGTAAATTTTTAACATTCGTTGTCGTTTATTTTATCACATGACTAACATCTGCTACGTTGAATCGTTTAATAATTAATTTAGAATAGAAAACATTAATATCCTTTTCCTGAATGCTGACTCACGCATGCATGATAATGTCTCCGTCTAGCGACTAAAATAAAAAAGAGACACTCACATCATCTTCATTTGCATTTCATCATCTTCATCTGCATTTTGTGAACGAATCACTAGAATCGCAAATGGATAGAAGAAAGAAATAGAGCTAATGTTAGTCTAAATTAAATATTTATAAAAATAAATGTGTTGATGTGCGTTATTTTTGTTATCGTGTGTCCTTCCTTTGACATAAACATTGTTGGCAACCCTAATTCTGGTACATATGTCGTGAGTCCAGAGGTTGTTCCGGCGTTGGTAGTGCACTTCTGGGAGAGATACATGGAGAGGGATGATCCTTCAAGCCACATGGACATCTAGGCCAGATCTCACGTTGCAGTTTGGGAGTAACTCCCTGGTATTTACGATTTATTTGATATTCGGTATCTCTACGGAGACAGGCTGTTCGGAAAGTTTTGTATTATATGGGATTTTGCTTGGTGCAGTATTCAACCAAGATATGCATGCATATGTTAGTGGGTATAATTACACTTGAATATCAGAGTAATTTGATACGTATTAAATATAAATGTTATAAAAAAATGGAATAGTAAAATTTTATTTTGAACATTTTTTATACTTATTTTTCGGGAGATCTTCAGTGTCTTGGTAATCCTGGTGAGCATCTGTACATACCTGCTCCGTATTTCTTAGAGCGAACATCGCCTTCTCTCTGCAGTCGGTGTCTAAGCTCGACCCTGTGCGTGCACTAACAGGCGACCTGGGTGCCTCAACCCCCATCGCACCCCCTGCCGCGTAATTAGAGGGCGGGGTGATTTGTTCGCGGGGGTGGCGACGCGGCGGGGGCGGCGGCGGAGGCGGCAGCTGCAGGCGCCGCTACTGGCTGCCGGCCCGGCGCGGGACATCGATTCCGCCCCCGCCCCGCCCCCGCCTGGCTCCGCTCCAGCCCTCCGGCCCCGCCCCGCCACGCCCCCGGTCCGATTTTGCCGGCGTGTCGCCCCGGGCTTTGCGTCCGAACTTAACGTGTTCGGTCACGTCGGCTGCCATCGCGGCGCCCCGACCGAAGCTCGTCTCCGAGGTTCGGGTCAACGGAGGGGAATAGTTTGGCGATGAAGCTGGTCGGTATTCTGTGAATTCAGGCGGTTCAGTCTGTATTCTGTTCTGTCTGGAAGGCAGCGACAAACGGGTCGAAGGTTGCGGGTCCGAAGCCCGACCGAAGCATGGATGCTTTTATGACGTAATTGTAACAAGGGAATATGGTTTATCGTATGTTGGCTTCAGACGGTTACCCATCACACCGGAACTTCATTCCATCCATAATCGTCCATCTATCAACATTTACCTCTCATAGCTGTTCTAGCATTCATTCCGTGGAAAGCAACAGAGGTAAATCACCTTTGTGGTCATTTTCTAAGAAAAAGGTAACATTAATTCCGTAAGCCTCCCACCTTGACTACGCATGACTTCAAATTATGGAACTCATCAGTATGCATTTTAGCTGTGTTTTTTTTCTGTTTTTTTTTTTACGTTTTTGCAGAACTTTTCCCCCTTAAATATTTAATGGTCATTTCACGTTGGATTCGTTAATGAATTCAATAAATTGGGATAGATTCCCTACTTACTACCTGTGGGAAGAGAAATTGCTCCCGCTTCAATGTTGCCATAAAGAATTAACGTATTACGTATTATGAAGACACAAATAACAAATCAACCAACACATCTGTTCGAATACACCGGCGTTATAATTTAATATTATTAGAAACGTCAAATAATTACACTAGTAAACTATGTATGCGTCGTTCACCGCATGTTCTTTCTTTTTCTTTTTTTTCATTTTATTCCCCCCTTTTCTTTTTATTTTGGTTATCTTCCTCCAACTCGGCACTTCCCCTTCGTTCACGTCCGCCATGCTTTGTACTGTCACTGACTGACTGTCTCCTCTGCAGCCATGTTCTCTTCATTTCGATGACAATTATTCTCAGAGAGCTCCTTCTTTACCTTTGCTTCATTCTTCCTCATCCCCGTCATCCTTCTCAGCGCTGTTGAAACGTCTCGTGCATTAAGAAATGAGTTTCTACCATATCTTTTGTAGATAACGTGTATCTGGTAAAGTAATTGCCCGAATAATCGAACAGCTGGCGTGTCCAATGAATATACTTTTCAGCGAATATTCACGGCCAATTAGTCTCTCGATTACTTAGCGATCTGTCAAAGAATGAAAAGTCTATTGCAGTATATTTACATGCGTTCCGAAGTCCATGAATCCTTCAAGTCAGGAAGCACCAATGGCTGCAAGTCACGTTGGCGTTTTCTGCAAGTAATACTGACGAGATTTATGGAGTTGCTTGCTAGTTTTGTTGAGAGTTAAAATAGGCCTTGATTTTCTACTTCAGACTTCTGCATTTCATTTGGTGACTCGCGCCGTGAACCATACTAGTATATACATCCACTGACCCTCCGTTGTTGCAGCTATCTCGAGTATTTTGTTGGAAGTACTCAACGCTTTTCCTTCACTCCGCTATGTTCCTTCGGAGAAGAGGTGAGCCATGTCTTAGGGATGAGAGTGGAGAGTTGTGTTCGCAGAACGATGATATTCCGGATCGTCAACTGTTCATCTGTTGCGTGAAAGTGGTTTGTAAATAAAATAGTGGGATGGGAATGTAAATAAATTGGGTGCGCGTTCTGCGTGTACTTGACTCGCTTAAGATTTGGTATTTGTGCCTGGGAATAGATTTACGCTCGTTGCAATAGTAAGTTTCTTCGCGGTTTGTTATTGAACGTCATTGCATCTTAAGTAGGGACGTATAGAAGTTAATGTATTAATGCGTAGGTTGAGAATGTGTTTGCTTTTTTATTATAAAAACAGTTTCTACTTGTGTAGTATCTTCGGTGTTCTTAAATGAAAAAAATCTTTCTCCTTTCAATTGATTTTATCCTTTTTATATTTTGAACGGACATTTCTTACGTCGTTTATTTTACGCTTTCTCTTTTAAGGTTAATTCATGCCACAAATTTTGTAGTTCATTCGCCGACCAGCAGAGCGATAATTCTCCTTGCCAATATGCACGAGGGGAGGGGAAGGGTACGACAGAGCCCGCTACAAGTGTTGTAGTACTTTCACATTTTTCTTAGGTTGTTAGGAAATGCGTTTACCAGTTTCGCAGATGGTGGACTACTTTTTCTGATATTTAGGACGGTGTGGTTCTTTTTATTCGTGTTTTAACCGATATTTTCTTGAGTATGTTATATATGCGATATTTTTATCTGTGAAGGCTGGCAATAAGCCATTTTGTTTGTCAGAAAATTTAGATTACTATGTCGCCGAGTACGTATAAACACAAAAATGTACATTCTACGAAAAAATTCTACTTGTGGCGCGCTCTTAGATTCATGAGCGACTCTCACTGTCGCAGTGCTGCCCGTAGCTGTTTTCGTGATGAGATTGCTTCCTGGCGAATGCCATTGCTTCGCCAAGGTCCGCGTGCGCGACCGTTCCTTCCCTACCGTCCCATTCCTATTCGTAGGACCAATCACATATCCTCGTATTGCCCATCTCAACGAACTGCAAAATCTGATAAGCGTCTGTACTCGATCCTTTTTCCGTTCCATTCTTAGACTTATTCAAAGCGTAGAGAGTTTGATCTTCACAATCGTCCATTGTGTTAAACATCTGTCAGACAAATTCTTTAATTCTCTATCCTCCTCTTCGGCATCTAACAGGTTCAAATTAGCAAACTCCTATAAATCTAACAAAAGAATCAAATTTATATTTCCCAAAGATAAGTTAAAACCTCCATAAAAGAAAATACCATGATTTTTCTTATGCCTACTTCATGTGACATTTCTTATTCCTTAACATAATTTCCCTCATTCCCTCATCGTCAATTCTTAGAAATTTTATTATTGATTATTTGACGTCTCCAGAGAGTGTGATCTCGGAATATTGAATCTCAAGCGCGAAGCTTGTTAGGTTACACTCTCTAACCTCTCTTGTTAAGCGTTAGCTCGCTGTATAAGAATATGTGAAATAAAACAAAATTGAATTTAAGAATAATTCACTAACTTAGGATCAGACTAACGTAACTAGAATTTTTTTTTTACAACCAGAACTCATTCCTGCATCTTAGGAGCAAACGTATCACTAGGTATGTAACTCGTAGTGTAGAAGTTAGGACTTAAGTATCTACAGAAATATGTATCTTCTTACTGTCAAAGAGTGTGTAAAGGGTCAAAGGTACAGTCAAAAGGTGTGTTATTTGTCCAACTCCAAGTATTTCGTTTAGTTGCGTCAGCTATGATAGCAAATTGTAATGTGGTTTACTAAAACGTTCACTCTTCCTTTTGCAGCAGAGTGAAGGGCACTCGGGGCCTATCAACTGCATGCGACGCATCCGCGCGGGCGTGCGTATGGCCTCCAGAGAAGATGGCTTCGATTGGCGCGCCGATGCCGGCGTTCCCGTTCGCACGGGGAGATGCCTATCGTGGGACATTAGTCGCCTGGTCGCGGAGCGGTTAACATGCCACTTATTAGTAGAGGGAAAAGTGGGAATCATTAGACGGGTGCTGGGGACGATGATGTTGTTGCTCTTAGCCATCGTTAGTTAATTTGTTTCTGGCTTACGGAAGTGAATGAAACTTTTTAAAAAAAATTTCGTCTGCGTTGTTAGTTGTTTTTTAAAATAGAATGCTCAGAATTACTACTACTGCTACTGACAAGTACCTTTCAATGAACTGCATTTGTCCTCAAGCATTTGTATGCACTTTTCCCTATAGTATATCACCCAATTTTTAAAAATTTGTTTGACATTAAATAAATAGCCTTCTCCAACGCTGTTTTGTCTATCATCGTGAATCATTCTTCTCTATCCATTTATACGTATTCTGTTTCGCAATTCCTTCCTTTAATTACCTTTTCTGTTACTACGCCTGTTCCCTCTTTACCTCCAATTGTTATTTTTTCCGTCTCTTTCTTCTCTTTTTCTCCTTGATCCTTTTTCGTTTTCGACTGTTTTTTTTCACTGTGCTCACATCTTGCTTTTGCCACTAGAGCTATTGTACATCTTCTATTTTCTTCTTCGTCTCCTTCTTGTCCCACTGCTGTTATTTTTCTTCATCAACTTCCTTTTTTGCTCATCAATTTCTCACATTCACTTTCCAGTATCAACATCTCTATTCTGTACCCCACATCCTCGTTTGTATTATTCTCTTTTAGTTTTTTCGTCAGAACCTCTTCATCATACGTTCCGGAATTCGCACCTTCCACCCACTTTCTCGCCCTGGCTCTCTTCCCCTGATCTCGTTCCCCACGTATCATGCTAGGACCATCTTCAGTCAAACCTATATTTAGTATCTCCTCCCAGAAATGAGTTAACCATTTGCTATTTTTAGGATGTTCCATTCCATACAGAACTGCCTCACTCCAATCTCCACCCCCGATTCATTCCCTTCTTTTCCTCGTTCCCTCCACCTTTTTCTACTTCTTCTTATTCTTTCCTGCTTGTTCCATATCCATTTGATTTTCTTGAACCTGGACTCCCAAATATTCACTTCCGACGGAATTCCTCTTTCGCATTCATATTTTTCCCCTCGCGTCTCCGCCCACTTCCTCTCCACCACGTGCTTCCGTCGCCCGCGCGCGCTCTCACCGCAGCCTCTCCCCTCCCTTTCCCTGGGTCCCCGCCGCGGCCATTCCCGCGGGGGCGCGCGCACCCCGTGCCTTGTTTATGTGTGGGACGTGCGCGGCGGCGGGGGCGTGCGGCGGCTCCTAACGGCCGCATTTCCCCAAGCGGTGAGCACCGCCGCGCGCACCCGGCCGGCGGGCAGTGGGCGATGGGCGATGGGCAGAGGGCGGTGGGCGGAGGGTAGTGAGCGGAGGACGGTGGGCGGAGGGTGGTGAGCGGAGCGGAGCGGAGGGCGGTAAGCGGAGGGCGGTAAGCGGAGGGCGGTAAGCGGAGGGCGGTAGGCGGAGGGCGGTAGGCGGAGGGCGGTAGGCGGAGGGCGGTAGGCGGAGGGCGGTAGGCGGAGGGCGGTAGGCGGAGGGCGGTAGGCGGTAGGCGGAGGGCGGTAGGCCGAGGGCGGTAGGCGGGGGGCGGTAGGCGGAGGGCGGAGGACGGTGGGCGGTGAGCGGAGGACGGTGGGCGGAGGGCGGTAGGCGGTGAGCGGAGGACGGTGGGCGGAGGGCGGTAGGCGGGTAGCGGTAGGCAGAGGGCGATGAGCGGAGGGCGGTGAGCGGAGGGCGGTGAGCGGAGGGCGGTGAGCGGAGGGCGGTGAGCGGAGGTCGGTGGATGGTGGACGATGGGCGGTGCAAGTGAGAGTGCCACCATGACGCAAGGACTAGACGGTATTCTAATTCGGTGAGCGGTTTTCGACTGGTCCGCTCCGAATCGCGGATGCTCCATATCACGTTGAAGGCGTCGGTTCTCGTCCGGGCCATGTAAGTGATCGATTGCAGGGCTAAAATTATGGATTGAGACGAATGTTATACTTTCGATGAAAACTAGTTCGTAGGGAGTACTGAATAGTTAATGTAGTTATTCATCGAATATGTTGTGTTGGTGTGACATCGCGCAGGTGCAGTAGGATATGGCGAGCGAATGGAGGGGTGGGGTGCCGTGTTGTGCGAGTGCTAATGCAAGCCATAGACTAGGATTGTCCAACTGGCGGCGAGTGGTTGCTTGCTGTTCGCTGAATAACGAATGTGTGGAGCCACCATTATGCATAGTACGGTATGACATCACGCATGTTTCAATGTCTCTTTTTTGTCATTTGTCGCAAATTTCAATGTCTCCCCCGTTTCAGGCCTGCTGGGTAGTGCCAAGATAAAAAGTACGGGAAAGTCAGATGTGGATCTTCAGATTAATACAAATATGGGCCGCAGTCAAATTACTGTCAACGTTCAAATGAACTTTTTAATTGTGGCCCTTGAGGCTTTGCAAGTTTCACACCCCAGTATTCTTATATGGTGAACGACTTTCGACTGGTCACCTGCGGGCCATGTACTTGATCAATTACAGGACGAACATGGATCGAGACAAATGTTACACTTTCGATGAACAGTAGATCGGAAGGCCTCTGAATAGTTATTTACTGTAACTGTTACGTTGGTGTGAAGCCGCCACCTACTTTAGTCACGAGTCGGATGACCTACTGTATTTGTGCAGAGCGGCCGAAAATTCGGCCGCGAATCAGAATACTCCAATGCCTTTGTGGCGTGCTCACACAAACCGGTCGTGTACCTGGGATGCGTCATTCGAATCCAGTTTAGAGCATCCGTGTAATCTTAGAGATTTTGATTCTTGCGAAAAGAGCTTTCCGATATTACCAATTCTCGGTTGTAACTGTACTTAGAGTATCTCGAAATTCATTAAATATTTATTGCCGTACGTATGTTGTATCCAGGCTTATTAGAAGCATTTTCCCCCAAGATAAATAAATATCAGTGACGACGGCAATGTTCAAATCCTTTATATGTTCCAAGGATTATACCTTTTAGTCTTCATGTCACGCTCGCCCATCGTTTCCCAGTCCCCTTTAAACATTGCATCACGTACATTTTTATTTCGGATTAGAATACCCTCTAATCGCCATTTCATGGAATTTCGTCTATTTTTTTAGAATTCTTTCTGCTAGTGGATCAGCCTGGAGTTACCTACTTTAGTACTTGACGATATCGCAGAGGAAGGAAGCTTCTCATCGTGATGCTTCTCTGATCAACCAATTCGTTTGGTCCCTCCTTCTTTTCTCTTCATTCCTCCGATCATATTGTTTCTTCTCTCCTTGTTTCTCATCCTTCTAGTCATGCGATGATGTCACGTAGTTCTGCATCCACTCTGCAAACATTGGTCCTCCGCATCGGAGTCCTCTTGATGCTTCTCTGTATCAGCATATTCGTTTTGTTCATCCTTCTCTCCATCCTTACGTTCATCTTCTTTCTTCCCTCCCTGTCGCTCATCCTCCTAGTCGACCTCATCTACTGCATCCAGTGTGTGAACATTGATCCTCCGCATTGAAGTCCTCTTGATACTTCTCTAGATCATCCTATTCATTTTGTTCATTCTTACGTTCATCATCTTTCTTCTTTCCCTATTGCACATCATTCTTCTCGACCACATCTGCTGCTTCCACTGTACGAACATTGGTCCTCCGCATCGGAGTCCTCTTGATACTTCTCTGTATCATCCTATTCGTTTTGTTCACCTTTCTCTTCATCCTTACGTTTATCTTCTTTCTTCTTTCCCTGTTCCTCATTCTCCTAGTTGACCTCATCTACTGCTGCGAACATTGGTCCTCCGCTTTGGAGTCCTCTTGATGCTCCTCTGTATCATCCTATTCGTTTTGTTCATCCTTAAGTTCATCTTCTTTCTCTCTCCCTGTTGCTCATCCTACTAGTCGTGCGACGACCTTACCTAGTGCTGCATCCACTATGCGAACCCTGGTCCTGCGCATCGGAGTCCCCTCCGCTCTTTGCATCGCCGCTCGCTCGCGCAAGCGCGATGTCGTGCGGCGCGGCGCGTCGACAGCGCGGCTCCGCCCCGGCCCGCCCCGCTCCCCGCCCACCAATTACGGACACACGCGGCGGCACGCACGGCACCGCGCCGCACGACACGGGCGCGCCGCTCCCCGCCCCGCCCCTCCCACTCCGCCGCCGCCGCCACGCCGAGCGGTCGCGCTTTTTCCCTGCATTCCGCCGACGCGCGCCGCTGCGCCTAGCTGCCTCCGGTCGCCGCCGCCGCCGCCCAAGCGACGCCTCGAGGGCCTTGGCGGCGGCGCCGACGAATGCGTCGCGCTTGTATGCCACCGCCCCTCCCCCCACCCCCACCCTCACCTCCTCCTCCACCTCCGCCTTCCCGACAGCCTGAGCCGTCACCGACTCCTACTCCGTTGTCGCCTTCGCTATTACCCTCCCATGTTTTCTTGAGCCCTCGCTTCGCTTCTTGCCAGAGCACTGGGAGGTTTGGCCATTTTGACAAAATACTTTCTACATCGGATTTGTAGTTCGTTTTTCAGTCAGTAGTTTCTGTTTCACGGGAGCGAACATTTGTGGTTATCAGATTTTTGTATACAACGCTCGATGCTATCGTTTATTCTTAATTCAACTTATGTTGGAAAAGGAGTGGGGGTAGGTATTCCGGAGCTCAAGAAAACGTGCGCGTGTAATACAGACTCCTACTCCGCACCGGGTGAGGTGCCTCACGGTGACAAATGTTCTCGCTGCGGCGCCTCTGACCGGGAGGTCGGATTTTCAGGAGAGACTTTTCGACACCAGCTAGATAGCTACTATGTCGAATTCGGTCGTTGTTTGGAATTCTAGCAACCGACTGCTCTCATCGATGGTTTTCCATGTTCGATTAATACCAGGAAAATGCCAGAAACAAACGGAACCGTGCGCGATATTTCCTTACTCATCCTTGTCCCTGTCAATAATTTTACATACACTCGCGCGCCCACTCTCTCTCTCTCTCTCTCTCTCTCTCTCTCTCTCTCTCTCTCACACACACACACACATGCTACTAACACGCGCAGGATACCAATCGAGAGCTTTGGGATTGTCCCGTCTGGGCGGTGACGGTCAGTCGGAGATACCTGGAGGGAAACACCCCGCAAGCAGACGTTTAGGTGGGTAGATTTAATGTTGCAGGAACACCCCCACCCCTCTCCTGAAATATAACTCGCTCCGCAGTTACTGCACTAATAACCAAAACAGTTGACGCGCCGGGAAAGAAAAATATTTTGTAGTATATCCAATCAATCAATCAATCCGCCATTGCCACCACTTTGTCTTAACCACTACTCTTCCCTCGGAAGTGTCACCGTCGCAGCTTTTGACCACGCCCCCCCAAACGGCCGCCAGCATCTCCTTTACGTCTCTACCTCCACTGTGACTGTCACCATCGCAGTCACATCTAAAATTACAGCACCGTAGCTGCTACCATTACTGCCACCGCTATCAACTTCACTGTCGCCAGCGCCACCGCCGCTGTAACCATCGCTCCCGCCATCGCCAGCTCCATCAGCGCAACAGCCACCACCACCACCACCACCACCACCACCACCACCACCACCACCACCACCGCCGCCGCCGCCGCCGCCGCCGCCACTGCTACCGCCATCGCTATTGCCACCTCCATCACCATGGTTGCCACTACCACCCCCACCACCGCCGCCTTAGTCCCCGCCAGCGACACCACTACCGCTATCGCCATCGCTACCACTGCTACCTCCTCCATAGCCATTGCCATCCCCACCGTCACCGTCTCCGCTACTGCTTCTGCCTCCGCGTGCGCCGCCTCCACGCTGTTGGATGTCACCTGCGTTTCGCTTCGCTGCCGCCTTTGTTGTCTTGCGTGCCGCCGCCGCCGCCCCCTGCCAATTTGTACTCCTTCGTGCTTACTGTACTCTGTGTTTTGTTGGTCTCTAACGCGAGGAAGCGAGTGCTGATAATCTAGTGTGTTTGCGGTGTAGATTTTCACCCCCGGTTTCGTTTGTCTCTTTGTGATCGCCGGCATGTGTTGAAATAGGCAATATGTTGTTACAGACCTAAGAAGTGGTTTTTCAGTTTTAAATCTCCGCCTCAAAAAATCGTCTTGTCAAATTGATGAATCTTGACAAAAGATGTTGCGACCGGGGTCAATTGAGTGTCGCTTGTGCGCCAGACGTTGCCTTCTTAACAGTCTTGCCAACGTTTCCGAATGCATTAACCTTGAAGATTGTAGGATGACGATTGAAACACTGCATAGGAATCGGAGATTTCTAGACGGCCAGACTTCTTCGGGATGTCAATTTGTTTTATTTTGTTGTTAATAGGTTCTGTCTTGGAAGGAAATAAACCGTTCCTGTACATATGCAGATTTGATTTATTGTTACTTGGTTTGCCCATTCCTTTAGTTCAAACCATAATGTTTTTTACGGGAATGATAATCGAGGCGCCCCAATGAGAGACCGTTGCAACGGAAGGGGAAGCTGAATCTCCAACTCAGAATGCAAATACGCCATAGGTTATGAATATGCAGCCATGAATTAATAGAATATAAGTAATATATTGAAGTAATATAAGTAATGTAAGTCCTGAAGTAATATAATGGAATATGCCTGCTGCTGTAACTGACAAACATAGTAACAACAAGTAATATAAGTAATGTAAGTCCTGAAGTATTATAATGGAATATGTGTGCTGCTGTAACTGACAAACAGTTGGTTAATAAATTTGTTTGTAGAAGATTATTTCTTTTCCTCCCTTTATATTAAAATAATGGAGTTCCACAATATTTCTGCACAAACAATAGAGTTTATTTAAGTCATGAGCCTTCTGCCTCCAGCTCGTCGCCCCGACTTGCCCTTCACGCCTGACGAAGTACTGTGTGAGGTGAGATGACTGAAGTTACTCTTTAGTTCTTTCAGCGATTCATGGACATAAACCTGTATTACGTAATAAACTTTGTGTTGTGGAATCTGATTTGTGAGGAAACCACCTCATCCATTTCATGTTACCGTTTCTCTTTTTTGCAAGCCCTTCGATTATTTCCCCTTTTGCTTCAATGTTTCAAATTTACGACATAGTATACTCTCATTGTTCAGATGTCCTTGTCACTCACTGCATTTTCGTATACCTCAGCGCCTCTGTTCGTTTGATCTTTCCGATTGATTGATTGGTGTATTCGGGCACGTCATCTGCTACAGTCATTGGTCTCGTAAGTGTAGTGGATGTTTTATTTCGGGATGTGGCGGTGTTCTCCGTTGGACGCTGAGATACAGCGACGACCTACACATGGACTTTCAAGGGATATCCCTCTCCAAATATCTCAACCAGAGGGGCACCGCCCCTGCCGGGCCAAGCTCTAAGTTCATGATTGATCTCCCGTCTTGTGTGGCAGTTAGTGTATGTAAGGGGGGTGAGTCTAGGAGAAGGAAGTGGCAGGAAAAGTCGCGCACGATCCGTTTGTGTAGCTAAAGCTCCCGGCATTCGCCTGGCATTGATCGTAGCAGCCGGCCGCTAGGATTCTCCACACAATTCCTGCCCTGTAATTCACATTGACTCCGCCTTCCTTGGCCGCTTGCCTCCGTTTCTTTGGTGGCCTCCGGCAATGGTCTGGAACGCGCCAGGTCGTTCGTTCAACGCGCCCCGAGTGCCGAATTTTATGTACTTTTACGAAAAAGTGCGAGTTTTCACCACGGGTTTTCTTTTCCGAGTCGAATGCCTGCGCGTCTCTTTACTGCATGTGGTTCTTGTCTCAAACCTCCATAGTCTGCACGTTTGTTCTGCACGCGAGTCCATATGCTACAAAGGAAGTACTACCCAATGACTTTGTTATGAGTTTACAACCGCCTACGACATTTTTATCTGGAAATAGTAAATGTAAATACGCACAATACCCAAGAATAATCTGTTACATGATGTGACCTTTACCAAAAAAATCAGTGTTTATAAATTAGAAAGATAATTCATCACATAATGTAATGCATTACGTTTCTTAGTTAATGTGAACAGCGGTATTTCATTGCCATAGTTCGTTACAATCGAAAAATAATTGTTGTGATTTTTTTTACTTAGTAAAAGAATCTTCATGGAAGAAAAGGTTACTGAAAGCTTGTGAACTACTGAAAGGTCTGCACCCAGCAGATACGACGCCATTTGGATTCGTAGAAGTGCTGTGATAGTGTTTTCCGAAATCTCTAAAACGTGTAAATAATAATGTTTCTTCAGATTCTTTTTTGAAAGTTGTTTAAACAGTTGCCGGAAGCAAATACTTCGGCGCCATTCCCACTCATTGCAACCGCATAAGCCCGTTCCTCTGATCGCCCGCGAACATCCCAGAGCAGCATTGTCTTTGGTTACAGAAAACTGGTGGAATAATTTCGGTTCCCAGTAGATACGATGCTCTTTGCATACGAAGAAGTGTTCTGATTGAGTTTTTCAAGAATAACCAAAATGGGCACATTTTATGTCTCCTACATAAATATTAGTTTCGTGAGATTCTTTTTGGGAGATTGTTTACCCAGGATATACCTGCCGAAGCAAATAATTCGGCGCCGTTGCCACTCATCTCAACTGCGTAAGCGCTTATAGTGTTCGTCTGCGAAGGTCTAAGAGGAGCGTCATCGCTGGTTACAGAAAACTCTTGAAATGATTTCAGTACCCAGTAGATACGATGCCACTTGGATTTTTATAACTGATCGAGTGTTTTCAAGAATCTCTTGAATGAATATGATATGAATATGAATGTTTCTTAATATTTATTTTGGGAGGTTGTTTACTCGAGAAATATCTCCCGAAGCAAATAACTCGGCGCCGTTCCCACTCATTGCAAATGCATATACGCTCCTCGGATTCGCGTGCAGAGGTACAGGAGTGTAATCGCCGCTGGTTACAGAAAAATCTTGAAATAATTCCATTACCTAGTAGACACGATGCGATTTGGATTCTTAGAATTAATTGAGAATTTTCAAGAATCTCGAAACTTGTAATTATTAATGTTTCATCAGATTTATTTTTGGAAGTTGTTTACTCGGATGTATATTTTAAGGAGGTTATGTATGTTTGGAAGAGGTTACCTCCCAAGGCAAATAATTCTGAGTCGTTCCCACTCATTGCAAATGCATATACGCTCCCTGTATTCGCCCGCAGATGTGCAGGAGTATTATCACCGTTAGTTATAGAAAAATCTTGAAATAATTTCGGTACCCAGTGGATACGATGCGATTTGGATTCTTAGAATTAATTGAGAATTGTCAGGAATCTCCAGACGTAATTATTAATGTTTCATCAGATTTATTTTTGGAGGTTGTTTACACGGGTGTATGTTTTAAGGAGGTTATGTATGTTTGGAAGAGGTTACCTCCCGAAGCAAATAATTCTGAGTCGTTCCCACTCATTGCAAATGCATATACGCTCCCTGTATTCGCCCGCAGATGTGCAGGAGTATTATCACCGTTAGTTATAGAAAAATCTTGAAATAATTTCGGTACCCAGTGGATACGATGCGATTTGGATTCTTAGAATTAATTGAAAATTTTCAAGAATCTTCAAACGTGTAACTATTAATGTTTTATCAGATTTATTTTTGGAAGTTGTTTACTCGGATGTATATTTTAAGGAGGTTATGTATGTTTGGAGGTTGTTACCTCCCGAAGCAAATAGTTCTGATCGTTCCCACCCATTGCAACTGCGCTAGCGCTCCCAGTGTTCCCCTGCGGAGGTCCAGGAGGAGCGTCGCCGCTGGATGTCCGCCCCGCCGGGTCGCGACCCGGCGCCCGCTGCCCCAAAACCGGTTCGCGGGAACGGGATCTGGCGGCGGCGGCGCCGAGACGGGGACGCAGGACGAGCAGCGTTGGGCGAGGAAAGTGGAATGATGCTTTGAAACTGGCATTGTCTGGTAATTCGAATTACTCGTAGTAGCCGAATCAACTGTTCGTACAGAAGACTTTCCACTTTTTGTTCTGTACCTTTGTGATCATTTACTATGAAATGCGTTGTGGGTAAATTTATTCATGTTACTTCCCGTTTAAAGGTACGTAATTATGATTAGCGCAGATTGTTATTGAAAAATACAGAATGATTACGTTTTGTTCATTTGACCTCCTGAAAATGTTCTGGGAAACTGATTTTTGACACTACTTTACGCTTTAAAGACGACACTTTAAAGACGCTTTCCAAAAATGCTTGGCGATGGAAATGTGGGCGATATGGGTTCCATGTGCGCCACAGAGAGATTTAATGTAGTTTCATCAAGAGGATGATAGCGCATTGATGTTTTAGTGAAATATACAATGAAATACCTATGATGAATCAACCTAAACCCGGTTATAATTAAAATTCGAGATATCAAACGAGAAACGTCAAAAGATCTGACCATATCTCCATCTCCAAATAAGTCGAAAAGGCCAATGCTTCGGTAAGTGGGGACATGGGGCGCGGACGGGGACGGGGACAAATTCGTGTTATATCATCTACTTAGCTGTCAGGGCGACCCCGCGCCATGTTGTAGCAAGACGACCGAAACTTTGGCCTCTGTGCCTAAGATGGAACGTTTCCTGGACAGCAAAGTTGATCCGGACTCCGGCCGCGAATGCCTACGCATTCAAGTAAGTGCATGCTCTGAGGCACTTAAGCCAGTTATAATTAAAATTCGAGGTATCAAAAAATCGTAAAACTTCAGATGACCTGACCCTATCTCTATCTCCAAACTAAGTCGAGAAGGCCGATGCTTCGGTAAATGGAGACATGGGGCACGGACGGGGACGGAGGCAAGTTAGTGGCGTATTATCTACTTGTCCTACTACGCTGTCCGGACGCCGCTGCGACATGTTGTAGCAAGACGACCGAAACGTTGCCCTCTGTGCCTGCTGGACAGCAAAGCTGATCCGGACTCCAGCCGCGAAAGCCTACGCATTCACGTAAGTGGAACACCGTTGGGCGCGATGAAGCAGTTAGCGTCGGGCAGCGGTCTCCGGTAATGAGCAGGTGGAGCGAAGGTCCCGCGAGCAAAGCGTCGCGGCGGGACGGGCCGCCTCCTCCGAATTACGTCGGCTTGATGGCGGTAATAGAGACGACGACGCTGGAGAAATAAGAAGACGCACATGAGATCTGCCATTACGCAACCGTGCTGAAGCGCTCCCGACGAATCGGTCCAATTATTTATCTAATTATCTCTGGGGTTTTCGGGGTGTATTAATTAGTTTTTTTTAATCGACGGGTTAGATGCTTATCGTCGACGGTGGAGGAAGTTCGTTTGGCGAATTTCTCGTCGAAGGGGACGTTTTCGTTTAATGTTGGAAGTGAGCAAAGAGGAAATGTGTCATCTACACTTGATGGCCTGGTCGAGGAAAAACGAGGAGGTGCGGGTAATTCAAACGATGATGGGTAGAGTAATGGATCTCATTTTGTACGGTCGGGCGGCTGGTGGTAGCCGGGCATATGTCGATGGTTTATTTGCCGAGTCGTTATTAGCGTATTTTACAGCGGGCTTGATTAGTCGTAGAATTAGTGTTTTATGTCGGACCCTGAATGAGTATCTCTGGGGGACAACTTACAGACTGGAAAACGTCGCCCCAACGGAGATGTAGTTATTATCATTGACATCTGCCTTGTAATGCGAAGCTTCCTTTATTTGTCCGGGCATTTCGTGAAATGTAACATTAATGGGCAGGATCTTAAGCAGAAACGTAGATTAGTCTGTAGAACATCAGAGAGGCTGGCAAATACCGCACATTTGTATTCGTAGTTCTGTATCATTTTTTTGACGTAGGTAAGATAGTAGCGTGCCTTGAGACGCATTGTTCAGTACCTGTGAGAAAATATTCCTTTAAATGAGCTGTGATATCTTCAAATCAGAAGAACAATAAACTGTTCCATTTAATTATTTGGTATTTCGCAGTATATAAATTAATGATCTGCGTAGCAACGTAAGCTTAGGGTTACCAATGTGTATTTATTGCTCATTTCGTTTGTAATGGTCTATGTGGAAAAAATGGTATAGGTTCTTCGTTTTATTTTTCTTAGGAACTAATGAGGCATTCCAAAGGCGTTGGCTGAACGCCGACGCCAGGTCCACAGGTAGTGGAGTCAGCGGTATGGGAAGGCGTGGCCATTAGAGCGAACGTAAGGACGAGTCTCCCGGCCACCTCGCTGCCCCCGCCATCACCCCGCCTCGCTTGGTGGCCTCCGCCCCAATCTGAGCTCGGTAACCGTTTGCACCACTGTCTCCACCTTCCCTACGTCTGCGTTCTCCAATCTTCTCTCCACCTCATTAACTGCCATCGCTTCATCACCGTCGCCCCTGCCGCCACCTCAAGAACTACCGATATCACGCCTCTGACGCTACCGTCAACATCGCTATCAGGAACAGTACATCACTATTACTGTCGCTATCAGCAACAGCACATCACTATAGCTATCAGCAACAGCGCATCACTATAGCTATCAGCAACAGCGCATCACTATATCTATCAGCAACAGCGCATCACTATAGCTATCAGCAACAGCGCATCACTATAGCTATCAGCAACAGCGCATCACTATAGCTATCAGCAACAGCGCATCACTATAGCTATCAGCAACAGCGCATCACTATAGCTATCAGCAACAGCGCATCACTATAGCTATCAGCAACAGCGCATCACTATATCTATCAGTAACAGCGCATCACTATAGCTATCAGCAACAGCGCATCACTATAGCTATCAGCAACAGCGCATCACTATAGCTATCAGCAACAGCGCATCACTATAGCTATCAGCAACAGCGCATCACTATAGCTATCAGCAACAAGACATCACTATTGCCACTCCACTATCACTACCAGCGACACCACTCCACTATCACTACCACCGACACCACTCCACTGTCACTACCACCGACACCACTCCACCATCACTACCACCGACACCACTCCACCATCACTACCACCGTCCCCACTCCACCGTCCCCACTATCACCGACACCACACCATTATCATTACCACCAACTGTGTTATCACTACCACCAACTCCACATCACTGCCCATCGCCTACAACAATGCAACACTCAACCTTTGTCATGTTAGGGACTCGTCCCCTGCTTGCCTGCTCACTCACTGCCTCCATCGCCACTCGTTCCCGCTCCGACAGTCATGCTGTCGCTTGGCTGGC
The DNA here is from genome assembly GCA_011170035.1 of Teleogryllus occipitalis. Classification (NCBI taxonomy): domain Eukaryota; kingdom Metazoa; phylum Arthropoda; class Insecta; order Orthoptera; family Gryllidae; genus Teleogryllus; species Teleogryllus occipitalis. The sequence continues at coordinate 73,682 of BLKR01002441.1, read as the reverse complement.
GTCACGGTCCAACCACCACTACGCCGCCATCATCACCTTAATCTCCTCGCACAACTCTCCTAATTGAGCCTCTACTTCTTCTGTTATTACGTGGTCATCCGCACCGATCTTTCGCCACGCCCACTTTCCTCTCTCTCTGTCTTTTTGACCCTTATTCTCCACACCTCCACACATTGGCCACCCACCCTTGCAACCACTGCTGCTTTCTGCCTCTTGACTCTGTGTCTGGATTCTGACCCGCTAACCACGTGTATCCCCCTCTCTGACTTTACATCCTTTCTTGTCCACTTCTCGCCCGTGTAACACCCACCGTCTTGAACCCTCTCTTTGTCTCCGAAACTACCTTTCCATATCTTCTCTTCCGTTGTTGTTTTTGATATTTTCAGCGCCCTATCCCATTGGGGGGCTCATCCGCTGTTGCTTTGAATATAAGTTCGTCTCTAAGTCCATAGTTCTGAGTCCGTATCTTCATCGCCTCCATCATCCGCTGTTGTTTTGATGTTAATTTCGTTTCTAAGTCCATAGTTCTAAGTCCGTATCTTCGTCGCCTCCATCATCCGCAGTTGTTTTGATGTTAAGTTCGTTTCTAAGTCCGTATCTTCCTCGCCTCCAGTTTCCAGTCCCTGCGTTTCTCCACCCCGGCCAGGACATCCCTCGCGGCCTCCGAGCCCCCCATCCCTCCCCCTCCCCGCTCCGCGACCGCCCCCGCGACGCCGCGGCCGCGCGTGAGGCCGGGCGCGGGGTCAGCGCGGGTCGCCGGCGGAGACGGGTTATGGAAATGCGGGGCTGGATTCCTGCGCCGAGCCCGGGCCAGTACTGGCCGCCGCCCGCGCCGCGGACCTTACGGCCGAGACGCCGCGCCGCGCCGCAGCATCGCGTGGTCCGTCCGGGCGATGGGGTGCCGTGGGTCGTGAACGGGCTTGCTTTGAGACGGTCGGTTTCGTTTGAGATTGTTCTGGTCCTTGTAGTTGCTACGCGTTTGCATGGCGCGCCTCAGCCGTGGAGTGTGAAATGGAGTTTGATGGTGGACAGTATATAATTCGTTTGGGGAGGCGATTGGTGGTGGGGTTGGGTTCGTTTGGAATACCTTGGAGAGCAGTGTGTTTTTACTGTCGTTAGGAATGTCCGTGGCAATGGACAGTATGACGAGTCGGAGGGCGTGAGCACGGGACAATTCGTTAGGGATAGGGATGATTCGTTTGAGGTTTGGTGTTCTTGGCCGCCGTGTCCTGTGGCCCAGAAGGGTGGGAGGTTCATGGGACATGAAGTTTGTTTCGATTTTTAAAGTCCTTGAAGTAAAGTCGTCGACTGAGAGTGATATTCGGCATTAGGATGCGCGATGCAGGCGGTTTGGGGTAGAGACTTGTGGGAGAAAGGATACATTACCCGCTGTTTGAGGATAGGCTCTAAATAAATAATTACGGCCTACATTAGTAATGGGCGGACTTTGAAGGACCTGAAGTTGGATTTGGTCGAGTGGGATTGGCTTGTGAGTTTAACTAAATAAAAGTTCGTGTGTCGCATGCTGGTCTTGGCAGTTGCTCAGCTTAGAAATAATTGAGAAACGTTCTTACCTTTATTTTGGAAGTAATGAAACCATTGAAGTAACTACATGCCGGAAGGACTTAAGCTGTCAGTATCGATTGAGCCGTAGAAATGTAGTTTGATGAGACGCCAATCATATACACAGGCGTTAGAAGAAATCATATTTTTATTCGTGTCTTTCTGCACTTATTTTAATGCGAGTTATGTCAGAATAGATTGTATGGAAATAACGTGTCGAGAAAGAATTTGTTTTTTTGTGATGCCATCGATTTCTGTTTCTTGTCTCATTATAGTGATTGGATGTAATCGTTTGCTATCGTGCGTGTTCTCGTTGACCTGTTCCTGAAATTCTTGATTCGATTTTTTATTCATTTATCCAATTTTCGTTTTTTGGAACTGGTTTGTGTAGCTTTTTTTGTGTTGGTGGTATTGCTGGCACTCAATTGTATAAAGTGACATCATCAGAAGATTCATATTATTTAGCACAAATGAACGATGTGTTTAGTCGGTGATTCGTAATTTTCATTAGCATTGGAAAGGAATACTCTCAACGACATGTACAATTAGACAATTCTTATTTCTCTTAAAAATGATCATTAGTAACGATCTCGCATGTGCTTATCTTCTTTCACACGTTTCATGTATGAGACACAAGACACATTCTTCGTATTTAAAAGTTTTGTACAGATTTCAACATTAACTTAATTATGTATAAATTATTTTAAGAATTTGAGAACCGTTTTTGAATTAAATGTTTGTCCAAGTAAAATGATTCTTTCCTGCGTACAAGAACTCCGAAAGGCGTCAAATATCTACCTTCCCCTTTGTCGCGCCGGGTGCGCCTCTCGGAAAGGAAACTGCCCAGCATTGGAGCGCTGGGCGAGGGAGGTCCCTCATGTGTCCCTTACCTCATGGTGGACAGGTATGGGTGTGCTATTCTGGCGCACCGATTTTTGCTCCTTCTGCGCAACATCAGTTCACGTCACGAATCACGTTATCACAAACGGCCACTTCGTTTGAACAGCTACGCCAGACGCTTGCCGCCATGTTGCATGGAGAGTGAGAAACATTTTGAATGTGGCATAAAGTGACATTTTTCAATGGAGGCCTACCGAAAATATCACGATGACAGTGTAATTGAAATAATGATGGAATATTTTTAAAAAGAAGTTCTTCAAATATCCATTTTGTGACTTTATCTGATATGTTATGATATATTCTTTATGATACCTTATTTCAGTGACTTGTACCAACGAGATAATTTTGGTATCTGGCTACATTTAAAATTCTTGATAATATTGTGACGCAAACTGGTACCTGATGCTCATTGGCTGAAGTCGGGTGCGATACGCAATAGCTCACCCATCTTTATCCATTATGTCTTACCCGTCCCTCGATCTTCAAATTTGAAAGAGTATCGCGAGGAATGGGCAGCTCATTAGGGATGACAGTGAACCTGCAGCAATGCTCCGCAGAGATAATTACCGCGATGCTGTGCAGCGTGCGGCCTTCCGGCAGCCCTTTCAGCGCGCCGACATTATGTCGAAGGTGTCATTAGTTCGAAAGGAAATAGTTTCAAATTTTGATTTTGTTATAAAGGTTGATCGCAACGTTTTTGTTCCAGTTTATTCAGAAATGATGAAAAATACTTTTCTTATGTTTACTTGAAATATGTTATGTTGTAACTGAATATTATGTCGAATTACGTAACCCATCCATGCAAATCGTTTATATTTGCTTAACTTCATGACCGCTTAAATGGCCACGCGCGCTTCTTGTCCTTCGGATTTTATAACAAATGATTCGTCTTTACTTGTTTATTTGCAAGTGACGTCGGTTATACGACTAAATGCTGTTAATTTTAATTACGGGGAGGAAATCCATTAGAAATTAATACAACTTTGTTGAATGTGGGGAACATCTTAAAACTTGAAGTGCCTATAAAAACCTGAAAGTTTCATTTGGTTACGATACCCGCAGTGTAGTTAATGAAAAAAATGTTTTTTTTTGTTTTGTTTTTTTACTTTAAACTGTTTTAAAGGATTTTGCGTTGAATTTCAGCTTTGTTTTGACTGAAGAAAGCCACATGAATCTAACAAACTGTTGGACGATTTTGACTGCATTTTCATTTGCTATGAATATGTGCAGGAAATGAATGGCACAAATGATATTCATGACTAGCGTTAGTGATAATCAATAAAAATACATTTCGACATAATATTTATTAATTCGGATCCCCACCTTTTTTTCGAAACTAAGAAAAGTACAATAAACCATTTTTCGTGAACATTCTTTACTGCAACTTCATATATAATAACACAACTCCAATTGTTCTCCGAAAAGAATGACGCTAGCCGCACGAAGAGGCGGAATTCTCCTGTGACACGCTCGCGGGAAGCCGCGAGCAAACTCCAAGTATCAGCTCGCTCCCAGATAACGTAGTGTACTCGTGGGATCCTGCTTGAGGCCGCCCCCCTACTCTCCGCACGTCGTTGCTGCTTCGGCCGCGGCTGGAGCGGCTTAGTTGCCCCTTGGTGGCGTTCAAACTCCCGCTGCCATCGGTAACTGAATTTCCGCCGCAGTTACACTAACTGGCGCAAGTTTAACCTGGCGGTAACCTGCTCGGCGGTGGCTCGGTGAACGCGCCGTTTCGCCTCCGCCTCTCTCTCCCCGACTCCCCGCGACATCGCCCCCATAATGCGTCACTCGCCGGCTCTACCTCCGCTCGCGTTTCCACTGTACTTCTCCGTACGCCACGCCCCCTTTTGCCAGTCTTGCTCGCTTTGCATCTCGGTGCTTCTCACTTGCACGTGGCTGTCCGCCGTTTCTCGCCAATGCACTTCGCCGTCCTGTACTGGTCCGCTTCAGTTTTCTCTGCCTCGTACGTCTTCGCCCCGCCCTTTTTTGCTCGCTTTCTCTGCCTCTCATCTTCCCGCTCTTCTTCTAAAATCTCACATCACCGCCTACTACCTGTACTACCGCCGCTGTACTACCGCCGCTGTCGTTCCCCGTGTCTCCCTAGAAATGTACCTTCCCGCACTGACCCTTCCCACTTCGCAGTCCCCGCTCTTTTTCTCTCTTTCCCTGCCTCACATGTTCCCGCCCTTCTTTTTCTCAAACCTACTGGACCTGCTCCCCGCAACATTTCTCCGCCCCCCATTCCCGATCTCGCCTACGTGGACTCGCCCACTCTCCTCACCCTGCATTTGCACGTTGTCCTTCCTCATGTCTCCCTGGAGCTGTATCTTCCCGACGTGACCGTTCCCGCTTCGTCGACCCTGTTCTTCCCGCTCTTCACCGTAGGTCTTGCAGCCTCACCTTGTGCCCCGCTTCGTCCCGCCCTTCCCCGCCCCTCCCACCGGCGAGTCGAGGCCCCGCCCCCACCCGCTTGCTCTCGCCAACCCCCGCCATTTGCGGGCCTCGTCTCCACTTGAGCTTTAACTGGGCCGTTAGCCGGAGCCGGTGTCCCTCCATATTGCGCTAATCTCGCGCAGCCCGCGCCGCCCCCGCCTCCGCCCCCACCGCCGCCGCGGAGAGCATTAATCGCGTGGATGTGCGCGGCGGGGGCGGGGAGAGGCGGGGCGCAGGGGAGCTTCGGCGAGGGCGACGGAGGATGGCGATCTCGGAACCATTCGCCGAAGTGCGGTTTCGCTGGTGCGAGCGGCGTTCACGGGACGAGCGACTGTGTAATGCCGGCGGTCGCTAAACACGAGTCCATTGGGTTGTGGTAGGGAAATCGTCCGGGCGACACCTGTGTCAAGAAAGTCGGGAGTGGAGTGGATATTTACTGCGTATGTTAGCATGAGCAGTAAGTGTGAGTGTGAGTTTGCATCTGATTGTTGGGAGAGGGAGGTGTGGGAATCGAATCCCCGCGGTGGCGGTGTTGGCACCTGCTACCTAGCAGGGTTAGTCGAGGCTACTGCATCATCAGTTGTTTTCGTAGTCTACTCGGTGGAATCCATGCTGGATCCGATGCAATTCTATGCATAACTATGGGCCAAGGACAGCGCGCCATTCTTCCTATCCCATCATATTTTCTCTGTCATAATTCAGGCTGGGCAATAGGTCGATCTCCCAATTTCTTATGCTTCATTCTTCTTATTACAGAAGCCTTAGAAAAAAAACTAAGTTTCATATGTGTTTCACAACGGTTCTTTAATTCATTTAACTCTCTTAACAGATCGTATCCCCCATCATAAAAGTGCACGCGAAGGTAAGCATTATTGCAATATACAATTCTTCAAGAATATAAAATCGTGACACTATTCGGAATGGCAACAACAAAGCCATTTGGTGTAGTATGTTCGATATACTCTTATGTACTGCATTTTCATGATACTCCTCAGTAGTGTAACACACTGTAGTAAATGTTTCGTCGTGTAGAAGAATAAATGTTGTATTTTTATTTCTTGGTTTGAAAATAAGGCAGTTCATATCTCCATTTGTTTCATGCTTTGAGTTTTGTTAAAAGGTAAAATGAGTAAAAGTGTCTCCATATTGAAACGTGTTCGCACGTAGCAGCAATATTAGTGCTTCGACGGAGGATTTTTTTTTAATGTTTTGAAGTTGTTAACGCTCATTGTGTTTCCTACGTGTTTCGAGCTGCGATGTAATCCAAGATAATTTATCCCAGCCGTAGTTCATTCACCTACGTGATGTCGTGACGTCAGATTTCAACGGCATTGTTTGAAGATTCCGCCGTCAGTGTGTAGGAAGCCAGATGACACGCCGTGTATTTATGGGGCCTCGAATCGTTCAGATGCGTTGTAAGTTAAACCGAGTAAAATGATATTCACATTGAAACATGTTCACATGTAGGAGCAATTGTGATTCAAAGGAGAAAACGGTTTTTTTGATGTTCTGAAGTTATTAACACAAAATGTGTTTCGTGCTCCGTACGTGTTTGGAGGTACGATGTAATCAACGATGCTTTATTGGACCGGTAGTCACGTGATGTCATTACGTCATATTTCTACGGCATTGTTTGAAGATTTCGCCATCGGTGTATAGGAAGCTATTCACCGTTGACACGCCGTGTATTTATGTGGCCGTCGATGACCATAGCGTGGTCAGTGGCGACGATGTGCGCGCTGGGACACGTGTGGACGTGTCGAACGCGGGAAAGTGGGCGGTGGGAGGCGATAGGGCTACTGTCACGCGAAGCACATTGCCTGTGCACGCCCTCGCTTCGGGGCACTCGCCGCAACCGACACTGTATGCACCGCCACCAATGCCGCTCTCTAATGTTCAGGTAAAATATCGTGACCCCAAAATCGGGAGAGGTGGCTCAATGCATCAACTGATGTTACTGCAGTGCCTCTGACTGGGAGGTCCTAGGGTGGCAAGATTTTCGACACTAGCTTGACAGCTAGATCGCTGTCTGTCGCAATTGTTTTGAATATCAATGTCGTTGATTTTGAGATTCAAAACATTGCGACTATTCAGTAAGCATACTATTATAATCAGATTCTACAAGAACAATTTTACAAAGATTCATACCACAACCAACTCAGTCTACCCTACATTCAACCAGTACATTCAACACAGCATCCCCGCCGCAGCCTCCCCGCCCAACACGGCAACAGCAATTTCCACCAAGATTAATGCTACCAGCAGCAATACTTGTACCAATATTACTACCATCACTAGCATTACTGCCACCACAATTACCAGCACAGCATTATCACCACGGCCAGCAAAGCGTTATCACCGCGACCAGCACAGCACTACCACCACGGTCAAGCAGCCCTATGACCACGGTCAACGCAGCACTATGACCACGGCCAGTGCAACACTATCACCACAGCCAGCGCAACACTACCACCACGACCAGTACAGTATTACCACCAAGATCAGTACAGCACTACCACCACTACCAGTACAGCACTACCACCACGACCAGTTCAGCACTACCACCACGACCAGTACAGCACTACCACCTCGACCAACGCAACACGATCACCACGGCCAGTTCAGCACTACCACCTCGACCAGCGCAGCACTACCACCTCGGCCAGCGCAGCACTATCACCACGGCCAGTACAGTTTTATCACCATCCCAACACCAAGTATACCACCCCATTCCCCAACGCCACCACAACGACAACACGAAGCAGCGTTGGTTGAGCGCCGCCCGGGCACGCGTCGCCGCGTGCCATCCGTCCAGCGCCTCGCGCATTTGGCGAGGCGCGCGTCCCACATGGAAGCGAGCGCCGGAACGAGCGTCGCGTGCGCCGCCGCGTAATCGCCCCATTGCGCCCCGCCCACCGCGCCGCCCGCCACGCCCCCCGAGCGGCCTCTACATTTGCTTGCGCTTCTTCCTCCACTCTATCCCACTTACACTAACATGCACCACACATGCCGGGAGACCGGTCGGGAGCTTAGAGATTGTCCCGGTTGGGGCGGTGCCCCGCTGGTGGGAGATACCTGGTTGGGGAAAACCTGCTAGCTGACTTTTAGGTCGGCGCCGGATAGCGTCATCCAGCGGGGGGAAGACGAACGGCACCTCCCGAGGGGAAATGTGCATTACACTAATGGGACCAATGGTACTTGTGGGACAGTTAACGCGTTCGGAATCGCTAATAATCAATCAATCAATCAATCCACTCTATTCCCATCCTTACTTTACTGTGCGCTTGTCTTTTTTAGGTTCTGTTGTACTTTTAACCCTTCAAACTATCATCTCTCAGTCTTCGCGCCTGATCTATTTCCATCCTGTCACCTATCCCCTCTTCTCTCTCCATCCTCGCCTTCTGCCCTCTGCCTCTCTCTAAGCCGTTTTCCGCCCTGGCTCTCTCCACCTCGTGAACTGTCCTCTCTCTCTCTCTCTCTCTCTCTCTCGTGTCTTCTGCTCTCTCTTTCCACCATGTCTTCTGCTCTCTCCATCCTGTTTTCAGTCTTCTCTCTCTCTCTCTCTCTCTCTCTCTCACCATCCGGTCTTCTATCCTCTCTATCCCGTTGCTTGGCCTTTCTCTCTCTCTCTCTCTCTCTGACCACACTGTCGCTTGACCGTTTTCTCTGTCCTTCATGTCGCTTGTCCGTTCACTCCATTATCCATTCTGATGCCTATCCATCCTACCTTCCGACCACCAACCTCCTCCCCCTCCTCCTACATTCCCTTTCATACCCCCGCCTGCCAGCTCGTTGGGAAATCACGCACTGCAGCTCGCAGGTACGCGTGAATTTGAACACTCGCCACAACGCGGAATACTTTCAATTGAATTCATTTGCAAGGCGCGAAGCTTTTTCAGTTAGCATTCGTTTCGTTAATCGAAATTTCCGCTCATTCGGAACCTATCAAAACCCATTACGCGCCGCGTAATACGATAGAAGCGATACCTGCCGCATTTCTAAAGCGTTTACAATACCTAGCGACGGTCAGCTATGATAATAGACATGCTAATGCGAGCATTTGGGAGTGATCCAATCGGAAGTCGTGGTATTAGAATAACGGTGAAGTTCAGCATAGTACTTCTTCCAATAACGTTAAATGAGAATTAAACGTGATTGTTAGGCAGCATTGATGGAAAATATTGATTTACTTTTGTTTTTAATGTGGTTTATCAGTCATTGCTTGTAACTGGTGATAACTTTCAAAACATGTAGGAATTTATCGTAATCATTGGCGACGATAATTAATTCCACGTACTATCACATTATGTTCAAATCGCTTCCAAGTTAATGAAGAATGATAATGATTTCTTATAATCATAAACAGTTTTGGGTTTTGTTTAACAGTATGATTGTTAATCATGAAAACCATGCATGTCTAGTAATGACATGCACATTATCTACATACAATATTGTTGGTATGTCATTGCTTAAACATTTCGTGATTATCTTGATTTTTTACCTTCACATATTTGTGAATTTGATTGTAGCGAAATGGTCTAATTTACACTTCGAAAACAAATGTGGACCAACCCATCATTCCTTCGGAGAACGTTTGATGCTGAAGTTATCTGGATCGTCGGTCTCTGAACGAAGAGTTGGAAACGCTCGCCCAACTTCATCACTTGTTGCCTTCAGGTGACAGTTACGAGGAAGTAGTCGTAGTCGTATTCGGTCGTCGTGCCCGGGGAGCAGTTGCAGTGAGTTATTTCATATGTCGAAGCCATGGCGATGACGCTGGTGGCTGTTACGACGACAGAGAGCAATGGCCGAGCGCACTGTCGAGTGCTCCTCTTTTGGCGGAGTACGTCGTGGAAGTTGTTGCCCATGCATTATCCTAAACATAACGTTGCTGTCAAATCGAAAACGATTTATGTGTTAGTTTAATGGCATGCTTATGTATTTAAGAGCAAAATATCGCCCTTAAACGACTTATAGGCGTAGAAATCGTATCGTTAGAGGAAATGAAATCAATTTTACAAACGGATTTTGGACTATCTTCTGGAACATTTATAATTTTTTTTGCTTGTCTGATGTCTGAGCCTCGTTTATATCTTAACGATGGGACTTAAACAATATCTCCACACAAACGAGATTGAATATTCGGAAGTTTCATCAGCAATATGTTCATTATTTTGTAGATTTGATGATGTAGTGTGCAGTTCTCGCATAGGGTTCTTCAATGTTTTCTGTTCATTAATACCCAATCATGTATTCGTATTCATGTCGATAGCTCTATACTAATAAATTCTCGATATCTCGAATAGTTTAATTTCACTTGCACCTCCAAAGATCTGTTTTTTTGTTAGCTGGACATTTTTACGTCGAAGTAAATTATACCACGTATCGTTTCGTTTCTTTTGAAATTCTCTTGCACTGTATATTATACAAATGAAGATACCATTCTTAAATATTCAGTGAAACGTTGAAAGAAATCCTTCGCCATCCTGACCTATTTCGAGAACATCTCTTCGTGCGAGCAAATTCGCTGATATTCAATTAGTCGCTGATATGATAGCAATATCAATACTTTTATTTACATTTTTTGGAAAAGGTTTCAATATCGTCTGCTTTAATACGAATGTTTGATACCGGTGTCTGTACTGTGGAACTATCGTAACTTCGCTCATTATCATACTATTTATATATAAATGTTACCCGAGGGAATTCATTAAAGCTTCGAATTTACCGCTCGGGCTAATCTCGAGAATACATGAAGAGCACCTTCTTGTGCACAATTTCGCAATTGCTCAGCGACTCAGCGCATCGTCGGCGGTGGCGCAGCTGCGAAACTCACGCGCCCAGCCCCCTCCGCCCCCGCCCCCACCGCCGCCGCCGCCGTCGCGGCATTACTGTAATGAATACGCAGGCGTGTCGGGGACGCCCCGCGGACATCGCGTGCCGCCGCCAAATTACAGTGCAGCCAACTGCCCGGTCCCGCGCGCCCTCTCCTCCCCCCCCCTTCCCCCACCCCGCGGCACCGCCGCCTAGTCCTTCCCTTCCCTTTCCTTGCCTCGCCACCGCCCTCTTTGCCTGGGGCGCGACGCGAGAACGCCAGCCGAGAAATGACCTGTGCCGCGACTCGAGAATCGGCTTGATTCATCGCGCTCATTTTTCCTGTGATTGGCGTGCCGGGTTTCTCAGCTTCACGCGCGCGAGAATGCAAAGCAGTAAATGCATGTTGTTACTTTCCTGTGGACGTACGGAGAGTTTCTTCTGATTGGCGTGCCGTTTTCTTGGTTTCAAGCGTGGAAGAAATGCAAAGTAGTAAATGCATTCTGTGCTTGTTTGCGTTCTGTTGCTGTGGACATATGGTTGTTTTTTAATGAGAGTCGGGGTCCTGGCGATTTCTTCGATTTCGAAAAGTGGAGAAATGTAAAACAGTAATGCAATTAATTTCTCGTAATCATTCAATTTTCTCTTATTTCGTACTGTTTTCTTAGCATTAAGTGAGGAAATACAAACCAGTAAATACATGCAGTTACTTACTTGGGGGTTTGTTCCAGTATTAGCTCATGTAGTTACGTGTGATTGCGGTGAAATTTTCTCCTTTACGAATACTTACTATAGCTCTCAGGGCATTTTTATTTTTGGAGAATGAATCTAAATAAAGCATTGCTTTCGAGCTCATTAATCTTGCTAGTTAACATGGTTATCAACATGCCAATAAAATTCACACACCAATTGGAATCGGCAATTTTTTATAAAACTGAAACTGTCAGGTTTTTGTATGAAGTTGAGATCACTCCCAACAACCCAAGATCAAATTCTCCGTCGCTTTAATGTGTCAATACTTGAGAGACGTGAGTTATAGAAATCTTTTACAGAATTATTGTTTTGGTAAGGAAGTCAAAAAATAAATCGATATTAGAAATGATTTGCTGTCTGTAAACAATTATCTTTCCCCAATTTTTTTTCGTGTCCATTTGTATTCCAGCGTCATGTTCCAAATTAATACATCTCAAAAGAGAGCGCCGGAGAAGCCGTGGCTCGCAGACGCGAAGCCGGGAATTAAGGTGCGTTTTAGGACAGCAAGATCACAGACTTGGCGGCGGAGGGAGCTTGCGGTGAGTGGCGTGAGACGCGACGCGGGGAGGGGCGGGGCGGAGCGGGGCGCGCCCCAAATTACCTGCCCTCAACTTTTCCCGACGCCACCGAACTTTTCCCCGCCCCGGGGTGGGGGAGCGTGTGGTGCGCCGCGGGGGCCGTCGGCGGGCGTAGCAGGGAGCGTGGAGCGTGTTCATGCTCGCGGACGCCCGTGCGCTGCCACCCCCGGGGGCCCACCCGGCGCGAGATTACCGCCCCGAAGCCCCCGGGCTGTTTTCGCCCAAGGGTAGCCGCGTCCGAATAAGGGCTCGGCAACTTCGCCAGCCCGCCTGCTGCTGCGGCTGCTTCGGGAAGATGGCTGCGGGCGATTGCCAAGTTACGCTAACCTGTTGTCTGCTGGAGGCTGCTGCCAAGCTGACTTCGTTCGGGCTGCCGACACTTCGTCGTTCAGCCTGTGCTCGTTTACCTTCGACCGTTGACCTACCTGTGTACGACCTGACTGCAGCTCATCATCAACTGGTGGCGATGGTGTAACGGTTAGCGTATCGGGCTGCTACACCCAAGTTTGCGGATTCAAACCCGATCGAAGCCGTGGATATTTAAGGGCGAAAAAATCCTTCGTACGCCTTCCTTCGGAGGGGAAGTAAAGCTGGCTGTCCCATGTTAGTGGAGTTACGTGCAGTAAACTCGTCAAGACTATATTGAAGCCTCTCAGCTAAATTCAAATTGCGTGTTTCGTCGCTCAAGTAATACCTTCATTCTCCTATAGTAGGTGAAAGGAGCGTAACGAAATGTGCGTGGTCAGCCGGAAGAGCAGGTCTCATGGCCTGAGTCTCGCCACGTAAAAATAAGGCATTCATTCATTCATCAACTCAACCTGACCCAATTAAAAAAAGCTGGGTGTTCGGTTTACGAAGAGTATAACATTTTCTCGGTACTGTCAAAACTAACCTGCGAAATTCAGCTTTTTAAAATATTCACATCCCCACTTTTAACATTCTAATGCTCGTACGTTACCAACTACGTAGTCCTGCCAGTACACTACTTCGTCTATTTTTTTATTAGACTAAGTCAGACCTTATGAGCCTCCGAAAATTCACTTTAAGAACATGCACTGCATAAATACGTTATTTTTCTTCAGCATTAACAATCTCAACTGCAGGAAGTACCTCGATAAAACAGTTGCCTCTAGGCATTCGAAGCACAAATCAATGCCCAATGAGAGCCCACGTACTCTATTAAAATCGTTTCTCTTTACGGCACCCGTGCGATGCCGCGAATTACACTTCCCCTATCCAAGATTTTTAAGAGCCACCGGCTGCCGCCAGCGAGTGTGGTCTCACCATGGCGACCACTGCCGTGCATTTCTCCGTCGTCATGCCCTCCACTTCATCGCCAATTCTTCGTCCGTAGACTCCATCGACGAATCCTCATTCTCCGGCGGCAGCGGTGGCGGAGAGGCCGACACCTGCGGGTTTTTAATACCGACCAGGGCCGCCGCCTTCAGGACGCTCCTCGCATCCGCCGCCACCGTCCCACGGTGCTCCGAAAGTCGCAAAAACCGGACAAAAAGGTTTGTCCGTTATCCGTCGAATTTGCATGATTCGATTACCCAAGGACAGAAGGATGTTCAATGCCTAGTGCTTCGTACTGCTTTTGTTTTGTTCTATTCTGTAGAATGCCGGTAAACACGGAGTGTTTTGAAGACAATACCCGTCAAAAATTTAATGGTTATAGTGATTTCATTTCGTAATTTTTCATAATTTAAAATTGTATTATTGTCTCTTTATTTAGCTTTCAAATTATGAGAAACTAGAACATAACAAACCCACTGGTAGATTTATTAAGTAAAACAATATTACTGGTGGATTTCTTGTGGATAAACCTTTGTCTTAATCCTGCTTGGAGTAACTACGAATACACATTTTTTGACTTGTAAAAAAATGTATGCTTTTGTGGCTCATGAGTATTTTTGTAATATGAAAATGATTATGGATTATGTTAGTGAAGGTTTCGCTTGCGATTCTTGCCAATTTGCATCTTAAAATTAACTTGTAATTTAGTTGCGTCGCAAATTGCCCGTGACCCGTTCTTTAATATACTGTTCCGGCGAGAATTATTCGGAGGAAACCATGGAGATTAGAACAACTAGCCTGCAGAATTTCCCATCAGTGTAAAGTTCGACTTCAACACGGCTACTTCGCACCGTCTATCGTCCGTCATTGCTAGAGTCTCCTTGAGTATGACACTCTACCAACATTGGTAGTGGCGGGAGTACAGGTGATAGGTGTTCAATCTCGGCAGAGACTCGTACATTTTATTCAGATGTTGAAACATAGCTAGTTCGTGACACTTTAGATGAATAGAATTCCTTGGCCGTTTGCCATGATCAGTGGCTTCTCTGATGACGCCCAGGAGTGTGCCAGAGTCTATACAACAGATCACAGTCCGTGCCCGACTTTACATTCTCATTCTTGGACACCGATAAACCTAGTAGTTGCAGCGTCATGAAACAATCATTCAATCCTTTAAAGTGACGAATTTCTTTTTACGCCAAGCGCATATTTTTGACCGCTTTCTCCCAATCAGGTCACAGTCCGTGCGCGAATTTACCTTCCTATTCTTGGGCACCAATAAACCAAGTACTAGTTGCGGCGCCGTGAGACATCAATCTATCCTGTACAGTGGCGAATTTCTTTTTACGTAAGATGCATATTTTTGGCCGCTTCCCCCCACTCCTGCGCACAGTGCGACGCCGTCGCCACCGCCTCCAGGACGCTCGCCGCATCCGCCGCCGCTTTGGCTCACCGGGTGCGCTGCTGCAATTATCCGCAAAGGCGGGCAGGGAGGAGGGGGTGTAACCACGGGCTGCGCACCCCGTCATCAGCTTAAACGCTCGATGCTATCTGCAGCGCGACCGACCGCCCGGCCGCCCGACCGAGAGCCCGACCCGACCGGCTGCCCGTCGAAGAACTGTTTATAGGGCGGCGGCCCGACACACCTTTCCGTCTTCAGAGCCCTCCAGACCATCGTACGCCAACCGCCGGCCCGCGAGAATATGTTGGTGTTCCGCAGGGCATTATTTGCGTTTTATTTTTTATTATAATAATAAATAGCCCAAAAAAATCATTAGCGATTGGAATGTCCAACCAACCATAATAAATGTCTTATTGATAATGTGTAACATGAGGAGCTTCAGTATTTTATTATAATTCATCTATCAATTTTATTGCCGGTAAAACTTATTAAACTGATTATGGTTTCTTAAGTATGTACAATTTTAATTTTAACTACTTTAACACTCACGATCCATTGCGCTATCTATATAGCACATTGCAGCGGCGACAGTTTTACAGTCGGGTCATTAAAATCGGTCAGTCTGTAAACGGGCCGTTTTAGGTTAGGAAGGTGTTGATAGCTTGAAATCACTTAAAGTATTTAACCGGTTCTGATATCAGACACGGGTTCCAAAATTATCTTTAGACGTCCTGGGAAATAATGGTAGATGTATTTTTTTAAAGTTCGGTATCTTGATTTTATTAATTTTTTGTTTCTTGGTTTTAAACTCCACTATTATTAACATTTCTTGCGCTTTAAGGCGAAAACTATTCAGTTTTGGATAAAAAAAGACTATTTAGATGCAAATATTTAGCATAAATCTACAACTTGTCTTAAGTATGCATTCCAGAGCGAGGCCATAAATTAGAGCGATTTTATCACTTGTTAAAAAAATTACAGAAAATTAAATGTATCAGTCGCTGGGAATTTTGTTGGCATGCCTTCGCGCATGGGTTTTACTTGCGCCCACCTCAACGATTATTCGTGTTTAGTTTTGAATCTACAATAAACACGTGGTAGATGGAAACAGTCGTATTCAGTTTAGAGAATGATGTGTGGAGGTGAAAAGGAATTTTTTTCATGATGGCAAGTAGGTGACAATTTAGTTATCACCATCTCTGAAATTGGCAATACAATTTTCATGTTGCTTTCAAATTTAGATGAATTCTTGTGATACAGATGTCATAGTGAATCATCAATTAGAACTCATTGAGGAATTGTTTTTGTTCAGCTTTTCGTATACAAGAATCTTTCGTGACTGGAGTTTGCTCTGAACCGGTCACGAACCGCTTAATGCTGAAGAGAGGCTAGTCGTTGCTGGACGTATCGAGTCGAACATCCAAAATTCAGCCTTTCTTATTGTACGCGTTTTATCCCGAAATTATTTACGGACAATATCCTATTGACTTTTAGCCTCCCAACCTTTTCGTGCTTTTTACGGAAAGCGAACGTACCGGAATTCGGGGAGATAAGCTGATACACAAATAACGCGTTCAAAACCGCTCGTTTGCGTGCGTCAAACACTCAGCGCGCGCGGTAACAACGCGTCCATTTCTGCCACGTTGCCGACCAGCCAAGGCCTTCGTGCCGAGCGCCCGTTTCTTCCAGATGCGATATCAGTCTGAAAATACGTACTGCCGTGTACGTGTGAAATTTGTGTACCTCGCCGCTACATGCACTATACGCCCGCCAGGCGGCTGGAGTAATAGTGCCTCATAGATACGCTGGTCGGATGTTCATTTTCGTAATGTGTCTCCCGTCGGCCGGAAAGGCAGCTAGGACGTGCGGTCGAGTGATGACAGATGAGTGCCGGGAGAGTTCTCCTACCCCGCGCGTTTCGTCGTCTCTTTTCCCACTTCCTTTCGTCGTGTGTGTGTGTGTGTGTGTGTGTGTGTGTGTGTGTGTGTGTGTGTGTGTGTGTGCCGTCGTCCGTCCCGGATGTTCAATTACAGCGGCATGCGTAGCGGGCGCCTGCGCTTGCATTATGAACTAGTAACCATCGCAGATCTCCCGGGTGGACGGCCGGAACGGAACGGAACGGAACGGGGCGACGAAGGGGGAGCGTTGCCGAAGCGGAACGGAGAAGTGCCGCGTGGGAACCGAACCGATATCCGATCCGACTCCGCGGCCACACATCCGGGATGCCGCGTAAATTGCTCGTCGAGAAAAGTCGATCAGCCAGAAGTGAACTTGCTTTGTGTCGGTGAGCTGTCTTTTCTGGCAAATTCTTCCCCAAGAATGGTGTTGCATGACGAAATGCTTAACGACGACAGCTACTGGAAATTACCATCGATCCTATTTCCGCTGAGGGTTCAGGCTTGAGGGATGCCATACCATTTTTTGACCAGAAAGTCCGATTGGACTTCAATGAACCATGCTTTGTGTCATTGGGCTGTGACAGATCTTTCGTTTTCTACAAATTTGGGTGAAAAAATTCTGTAACATGAGATGTAAGGTAAGGGTGTCATCAATGAGTCAGAATTTCTTGCAGATTAATAATAATAATAATAATAATAATAATAATAATAATAATAATAATAATGTCTTTATTAATGGCGAGGCTCAGGCCAGATTAATATCCATTGTTTCTGGACTATGTGTGCGGAAAGCCATGAAATATG
Organism: Teleogryllus occipitalis; assembly: GCA_011170035.1. Taxonomy (NCBI): domain Eukaryota; kingdom Metazoa; phylum Arthropoda; class Insecta; order Orthoptera; family Gryllidae; genus Teleogryllus; species Teleogryllus occipitalis. The sequence goes on along the minus strand of BLKR01002441.1, from coordinate 56,241 downwards.
TTGTTTGTACCTGGGGTCAAGAAAGACCAATTATACGACATATGTATCATATATTCATGTAATAGGATATATACATATCCTATTTTCTTTCGGTCTATTGAGGTGTAACAGTGAAATTGCCGACAAAATTTTTGCTGTTGTCCACTACAGCATTCCGCGGTGAACGTCACCAACTCGTCAAAAATTTTGTACCGTTCCGTTAGCGGGTTATTTTCCTCGACCAAATTTCCGGAATAAAATTATAGTAGCTTGGATGTACAGTCCAATGAAAGTAATCTTCCTGTCTTCCCATTGGACGTAATGAGTGGCGTTGAATATGTTGCCTTCCCTATTGTTTCTGGTCAGTGATGCTCATCCACAATTTCGTTTGCGGACACATGTTAGAGTACGTGATCATGTGTCACTTGACCAGTTGAACTGTAGCTAGGCGGCCTCTTTCAGGAAACACGAGAAAAGACATTATATTAAGTGTTCATTCCATGCAGAAAATACAAATTCAGTAACGGGTTTGGTTCATTATCAACTCGTGAGGCTCTCGCAGACACCATTCTCGTTTTCCACACTAACTAGATAGTTGGATCGAATTCAGCCGCTGTCTGGAGGACAATTCTAGCGACCGACTGCTCTGATCAGTAGCATTCCATGGCTTCTTTGGTCAACACCAGGCGAATGCCAGAGCAGTCCGCTAATAAAAGGGGCATGGGCTGCGCGCTATCTTTCCTTCCCCTTCTTTGGCCTATCCTCGACACTACATACAAACACACACGCGCTTATATGCACTACCTCATATATGGGGAGACCAGTCGGGAGCTTAATCTGGCTGGGGTGGTGCCTCGCTGGTGGGAGATATCTGGACAAGGAGAAGCCGACGTGTGTGTCGGCTCCAGATTTCACCATCCAGCGAGGGAAGAACTCCGCCATATCCCGTGATAAAACATGCACTGCACTTAAGGGACCATAGCCGTTGACGTGCCGGGAAACTCGAAATAATCAATCTCTTCTCTTCTCTCTCTCTCTCTCTCTCTCTCTCTCTCTCTCTCTCTCTCAATTCCATCTCCATGTACAACGTCCCCTTACTCTCCCCCTTACTCTATTCCTCTTACTCCCCATCTTCCACCCCCTTACTCTATTCCCATCCAGAAAACATCTCCTCCCAAAGAACATGTCAACCCTTTACATAAAGTATTCACCTCTTCTAATACCAGCCTACTCGTACCAAGGGAATGTAGTAATTATTGTTAGCAGTTGCATGAATTTGCGGGAAAAAATTTCCATTAGCAGTCACAATGAGTATAAAGATCCGTTTTTGAAAGCGAACGAGCAGCTGGGCAGAAGTGGAAAAATCTTCCCCGTGGCATTCCCGGCATTCCAATTGACGAGGTGGCGGTGGTGAGCGGCCCCCTGCCGCGCGGGAGCGGAGCCGTCTGCTCGGGCGGAATGCGGGGGCGGGGCGGGGGGCGGGGCGGAGTGGCAGGTAGGCCGAAAATCCGCTTTGCGCCCGCCAAGGCGCGCCTGCTTGTCAGTGACCCCGCGCCGTGTCCCTCCGGAGCGCCGCGGGATTAGGAGTGAGGTGAAGGCGGGGCGCAGTGGGTGGACGCGGAGATCCCCAAGGGCCGCTTTCGGACTCGCCTATTTTTTTGATTTTTGCTTCGTTAATAACAAATATGCAGATCCTGGGCATCACTTTCTGATATCGAAAAAAAAATGTAATGCTTTTTACCATTTGCCTCCCTTAAATTAAAACTGAAGTTGGTGAAAATAATATATTTTTTTAATATAGGAAAGATCACTCTACTTGAGTAATTTGATTACTAATGCATGCTCATTCTTTCCTTCGTACGTCGCTTTTTTATTCTCTGTATACTTCCAGTAGCTCTAATGGAAACGTTTGCGACCATTTAGGTTGTATGTCTTTCAAATAATAGTTGGATGAAGATGTGATATACGTGCTGTTTTAGATTATGAAAATGCATTCACCCATTTGAAACAATAACAGGTAAATGAGATGAGACCGTAACTCCAATAATTTGCTTTATGTATCCGCCAAATTGGTGTTAAAATAGTTTATAGATTATTTATCCTCCCACCGTAAAAATAATTTAGTGCTTACTCGATTAACAAAATTCGATGTGAGCATGCTCGCGCGTGTGGTTTGTGCCGATTTTTAATCTGTTTCCAATGCATTGATCCTGCTGTATGATCAATGAAGCAGGTAGCAGCGGCGACATACAAGCGACCGGGGTCTTGCCCGTGGGTGCCTAAATCTCTTCCCTTCGTTTATTAGAGGAGCCGAGGGTTCCCGAAAAAGATTCTCGTGGGCTTTATTACTCTCTTTATTTTCCCTTCCACAGTACTCCTGTGGTGGTGGGAATTTATTTTCATAAATTGGATACATTACACTACAGGGGTACGGCTTAAGCAGCTAGAGGGGCGACTTTTCTTAATAAGTAACTCTAACTTAATTTTAGCTTAATCTAATTGTATTCTTTAAAACTATGCACTTTGACATACCGAACTTGAATTTTTTCCTATGATACTATGTAATATTCTTTCTTTGTAATAGTCCCGGTTAATTTTCTTTTCTTTTTTTTCATTCACCCATCTTTATATACGTTGTCTACACATTATATGCATCCGTTTATTTAACCTGCTCACTCTTCCTGCACGGCACGTGGCTTTTCACCGTCGGAGGAGCCTCCCCCACTGTGTAGGAGCGTCATGGCGGGGTGGGGGAAAAGCACTGAGCGACACTCCCTGCGACAGCGTCCTCCACCGGGCCCTTCCGCCCTCCGTCCTTCGCGTCGTTCAATCGGCCGCGGCGCCGCCCCGCGAGGCGAGTGCGAGCGGTCGCCCGGTGTGGCGAACGCCCAATTGCACCTTTCGCCCCGAGCGCGGGCGCCACGCAATTGGAGGCTCACGCAGAAATGAGCACCCGAATTTGGAGCGTCATTTGCGCCGGGGTGTCGTAGGGAAGGATCCAAGGAGGAAGCTTGCAACTGCGTGCGCCCTTCAGCTGAGAAACGAGGGAGTCCAGCAACGTTTGTCTGGAATCCAGCAAGTTTTCCACGTCATAACCTCGTGCCTCTTCAGTCCTAGGTTCGAACCCCCGACGGCTGCAGGATTTTCGACACTAGCTTGTCAGCTAGGTCGAATTTAGTCGCTCTCTGGAGGAGAATTCTGGCGATCGGCTGCTTTGATCGGTACTTTCCGTGGTTTCTCCGATCAACACCAGGCGAATGCTGAAGCAGTACCCTAACAAACGGGCCACGCACCGCGCGGGATCTTTTCTTCCTCTTCTTTGTCCTGTCCTCACTCCTTAAACTCACGTTCATACTAGCATGCACTACACTAACTCACATGCCGAGAGAATGGTCGGGGGCTCAGAGCTTGTCCCGGCTGGAGTGGTGCCTCGCTGGTGGGAGATACCCGATTGTGGAAACACGCTAGTCAACGGTAGGTCGGCGCCGGATGTCGCCGTCGAGCGGGAAAGATAATCGCCATCGCCCGAGGAAAAATGCACTACACTTACGGGAATAATCGGTAGTTGACGCACCCGGAATCACTAACAATCAATCATCAATCATTGTGCCTCTTCAGCTTCACCTTGCTCTTCCGTCTCATCCATCATGTCTATTCTTCAAATGTCACACGAATGTCATCATTTCCATGCTTCTGGTAAAGGGACATCTCCTTTATCGTACCCTGAGACAACAATAGAGAGTTTGTGCCCGCCTTAACGGACCGACTATCGATCTTCTGCGAATGCGCAAATGCTCAGAAGTGATGCAAAACTTAAACTGCGCATGCGCAGAAGATCGATAGTGTTTTAACGTTCGAAGGTACACAAAGTTTCTAATAGAGCAATGGCATAACGTTATGCAACAGTGTAATACTGATGCAACTTTTGACTTACCTTCGCATTGTAAGTATTCATGTAGGTGTAGAACCCGGGTACTATAACTTAGAATTATGGAAGGTAAACTTCGAATTGTCTAAAGTTAATTTTCATTGAGTCGGTATGAAGTTAAAGTGACCGATTCAAATCTTCTAAATAATTTCGAATTCGAATTACGGAAGTTCGATTTATCGAAGTCCCGTTGTACTTTTTCACTATACTACGAACCAAGTACAAGTACATATTTCCTTTTAAAATTAAAAATTGAACGGATATTAAAAAAATTATGACAATATTAAATGTTTGACTTCAAAACACGATTTATGAGATTTAAAAAATTAGCAGCCATTAAACAATCTTTCATTATCGCTAGTAAGTGGTGGGTCTTGATCCCCTGCAAATCTTAACACAAATAATTTACCAATATTTACGTTACAGGCATTGAAAACGTGCAATGCATATATACTGTAAATAAACACGAAAGCCTTGAGAGAATAAATAAGATAAAAAAATGCTTTTTTAAAAACGTTCTCGCTACTAGGAAGAGCGCGTGCACTTCTGGAGCCAAACGCAGCAGTAGGCCAACTCAACGCAACCCGGCCGCGTCTCTCTTTCTGGGCACTCGCTGACTGGTGATGGGCTGAGTGCTTTATGGTCTCTCCACAGTCCAGATTTAGGGCGACCATAAAATTACTGCCGGCTCGTGGAAGGGGGGGGGGAGGGGCGAGTGGAGATTCATCATACCGCATCGGATGCGGGAGGGAGGAAGTGAAGAAATAAATAACAGTCGGGAAATAAACGACAGCGCTAATAAATATTTCACTGATTTCCAAAATTTTATTGATTTATTGTTGCCTAAACGTGGTGGTTATTGGGTAGAAGCTATTTATATGTCGATTTTTGGATGGGTTTTGTTTTATACAGTTGCTCGATGTGACGTGTTGCTCTCTGCGATATGTCAATGTAAATTCGTCAGCGAAGCGGTCCGTGTAAAGTGACTAATTGCTTTCTAATATTGCGGATAGTTATTACTCTCTGGTGAATACTTTGCAACGAATGTCCATTATTGTGTAATGATATACTTTTGAAGTAGAACGCAAAAATATTATCGTGCTTTTTATGTGGCATTTTTGTGCGCTTTCGTGGGACCAATAGAGAAAAATCAGTTGCAAGTTTATTAGGGGTTGTAAAGCTCAGTTCAACAGTTTGCGTATGCTTGATGACTTTTCTATATCGCGAACGTGCCGAAATTGTAGGATTGACTACAAATTTCGCTACAGTGACAATTATTAAGAAGTAGGAATTTCGGAACTGTATCTTCCGGTAAAATGCCATAACAGTTTTTTCGCGAAAGAGCAGTTCAGTGTTGCTCCAAGAATTTCATTGCTGAATTTGAAACTTATGAGGTAGTACCTTTGGATAAACCTACATTACATTACGCTATGTTATCTGACGTTACGTAATTCCACTGTTGCAGCGAGTGTTACATTAATTGCGAACTAATATTAATGTTAGAATAATGTATGTAAATTAATATTGAAATAAATGAGTCTAAGCTTTCTTCATATTTGATGTAAATTTATATAATATGCACGATTTGAAGTAAAGTGAATCGTTACTGTAAATTTCAGCATTCGTAACTAAAAGATTGGAAGGAAAATGTGGTTGCCTAGTTGTTATTTTCTTGGTTAGGGATTCGAATGTTTTACCTCTTCACATGATTTAAAGTAATGGATGTTTATATTTTATTTTATGCATTCGATCAGTCGTCTTATATTGTTGTGTTTCTGTTTCAGGTTAGTGCAATCGAGGCTAGCACAATAGCTTCCGGCCGTTTCTGCTTCTTTCGTCATCGAGTGCCATTCGACAGAGGGGTTTCGTGAGTACTAAAACAAAGACGCAATCTCAAACGTCTTTATGGCCTCTCGCGTTGTAAAAATAAGGTCGTAGGGTGATATTGTGTGCGCCACCACTTGAGAAATACTTCATTAATCACGAAACGTGTCACAGTCGATGATTCAGATGTTTTCGGAAGCCATTCCGGCGAGATGTTTGCTTTCTGAAAGAGTGCGGTGAACATGCCTCTCATATTTAATTTATATTATAATCTGATAAACTCTCGGTGTCTTGTGTAGGTTTTCAAACATCGCTTCTTTTCAAGTCATCTCGTTAGACAGGGTGATGGCGTTGTGGGCTCCGACAAACACCAGCAAATCCCGTTTAAGCACCGCTTTGAGCTTTCGATCAGACTTTATTCGGCGAGACGTTTATTCAAAATTTCAGAGGGCACTTAAGCAGCCTGATGGAGGGATATAGCCCAGGGACCATCGTCATGGGCCATAATGGAGCGGGGCAAGGGAAGGGTTGGGGGAGAGAGGCGTCGATAGGTCGCGAGTTTCGTGTTTGTGTTTGGGGGCGCCACCGAACGTCTGCAGTATTTATTGTGCAGCTACATAACCTGTTTCGGAATTTCATCAACAGACTTGGTTGGAAAGGAAATGGTCAAAACTATTGCAGTTATTTTGTTCACATTTTGCGATTTAACGTAGATATGTACGTCGATAAATAACTAATTTGTAATTGCGAAGCTTCATTACCAAGAATGTATTTAATTTTTTTGTAACTAATAGGTAATAGTCGGTAAGGTCATCTTGGAACAAGGATAGTTGTTGATGTAGTTATGTAGGTAGTGAAAAAGACGACTTGAAAACGAATCAACAACCGAATCATGATTAAGCCTATTTTCTCATATTAACTTCATATCTTTTTTACACATGCTAGGTTTTTTCTTTTTCCCTTTTTTTGCGACTACAATATTCCTACATAACATAACTGGACGTGAGGTTATAACCATGTGCTTCAAAATGTAGTGTGTAGTAATTCGAAGAAATATTAAAATTTAGCGTGTCATTTGGTGCCATACCTGCAAAGAATCTCGTGTTTTTAGTTCTAACGACTCCGTCGATCCTTCAGTGCCATAATGACCCCTCCTGCGTCTTCATTTAAAGCATACACTGAACTGTTCTCCTTCAAAGAATATTTCGCGAGTGACGAAGCAGAAAAATAATTAGTTTCTTGCCGCACATTTTCCCGTAGTGAGTTTAATTTTCCGTCAATTATCCGCCAATTCGATTACGTGCGGAGTTCCACAAGGCAAGGGTTTGCGGCCCTTACGTGGCGGCGTGCATTGTTCGGAATTGTGGTGACAATTCTGCGAAGGAGAAAAGATCGGAGAGTTTGATAAACTTTGTGAACGGTCAATTATGTCTACATCGAATTGAATAAGAGGAAACTGCGAACTGTCAAAACATGACACGTTGCCCTGAGAAGCTTCAGTGACGTCAAGTATCTGTAGGACTGCCTCCTCTCTCTCTCTCTCTCTCTCTCTCTCTCTCTCTCTCTCTCTCTCTCTCTCTCTTTTGCTCGCTCGCTCTCTCGCTCTCGCTCTCCCTCTATGTTAAATCTTCATTTCCAGCGCTTTGCTGATATGTATTAATACACCAATAAGTCGGTCACAGACTCCTCAGTTTTCGTTTATTTTTGTTGCTCGAAGATCCTTTTTTGCATGATACTAACTCTGCAATGTTAATACGAGGTTGAATTATGAATAAATGTAGCAATGACATGTTTACAAGAATATTTATTCTTGTAAATTTTATTTTTTCTGTAATATGTATTCTTGTAAATTTTTATAAACTAATTTGATTCGTCTGCCTCTCTTAATTCTGTTAATTCACCTTCAGTCTCTAATTAATTGATTCTCCTTTTGTTTCCCTTTTTTTCTTTCCACTGGCACTTTCTCATATTTTTAATCTTCACTAGTTAATACATTTTAACATTTGGGTAATACGCTATTTATTACTGTATTTCATTCACGTTTTTGTTTATTCTTTTATTCCTTTTTTTGATATTCCATTTCCTCAAACGTCACTCATATTTTAACCCGGCCTATAGTCTTTCTCTTCGGCTCAATCTGCTTTCCTCTTTTCCTCTTGCACATTTCCACCTTTCAACCGTTCTTCGTCCTCTTTCTTTCCTCTCACACTTTTCCTCTTGTACGAACGCACAGGATCGTAGTTCTTACGTAGGATAGTAGTAGTACGCATCTTAATCGTAGTTCTTCTCTCTCTCTCTCTCTGGTTTTCTATCTCTGTCTCTCCACGTCATGCATCGTCTCCTCTGCAATTCCTTCTTTTAGTTGAAGTTCCTCGTCGTTATCGTTCCCTTCGCTTCCAAACTTTTTTCTCCTTCGCATCTCACCTTTCAAACGCTACGCCTGTCTTCTTCTCCTCGTCCTCCTCCTTTTTCTTCTCTTCCAATTTTCTCCTCTTTCTTCCATTCCATCTTTCCCTTTCTCTCCATCCGCATGCGTTGCCTCCTTCGCACTCTCGTCACGTGGTCTTTCCGCCCCATTTCCCGCGCGTCGCTCGTGCTGCACTTCGCCGGCCGCCGCCGCCGCCGCCTCGGCCCTCCTGGGTTGCGCCGCGCCGCGCCGCGTGCCTATTTGCGTCAAGCTCGAGCGAGCGGGCGGGCGGGAGGGAGGGGGGGCGGACGCGCGCCGCGGACCGTGGCGTGGGCAGAACAATGGAGCGGCGCCGCCGTCGGGACGCCCGGCGTCGCGACGCCCCGAGCGTCCACCGCGGCGCGGTGCGGCGACGCACGCTGCGAGAAGCACACGGCATCGCGATCCTCCCAGCTGCGTGGCCGAGGAGCGCTCTCGGAGATCAGGTCGCGTTTGGTCCTGGAGAGCAGGTTTTAAAAGTGGGCTGTTGATTGTGCTCTTAATTGAAAGGCGCGCGAGCAGATAGTTTTATGCGAGTTCAGGCTGAATTGTAAGGCGGAATGTGGCCGTAGCGTATCTATAACCATAAAAAATCTACGACAAAATTTACTGCATTATTCTGCCTTTTACTGCCAAAGTTTAATAATACTAACAGTCACAAACTTGTAGGCTGGTGGCGGTATTGTTGGAAATATGTCAATATCTGCCAAAAGCCACAGGATGATGTGATCTGAAGCCATGAAATTGAATCATTAAAGTACTAAAGAGGCATTATGTGTGGGTCTGTCAAAGCTGGGAACCCATACGGTTCTAAGTCATAAAAAGAATCGGCTCATGTCGAGGGTGAGCCAGTGAATCAATCCCCAAGGGCCCAGACCTTACAAACAAACATTATTTATGATTGGTATTCTGTGATTCACTGTTTCTTGTACAAGTCATAAAACTTCATTACATTGTTCTACTCTCCGCATTGTCCATTGAAACTGCTAGGTTCGTAAGATACCGCCCGTTTAGTCACGTGTCTGATGACGTCCTGACTTCGCAGATCAGCCGAAACGTCGAAACTTGTTCCCCGAATTAGAATACATTCCCCACTCTATTTGAATGTTGTAGTGGTCCGGCCTTCAGTCTATGATTTCGGACGCGGCTAGAACAGGGCGATTTGAGAATATATTTAAAGGGTACTATTTGAAAATAACGAAGGAGTTATTTGTTTGCATTGAATTTATTTATGGCAATAACTATTGTAATATACATTTCTTTCACTTTGTATATTTTAATTTAACAAAAAATGAAAATACAGCTCTGAAAATATATTGTTTAAATCGTTCTACTAACTTTTTGGAATAGAAATAATTTAAATTTGAACTGGAAAACTTTGAAACTATTAAATTTTACAGATACTTTAGTTGTTAACAGTACTGAAATAAATTTACTAATATAACAGAACAATATCTATAATTGTTTAAAAGGTATTTTTTATCCATTGCATTATCAATGGAACCATAGTCCCGGAAGCCTTTCCTTGAATCCGCCCCTGAAGCTAAAAGAGCTTTTATGGGGGGAAGATAATATTTTATTTAAAGTTTGAAGAACTGCAGTCGGATCTCTCCTGTCAGTATTCGCCTCTACGATGAGTTTGGTGAAATAGTACATGATATTTTCTAGTATTAACAGCCTGTAATTTCGCAACATACCGATCGAAAACTGGCATACCAAATTTCTCGCATGATAAAATTTCCACGGAATTTTAAATGAATAAAATTTTGGCTCTCGATTTCTGCGCTTCTAGTATTACCAAAATGCACATAATATTCTGTACTTTGATTCTCGTAATATTTCCAGATAATTGCTCGCATCTATCAGTTTCAGTACGTATCAATTGTGCGACTGAAATTACATACTGCGGAACGACTTTCGTACATGACAAAATGCCTTTACTTTCTTTTCGTTTTGTCGAAAATTATATTGGTATTCCGGCACCGTAGCAGCGCTTACTTAACGGCAGCCGATGGTACAGCAATTAGGCAGGTGCTCGTACTCGGGCGATATTATCGGAATACGTGTCGGACGGTTGTTATGACATTTGCCCGGCCAGCCCCTTCCCGATTCCACGGGTGTTTATGTGTTATTACGCTGTAGATATTGTAATGTCCTTCTTTCGCGCTCCTTCTCACGCATTTTACGGAGCGTTCTTAGAGAGCAATAATTTCACGTGCGGTTCCCTTTGGCAAGTTATAAAAGGCCGCTTTGTGTTGGGCGCTTAAAGGTCGCAGGGTTAGGAGTACTTTGTTGAACGTTTTTCCTTAGTTGTTGGGAAAAAGACACTAGACGGAGGTGAGCAGTGAATTACGGCAAAGGAAATTTTGAACCACAGAGTCAGTTCTTTCTCTCAGATGTCGAACTCTGAATATCAGCTGGGGCCGGGGTTCGAATCTGTCCGATGCAAGTGGAATGTGTGGTTGGTTCGCGGCTGATGTCCTCGGAGATCTACCGTTTTTCCTACCTCTCATTCTACTTCTATCATCATGATCATCATCATCATCATCGTTATGACTATTATCTGTCGAACACGAACGGCTTGCACGAACACTCCGGGTCTCAACTTCCACGTTGAGATGGACGTATGTATGCGTACGTGCATGCATTTGTTCCACGAAATCTTTCCAACCATTTGACCTATTACTCCCAAATTTTCCACGATCACTTTTGAGCAGCCAAGGAAGAAGGTAGGGTTATTCACGATACCAAAACGTTACATTAAATTGGATTACACCCCAAAATTTGTGTTACTAGAAAGTCGATCAATCCAGGCGACATGGTTGCTAGGTGTTGCCAAGGGACACGGAACAGAGCAAAGGGGAGCGGGCGGAGCGTAAAAACCAGCCGGGCTACACCGGGTTCCCTCAGCTGCTACAAACCAAAGCAATTAAACGAGCACATTAGGAGGTAAATGGGAATGGGTGCCCGAGAAATAAACGCACAGGCGAGGGTGCAAATGATGATCTGTTCATTTCAGGAGGAGGCTAAAGACTGGAAGGAGAATATGTGACGTCCGCGCCAGGAAATAAATAAATAAATAATTTACAAATAGTTTGGTAGATTAGCATGTACTCGTCTTCGGATGGATTTTCCCCTTCACGTTTTCCCCCCTTAAGCGTACCGTATGGTCTCTTTTCCACGGCTTCGATGCGATCGAGGTCCCATCAGGGGTGAATATCAGAATTCGAAAGGTTAGAATACTTTAGGATGCAGGTTTGTATTGGCTTAAAGGCCGTCGGCTTACCCACGTAGTATCAGGTTACATTATGTGTGTAATAATTACCTATTTAATAAAATAACCGAAGCCAAAGCTCTGCCGGCTGTGAAGTCCGCGCCAGGATATAAATAAATAAACAATTTAGAAAGAGTTTGGTAAATTAGCGCGTACTCATCTTCTGATGGTAGACTTTTCCACTTTCAGGTATTTTTTCCCCTTAAGCGCACCGTATGGTCTCTTTTCCACAATGGAGATCCCCACAGGGGTGAATACCAGAATACGGAAGCTTAGAATGCTTTAGGATACATGTTTGCATTGGCTTAAAGGCCAACCTCGCCTGCCCACATAGGCGTCGGCCAACCCACATAGTATCAGGTTACATAATTAATACGTATAATAAGTACCTATTTAATAAAATAATCGAAGCCAAAGCTCTGCCGACTGAGAATATGTGACGTCCGCGCCAGGATATAAATAAATAAATAAATAAGTCTTTTGATGGTAGGCTTTTCCACTTTCAGATATTTTTTTCCCTTAAGCGCACCGTATGGTCTCTTTTCCACAATGGAGATCCCAACAGGGATGAATTCCAGAATTCAAAAGTTTAGAATGCTTTAGGATACATGTTTGTATTGGCTTAAAGGCCGTCGGCCTACCCACATAGTATCAAATTACATAATATGTGTAATAATTACCTATTCAATAAAATAACCGAAGCCAAAGCTCTGCCGGCGGAGTTTCTGGCCAGGCGGGAGGCGTGGGGCTGGGGGTGGGGGGTTGCGTGGTGGGCGAGGGGGCGAGTGGGGTCCGCGTATGCAAATCCCGGCGGCGGCCGCGCACGCACCGCACGCGAGTGCACGATTTCCCTCGCGCGGTCGATAGCAGCAGCGGCAACAGCAGCAACAGCAGCGCCCTTCGCCCAGCTTCCCTTCCACCTTGCCACGGCGGCCGGCAGCACGAACTCCACCACCAATGCCACGGTGAATCATGTACGCGGTGCAATGGTGTGGTTTGTTTGGGGTTGGGGGAGTAAGAAAAAAGCTGGCGTTGTACGTATTTCAACGATGTTTGTTATGATCTTTTTGAGTGGCTTACCGAAGTCGTCGAAAATGGTTTTGAGTAATAATATCGTTTAAAAATACAACTTTCGTGGTCAAGCCGTTGTGTCCAATGTTTACCACGAGGAAATAAGAGCTGGCGTAAGATGATTGTACAGGTTTAACGTGTTGAAAGTGAGTGTACTACCCAGTGGCGTAGTTACGGGGGGACCGCCCAGGATTGTAGGGTGATTGTAATTAAAAAAAAATGCATTAGTTAATTATTTATACTTCGTTGTAGATTATTTATTTAAAAATTATATTTCAATTATTTTGAATTACGAACAGTTTTTGATATATTTTAAATGTTATGTGAAAATTAACATGCATTTTTATGGAATAATGTATAAAATATCCAGTATTAGACATTTTTGTATTAATTTTTTTTGGGGGGAAGATGGAAGAGTGATACCTTTAATTTTGCTCCGAGTGACACCAAATGAAGCAACGCCACTGATGCCACCAGGGTGAATATGCACTCGAGCGAATATTACGTGGTTAGCGAATCGGTGGGCGGGGTAGGATGGGCATGAAGGCCTCCATACAACGAGTCGCCGCTCGAGAGACCGAGCTATGTGAAGCCTCGCCCCTCGACTTACCCCGCGCCACAACGACCGTCAACCGCTTCTGTCTTCTTTTTCCCTTCTCTTTTTTCTTCTTTCTTCTTTTTTTTTTCCGCCGTGCGCCGCCCCTTCTCGTTCGCCGCAATTACCACCCGCGCTGATTACCGTGCGTGGCGTGCGCGCCCCTCGTTGGCGCCGCCCCCCGCTAGATGGCGCTCGGATAGCGCGCGCTGCCGCCGCACCGCCAGCCCGGCCTCCCGCTGAGCGGCGCGGGGCGGGGCGGGGCGGCACAGCGTGGTGCGCGACCGAGGCAGAGGCAGGGGCAAGGCGGGGAGGAGGGGAGGGAAGGGGCGGAGCGGAGCGGTACGGAGCGGAGCGGGGAGGCACAGCGTGGTGCGACCGAGGCAGAGGCAGGGGCGAGGAGGGGAGGGAAGGGGCGGGGCGGAGCGGAGCGGTAAGGTGTGGTGTGGGGCGGGGAGGCACAGCGTGGTGCGACCGAGGCAGAGGCAGGGGCAAGGCGGGGAGGAGCGGTACGGTGTGGGGTGGGGAGGCACAGCGTGGTGCGTCCGAGGCAGAGGCAGGGGAAAGGCGGGGAGGGAAGGGGCGGAGCGGAGCGGTACGGTGTGGGGCGGGGCGGGGCGGGGCGGCACAGCGTGGTGCGCGACGGAAGTAGAGGCAGGGGCAGGATAGGGCGGGGAGGGGCGGAGGGGAGCGGAGCGGTACGGCGTGGTGCCGGGCGGCGTGGTGCGCGACCGAGGTGGGCAGGTCGGGAGGGATTGAGGCGAAGGGAAGGGGCGGGGCGGGGCGGAGCGAAGCGGCGGGGTGCGCGACCGAGGTGGGCAGGTCGGGAGGGATTGAGTCGAAGGGAAGGGGCGGGGCGGAGCGAAGCGGCGTGGTGCGCGACGAGGTGGGCAGGTCGGGAGGGATTGAGGCGAAGGGAAGGGGCGGGGCGGGGCGGAGCGAAGCGGCGGGGTGCGCGACCGAGGTGGGCAGGTCGGGAGGGATTGAGTCGAAGGGAAGGGGCGGGGCGGAGCGAAGCGGCGTGGTGCGCGACGGAGGCGGGGCGCGGCGGGGAGGGCGGTGCCCTGCGTGCACGCGGAAGAAGGCGGGGCCAGCGGCGCACGGGTGAGGAGGCGATTGGTGACTGGTTGGGGTGGGGTGGGGGGAATATATTCCATTAATCCTAGTTGTGAACTAGCGACGTACTCCCAGTTGAGGTGGCCCTTTTCAACTGAGTGGAATTTGAGGATAATGAATGTCAGGGTCTTCACCTGTTATCATACTTATTCTTGTATTATTGTTTTGTTTTATTATTATTATTATTATTATTATTATTATTATTATTATTATCATTATCATTATTATACAGTATACGCACGACTATACTGAGGAATTATTGAATCTTGAATTATTGAATAACTCAACTTTTCGGGGCAAGGATTGTCAGGGAGAAATGAAGGCTGAAGTTGACGATAGAATTTCTCTGAATATAACAACAATGTGCGAGCAGGTAGACGAATAAACATAAATTAATATAAGTGAAATGACTTGGAATTATGAAAATATTTTTATTGAAGCAATACATCTGTATCCATTCCTAGATTCCACCATTCGTTCCCCCGGAAGCTGCCCTTCTACTTTCTTCCCCACTTCCGGGGCATCTGACCTCCCCTCCGTCGCTCACAACGCCATCGATAGGCTAGTCTCCGCCCCTTTCACCGCCTCCACCACTGCCCGTGTAGCCACATCGCTATCTCCACCATCATCATCACAAACGCCATCGCTGACCCGACCGTCACCATCACCACCTATGTCGCAGGCACTGCACCGGCCCCTACACCTGTCGCGATTACACCGTGCGTAGTGGTATAATCGACTCGTGCAACAGTTGTTCGTACATGGTCGCGACGGGCGTAAGCGAGACCTCGGTTGAAAAATGCGTGACACAGCTGCGGTTCACGCAGTCGCACCTTTTTTTAACCTTATTTTTATCCCCCCTGTTCGTCCCATAAGCGCTGTCTGTTCGGATGGTCTCTCTGCCCTGTATGTGTGTGTCTAGAACGTGTTCTTAAAGCGTCGGCCCGCTTTTGTGGAATTACGGAAATCTGGACGGTCTGGTTGAAGCGGACGCATAAATTTGTTGTGTTGGTTGTTCGAACAACGATCCGCCTATCCTTTTTATGTAGATTACTCCGGTAGCGATGAGGTTACAAGGTGGTATTGAAGGAATCTGGGAGATATTGTAAGTAATTTGTTTCAGTGTGAACTAGTTGACACAGTTGTTTACAAATGTAAATCAAGAGTTCACAGCCATTACCAGAAGTGCTGGTAATGAGATGTTCTTTGGATGAAAGAAAATGGCTTGTTGATAATGATAATACTTCGTTTACATGGGTATTTGAATAATAACATTCTGTTTACTTAGTAAAACATGACACGATTTGCCACTAGACTAGGAGGAGAAGACCAGTATTGAGTAAAAAGTGTTCAGTTTGTGTAGAAGAAATCATTTTAATGTTGCTTTAATTTATTGCACATTGTTGACACACTTGCTTTGGTCGCGTTGGCCTGTTTGTCTGTAATTGTTAAGTAGAGGCGTGTGTTTAATAAGGAGAACGTATTCGTCTGTGAAAAATATTCCTACATTTTTTCATGTTGAACATTTACAAGATGTATTAAGATTAGTTTCAATGAACGGTTGATCATCGATACAAATTTAGTGCGGTTTTATGCCTCGTTCCATTATCGTACGTACTACATTGTGCCCCGCCCCTTTACACCCGTTCCTTTTTCCGCCTATCCCAGGCTAGTCTCTCTCAGCAACTATCCGTTCGTTTTCTCCGCCTCCCCCCACCCTCGTCTCTCCCTGTTCCATCCGACACCTCACCATCCGCCCCCCCCCGCCCCACCCCGCCCCACCCCGCCCCACCCGCGCCGTCGTCACCCAGTCGGAAGCGCGGGCGGCGACTGCGCCATCGTCATTCGCGCCGCACGTTGTTAATTTAATTGTTTAACGGCCCAGCGCCGACGGGCCGGGCCGCCGAGGAGACCATGCGACAGCCGCATTTTTCCGGCGCGGGGGCGGGGTCGCGCGGGGGCCGGGGCGGGGGCGGGGGCCGTCGGAAACCATCCCGTCGCGCGTTTCGCGCCCGGAGATAGCGTTCGGATTTACGCCGCAGGATGCCGCCCCTATTGACTCGCCGGCCTGTCCCGGCGCGTTTGATGCGCTCGCGATTTATGTCGCGTGTTGCGACGGGGCGCCGCCGGGGGGCGGGGGCGATGTCGCCCGTTTTGCAGATGGCAAATCACCACGCCCGCTCGCCCGTCGGGGAGCGGAGGTGTAGAGGAGTGTGCGGGGTGGGGCGGGGACTGAGGGGCTAGGGAGTGCAGGGTAGGAGACGTGTGGTGTGGTCTGGTGTGGCAGGGATCGAACGGATATCAGCGCGGGGACGAGTCGTTGGGAGTGAAGGGGGCGTGGCTGGGCGGGGACTGAGAGGCTTGGAGTGCAGGGTAGGAGAGGTGTGGTGTGGTTTGGTGAAGCGGGGATCGAACGGATATCGACGCGGGGTGGGTTGCTGGGGGTGGAGAAGGTGTGGCTAGGGACTAGAGGTTTCGGGTGCAGGGAAGGAGATATGCGGACACATGGTCGGTCGTTCGAGGTGGCGAGGTGAGCGGGCTGTGGTGTGGCGGTGCGCGAGGGCTCAGAGACGTCAAGAGCGGCGAAGCGGGGGCGATTATTGGTGTGTTCTGTGCCACAGGAGGCGATCGCAACGCACGAGTAGCTGAGGCAGAGAAGAGGCATGTTCGGAATGTGTGGGGTGGAGCGGAGCTGGGCGGGATTGAAGGGTGTGGTGCTCTGAAATAAGGCGGGGAGGTTCGAAGAGGGTTTTGGTGTAGCGGAGCGGAGCCTGGGCGGGAATGAAATGCGATGGTGGGCGGGGCGGCACGTAGAAGGATGTGATGCGGAAGACCAACCGGGGCGTGTGGAGTCGTGTGGTCCGGTGAAGCGGGGATCGAACGCGGGTTGGGTTGCTGGGAGTGGAGGGGGCGTGGCCGGGCGAAGGACTAGAGGCTTGGGGTGCAGGATAGGTGTGGTGTGCTGTGGTCTGGCGTGGCGGGGGCGAAAAAATGTCTATAATAGGTCGTCGTGGCGGGGCGGGGTGGTGTGTGCGGAGGCGAGTCGGCGTCTGCCCTGCGAAGTGAGAGGATTGCGGTGTGATGGAGCGGACGGGCGTGGGCGGAGTGGGATGGGGCGTGGCGGAAGAGGCGAGGGTTGAGTGTGCGGGGGGGGGGGGGGAGTCGCCCGTTTGGCGGATGGCAAATCACGCCCCCGCGTCGCGCGGCTGTCGGCACGAGCCCGCCCCCGCGATTGGCATCGCTGCCAACGGCTCATCTGTATTGGGGCGCCGCCGTCATGTTGCTGATTGCGCTGCTGGGGCCAGCGGTGGGGGAGAGACTGTGGACAGTGTTTTTTAAAATTTCTTTTTAAGGAAGCTCTAGTCCAAAGCGTACATGTGAACGATTGTGCCGTCTGGCAGAAATTCGGGATGGGACCTCTTAATTGTCGAATGTTCATCGTCGTGAATCAGCCCTCTCAAAAAGTAGAATTCACATGTATCATCAACTCCATTGTTTTCATTATTTCCCTTTTTTCTTCATGTCTCTCTTTTCACCCTCTCTCCTCCTGTCTTTTTCTCCATCTTTCTCTGTCTCTCCGTCTCTTTCTCTACCCCTCCCTGTATCTCACTCTCTCTCCCTCCGTCTATCTCTTACTCTCTCCCTCCGTCTATCTCTCACTCTCTCCCTCCGTCTATCTCTCACTCTCTCCCTCCGTCTATCTCTCACTCTCTCCCTCCGTCTATCTCTCACTCTCTCCCTCCGTCTATCTCTCACTCTCTCCCTCCGTCTATCTCTCACTCTCCCCCTCCCTCTACCTCTCACTGTCTCCCTCCGTCTACCTCTCACTGTCTCCCTCCGTCTATCTCTCCCTCTCTCCCTCTGTCTATCGCTCACTTTCCCCTGTCTATCTCTCCCTCTGTCTCTGTCTGTCTCTTTCTCTCTCTCTCTCCCCCCCCTCTCTCTCTGTGTCGGTGTCTATGTTCGGTGTCGAAAATCCGCCTTCTATGATTCTCAAAATAAGGACCTCCCGGTTCGCTGCTTCAGTTGCGCGTATAATAACGCATCGCGTATTCCTTCCATTATGCAGGCGCTCTCTTCTACGCTGGTCTCAAGCGTAGCAACGCAGGCACGCGGCAGCTTGCGTTTTCGCATCTCCACTCCCTGTGAAGTGCTGTCACTATCAAGACAGGCACCTCCTCGGGCGACAAACTGAGCTACGCTGTTTAATTCGTCCTCCCTTCCTTCCGTCACGTCCCTTCGCCTGCTGTCGCTGTCTCCCCTCTAGTGCACTGGGACCTACCACCCCGCCCCGCCCCGCCCCGCCCCGCCCCGCCCCGCTCCGCCCCGCCCCGCCCCGCCCCGTTCAGCACCGGCTCCCGCTGCCCCCCGACCCATCCCTGCTTGCCCCCACCCCGCCCCACCCTGCCTCACCCACCCTTCCCTACCCCACCCCACCCCACCCCGCCCCTTCCGCCCCACCTTGCCCCACCCTGCCCCACCCTGCCCCACCCTACCCCACCCTACCCCACCCTGCCCGCCCCGCGTCGCCCTGCCATCCTGCCTTTCCACCCCGCCACGCCCTGCCCTGCACTGGCCTACCCTGCCCGCTCCACCTCGCCTTGCCCCTCCCCCGGCACGCGCTCGTCGGCGTCGTCTCGCTTTTAAAAACTTCTTAAAAATTCAGAGGAAAACTTGTAAAGCGAAGAAGCTGCAACTTTCTCTCCTGGAGGAACAGGAGGACCTGCTGCTGGCGCTGGCGCTGGAGCTGGAGTCGAGATGGAAGCGAAGGTAGCGGAGACTAGGGCGTTGTTGGGCGGATGAGACTCGGAAAAAGGTAGCGGAGAGGGATTCCGATTTGCGTCCTGGAGTGAATGATATTACGAACAAACCCGATTCTAGCAGTAAGATTAGAGTTAAATGGGGGTGTCTTTTGGAGAGGAGGCTGGGTGCAATGTCTGTGGCGTTTCAGAACACTTGTTCCAACGTCTGAATGAGCGATGTTTTGACAGTGTGATGTAGGACGGTACGAAGTTTCTTCAAGGGTACCAATCGAAGCTACGAAGGATTATTTTCGTTTAAGAAGTATGGTATGAATAAATTAAATGGAAAAAAAAGTTGTTTGGGAAGTGTTTTTTTCAATTTCCGTGATGCGAACATTTCAGTGTGGAAGTCATAACTGCCGGACCTAAATGCGGATAAATTGCCTCCATCTTAAGAACAAACTTACCTAGCAATGAACATCAAACTCTCTAGTGGATGAATGATTCCCGACGTCTCATTGGTTAATTCTCACCCTGGTGTAGGGTCTCTCGGAGAGGGAAATGGTTCCAATTGCGAGGTTCCAATTTGTCGTGTTTACTCGAAGATGTGGATCGTATTCAGAAATCTGCAACAATTTTGGACGGCCTTTTAATATTTTTCGTGAGTACAAAAAATTAGTGCAAAGGATAAATTAAAGGTGTTGGCAAGAAATCACAAATGTAATAACAGCATTATTTTTTAATTGAATATTACTTTTTCGGAAGTAATGCTGAAGCTCCTCCAAAATGGCTCTGTATTTTTAACATTACCTGTGTTTTGATTTAGATTTCCCTTCGAAGTTTCTCTGTCAAGAGGATTTAACTTTTAAGGCTCTCTATTGCTGTGTTTAAAAGATTCTTACTGTATATTTTCTTGCATGAAATTGGAATTTTTTTCAGAGCTATACGAAGTTGTGGATTCGATGTACTCTGTGCAACTGACCTTAAATCAAAGCCAAAGATTTGGCTTACAACGATGATGAATTGGTTTTGGATTGTAGGAGAATTGGAACTGTACAGCCGTGATTCAATATAATTCATGTCATGAGCAATTCAGTTTATCTTCAAGCGTTCGAAGATAACTTGTATCGTCTAGTGTTGTCAGGCAAGATACACGAAGATAATTCATCACATTCCTATATTTTTATCGCCGTACTTAATCGATTCTGTAAAACATACAAATGGAGTACTTTTTGTAGTGGTCATCGATGAAATCTAGTGTAAGTGGTTCTAAGTTTAGCGATGGTTATCAGTAATCACGTAGACTCTTGGAATTATGAGAAAGTGCATTGTATTGTGTGCTATTGATGCGTTTTAAATAAGGGGTTTAAATTACGTAGACCAGGCCAACATTGTTTTTTCCACTAATAACAAGAGGATGTGGATGCGATAGCGAGTCAAAAATGATAAAATCACAATAGACCGAAGTGATTCTCGAATCGCATTTGTTTTGAAGAATAACTATACCATCTCATATAAGATCGTATCTGCATAGTAGGCTCTGATGAAATCTGCAGATACGGGGTTAATTATAAATCAAACGACATGAAGTGTCTCATACAGAATACTTGTATTACATTTTTTTCTCATTGGCCAGTCGTACCACTCATGAGCCTGCCTAAACATGATTGCCAACCACAGTGTGGTGATTAACCAAATATTCAATTGTTACGTAAATTGACTTTTGAGTAAATAATGAGTTTCATGTAAAATAACTTTCAGAGCCAGAACTCGTTGGATAGGCGTGGGGGATTAGACATTGGAATACGGAGAAACGAAAAAAAATATTTGGAATGCTACACAATATTAGAAACCTAAATTATGCTAGTTATATTTTTTGAATGATAAGCAATATTATTTCTTTTCTTCGTATCTCACCTATAAAATGTTCATGATCTAGTATCGTAATGTGATCTGAACTTGTTAATACTAAGTGTTTTATTTTCAACAAACACAGAATTTTGCATACAATTAGTTATTGCCCTCACCAGATGATTAATAATGCCTTCTTGTTTTTATGACTTTGTTACCATTCTTAGAATCTTTTACGAAACCTATATTTAAGCGGGGATACGTTCTGCTCCCGACATTTGTCTTATCTGTCATGACAGGATACAAACATAACCATTTCGGAGGTGCCTCCAGACCCAACTATTCGCCTCTCGTAACTCTCGGACACCGTTTCCTTCGGTCTCAGAACTCGTGATTTATTTTCAGCCTAACCCCAACAATTATCACCCTGTTGCAAAAGGTTCCTCCCCTTGCTGTATTTATTCTCCCAAATGCTCACTTTCGTAGGCTAATGACTATGTTTCAACTCTCGAAAAACGGTAGGAATGTTTAACCATTCATTTCTCCCACAATTACACACCTCGATTAACTAACCATCGGTTTTCTTCGAGATTAGTGACCGCGCTCGTATATTACACGTCGTTGTGTGCTGTTTAAAAGCTGCAGGTAAAACGCAGATAATTAACAAACGTTCTTCTTCTCCCTCCTCCTTTTCCTCCCCCTCCTTTTGCCGTGCGGTTGGTAGGCGTGGGAGGGGAAACAAGAGAAGCGCGGCATGGTCAGAACTTCTGCCTTGCGGTACCATCTTAGAGTAATACACACACAGACACACACAGACTAAAGAATAAATAACAAGAAAAAAGAAGATGCGGCAGAGGAATGTAGGGTAATGGTCGAATTAATTGCGGAAAACATGTTAGAATCCGGTAAATTCGCAATAGATGGATACATCGGGGAAAGGTACTCGACTTTTGCTACTCTTCAGTGAATGGTTTGTATCGGTTTGTATCGTTTGTACAATATTGTATTGATGTACTGTGTTGAAGATAAGCTGCTTTAAATTCAATCTGAACATTCGCATTTCTCTACTCACGTCATCTCTCGGTGAATATCTTGATTGAACCTGAATTGAACCTAACTGAAGTTTCTCCCAGCTTACAAATACTCCGCGTAAATCAGGATACACCCATTCTTTTTATCAACCTGTAAACCGCAACTATTGGCATAAAAACGTAATAATCTCAGGTTTTGCTGATAAAAATTTAATCTTAACGAGGATATCTATGTGGTTTCGAGAGTTCGTTGTTCAATTACTTAACACGTAAGCTTTTTTATGAATTATTTTTATTTGCAATTTATTTCTACGAAAAAAATTACACAAATGGTTTAACACTATTTAGATGAGTGAAAAGTTACTTAACTGTAGCATTCCTATTTAAACAAATCGGTGCGTTATATCGTGATTTATGGCACTGTAGTCGTCTGTTTCTTTACTTGTTTAATAGATTGATTGCAAGATGATTTGTATGATTTTCCAATCTTGTGTGATATTTCTGACTCGCGGACGTTTTTTCTTCTTTGTCTGATTTGAAAGTCGTTTTGGAGTATTTCATTGCTGACATTCACGTGCGTTTGCTACGGATCGAAGATCTTTGGTCTGGAATCGCTGAAGAATTTCAATATAGGGTACGCGTGCTGGGCCCTAAAGTTGAATGCCGTAGGTCCAGAAGCGGGGAGCCTGATGTTGGTCTGTGGCTGCTCATGGTGGAAAGGCACCGCCTCCCTTCAGTTTGAGTTGGGAAGGGGTGGGGTGTGGGGGAGGGGGAGAGCTGGGTGAAGTGCAGGCTGTGGCGTAGAGGCAGGCAGAGCGCTGCTTCTGCGCAAGACTAATTGCCCTCCGCTAGGTGGCCCGCGCTGATGCCGTGTCTTCATCAATCGCCACGCTCGCTCGACCGCGCCCCTTACCTCTGTTGCCTTCTTTTTTTTTCTCGTCTTTCCTTCGTTTCAAGTCTTTTCCGATTTTCCTTTCGCTTTCAGCGGTCTTTGTGGGTATATGGGGGTCGTACGTTTTTCAACTTCCCCTACGTCGCTCGTTTGCTTTTCTTCCTCTCTACTGCTTTCCGATTTTTCGTTGCAAATGGCAGTTTTCGTTTATGTCACAGGTCTTGGACATTTATAATCTTCTTCCTGTGCTGTCCCTATTTGAACCTGAATCCGTTTATTTATTTTCTGTTTGTTTATTTCAAAATCTTCATTTAGCCATTTTATTTCTACATTCTCGTAAATCCATGCCTTCTTAAATGCAGTTATCTCCATCTGATAGGGTTTCAAATATGTGCTGAGTCAAAAAAAAAAGTGCTGAGAGACCCTCTTTTTTTTCTCCCAAAGTAAGCAGCCAAAATTCCGAAAATAATCCTTTTTCATGTAGTACGTATAACTGATTCTGCATACTTTTACAAAAAACAACAAAAACAAATAAATAAAAGAAGTTCATTCGTTTCGAAAAACGTGATCTGAAAAATTGAACTTTTAATGTAAAAACCCTTACCGTTCGCTCGCGCGTTACACCGCCCACCCTCTGTAAAACCGTGCCACCGTTTCATTCTCCGTCGCGCCAGCCATCTTGCGCGGCGCCGCGTCCTCCAGGTAATTAAAATGGTGGCGATAACGTCCGCCGGTCGACATTGTCGAGGCGGCCCAGCCGTGTGTGGCCGTCGCGCCGGCAGAAAGAGCTGGCAATGCGCACCAGGAGCCGTCGGCTGCTGCGCCCTGTAAACAAGAGAAATGCAGTAAAACCGCACGATATACGACCGCTGCGCTGCGAAAATAACCTGCGTTCGCCGTCGCCGTGGCTAACCAGAGACGGCAGACGAAAAGGTACACTGTTTCCCTGGGGCTTGAATATGCTTGAATATAGTCATGCTTCATATTTTGATATGATATGTAAAAATATGAAAACTTAAAAGAATTAGCATTCGATTTAGTAGGATTATAAATAAATACTGGACATAAAAAATCAAATATTCGGTTGTAGTGAACACAAATCCTTTTCACATAATCGTTAGTATTGCGAAAGGGGATATCCGAAAAATTCGTGATCCCAAGCGGCTTACGGTTTCGGTTAGGGAAACACCTCAAAATATAT
This sequence comes from Teleogryllus occipitalis, assembly GCA_011170035.1. Classification (NCBI taxonomy): domain Eukaryota; kingdom Metazoa; phylum Arthropoda; class Insecta; order Orthoptera; family Gryllidae; genus Teleogryllus; species Teleogryllus occipitalis. Next base: position 32,291 of record BLKR01002441.1, on the reverse strand, counting down.
AAAGATAATCAGCGGAAGATATATTGTGATACTTTGCGCCCATGTTTTTAAAATATTGGAGGGCTGAAAACCAGCACTCGATTGAATTTTTACCTTAAAAAAAAAGAGGTTAGTTTTCTTGTAAAATTTAAAATAGTCGTAAATAAATAAATTTAATCCAAATAAAATAATGTAACAAAATCTGTGTGAAGATTATTCTCGATTTTTCCCATCTCGAGTTGGGAAGCGAAAATTGCAGCACATCGCACTCCACCCCGTATTTTTTTGGTTTTGAGACCCTTCCCTACTGATTCCTCTTTTCATCAGTTTCGTCCCTCTACCCTTTCCTTTATAGTCCTCTTTCTAAACAGTTGTTTTTCAGAGTCGGTTACACTCTTTCAGAGTTTGGCCTCGTCACTGAAATCGCTTTATTCTAGCACTGCGCTCCTTTGGGGCCGTCAGAAGTGAAGCAAGAACGCGGAAGGCGTAGCCCTGACCCCCACCCATTGATCCCTTAGCGTTGGCTGTCGAGTGTTCTGCTGCCTTCCGAATGAATCAGCCTCTGAAGAAGTCTGGTCGGGCGGGGCCAGCAGGGGGGAAAGGGAGAGCGTGCTACGCCAGACGGCGGGAGTTGGTGACGCGGGACAGGGTGAGGCATGGTAGGACAAGGCAAGTCTCTAAGGGACCTTGTTGGGGTAGAGAGGGGATGTTTGGCTCTGGGCGGAATGTGCGCCATGAGGCAGAGTGGGCGGGGCGAGGCGGGTAGAGTGGGCAGGGCGAGTGGGTGGGACGAAGCGGGGCGAGTGGGTGGGACGAAGCGGGGCGAGTGGGTGGGACGAAGCGGGACGAGTGGGTGGGACGAAGCGGGGCGAGTGGGCAAGGCAAAGCGAGGCGAGTGGGCGCGATGACGCGGGACGGGTGGGCGGTACGATGCTGGGCGAGTGGGCGGGTGGGACGAAGCGGGCGGGTGGGTGGGACGAAGCGGGGCGAGGGGGTGGGACGAAGCGGGGCGAGTGGGCAAGGCAAAGCGAGGCGAGTGGGCGCGATGACGCGGGACGGGTGGGCGGTACGATGCTGGGCGAGTGGGCGGGATGAGGCGCAGCATGTAGGCGGTACGATGCGGGATGAGTGGGCGGGCGATGGTGGCGAGAGGATGCGGGGGAGTGGGCGGGACGATGTGGGATGAGGGGGAGCATGTATGCAGGAGTGGGCGCAATGATGCGGGGCAAGTGAACGGGACGATGCAGGACGAATGGGCGTGATGTGGGACGAGAGGGCGGAACGATGCGGGGCGAGTGGGTGGGGCGATGCGGGATGAGGAGAAGCATGTAGGCGGGACGATGTGGGCGGGACAATGCGGGATGAGGGGGAGCATTTAGGCGGGACGATGCGAGGCGAGTGGGCGGGACAATGCGGGATGAGGGGGAGCATGTAGGCGGGACGATGCGAGGCGAGTGGGCGGGACAATGCGGGATGAGGGGGAGCATGTAGGCGGGACGATGCGGGGCGAGTGGGCGGGACGATGCGGGATGAGGGGGAGCATGTAGGCGGGACGATGCGAGGCGAGTGGGCGGGACAATGCGGGATGAGGGGGAGCATGTAGGCGGGACGATGCGAGGCGAGTGGGCGGGACAATGCGGGATGAGGGGGAGCATGTAGGTGGGACGATGCGGGGCGAGTAGGCGGTACGATGCGGGATGAGGGGGAGCATGTAGGCGGGACGATGCATGGTGAGTGGGAGGGGCGAGGCGAGCAGAGCTGGCGGGTGGAGTATAGAGAGGCTGTGAAGAGCAGATGGAGGCGATCTGCATCAAAGTGGCGCTGCCGATGGGAGGGGGCCGAGGCGTGAATGCTGCTTTTGTGCTACGCGCCAACTGGCGCCGTTGGTGCGGCTGGTGTGCTCGAGTCGGGCGGCTCGCCACGGACGTGTTTTCAGTCAGCATACTACGTAGCAGCGCTGAAGATATTTTTTGAGTGGCTTGAGAACAGTGACCATTGTTGGCCCTGGGGCCACGATGCATTCCTCGAAGAGTCTTTAGCACGATACCGTGGCATTTCTGAAAGAAAGTTCCCAGCGTAGCGTAGTCCAGCTTAGTACCTTTAATATAATACAAAGCGTTGCTACGGTGTAAAGTTAGTTTGAAGGTATTTTGCTTATAAAATAACTCTTTGCTGTTTTTTATAGTAAGCTATTGAGGAGACTTGGTAAACTGATTGAATAATATTGGTATTTCAGTCTTCATTAGTATTTTTATCTTTATCCACTCTTGGAAAGTCCTTACACATATTATTAAAGAAATTAAGTCCGCAAA
>BLKR01002441.1:0-25000 GCA_011170035.1 Teleogryllus occipitalis | reverse complement strand
AACAATTAGTATTAATTCATCTGTCGAAGGCTGCTATTAAAACGATTTTATAAGTGTAGATTTCTGTTATGGCACTTCTTAAAATCGAACCAATCTTGTTAAGTGCTAGGGGACTCGACACCGCTTCCAAGGCGCCGCCATTTCGTGACTTACGACGCGCCACGAGGACGGGGAGGTTGCATCGGAGAGCGGCGCGTATCCTCCTCAGTATATCCTCATTGCCTTCAGTTATAAACCGAGAAAGAAGAGGATATTTCAAAGCGCGTTCGTCCGCCCTCTTGTTTACGGCAAACGAGAAGAAAATGTTGCCGTCGCGAAGTTGGAAATAACTCGAGAGAGTGTGCGAGATTGAGGGGAAGCAAGAAGAAAGAGAGGCGAGATGACGGCTCTAGGGACTTGTAGTCGTGGGCGAGGTATCCATGCCTGAGAGTACGGTATGTCTGCCAACTGCAGGTAACCACGCGTAACTTCATAGATACCTGGCAGATGGTTAATGGAACATTAGCATGGATCTTGGATTTGTAATTACGACCAGGAATGTATTGAGATTGGTAATTGTGCAGAATTAAATTTACATAAGTTTATTATACATGTATTATTAGAGTGAATTTTTATTAATTTTAGATGATTATTGTAAAGATTTTTTTAAAATTAATATGGACGATATTTTCAGATTGAGAAACGTGTACTCTTGGATATAATTTTCAGGGATTATTTGGCAAACTTAATTCCTGAAGCCTGTTCTGACAAGGCAATAAAAACAAGAATTCGAGTCATTTCGTTATTCTTTGACAGGATACGTTAAAGAATATCGTGAGCTTCATTGACATTGAAATTAACGTCCCTACCACGATCAAGTCAAAAATATGGTACCCATAACCTGTTGGAAATGTGGTTATATAATGTATGTTTCTCGTGGAGGTCTTAGTTTTAATGAGATACTCCTAAAAAAGAGGAGAGATTCGCAACGAATTTGACCGTTAACGTTTCGTATTTATTTTCTGGAGTTGAAAAGATGTTGATACCAGTGCTGCACAAACCTGAAAGAGAATCTCGGTTTTGAAGCTGGCTAATTCTTAATGTCGCTCTCAAGTGCCCTCCTCTATTTATGTCTTGTGCACTTCCTAACGGGTTTCTGTACACACGAGTGTTCTATGCAATCTGCGTATTCTGGTTCAGTTCTTAAGCGACAGGATGTCCAAAGAGGTTGAAAAGAAAATGCCAGTATAAAAAAGCCTGCTCGATTTTGTGAAGAACCCTGTGGGGAAAAAAACGAAAATAAGAAAAAGCGTCCATGAATGGGGGAACGGGCGGATGTAGTCGAGAGAAGACGACTTCGCCCGCCTTTCGAAGGATTAATTCCTCAAAGATGGCGACGCAGGTTTTTTCTTACGCACAGTTCTGCCTGCGTTTGGGATAATCGAGGCAACGCCGCGAAGGGGATATGTTTAGGTACGTTGGGCGGCCTGCCACACGAGTGTAACGAAATACAGTGGAACACGAACTTGATGTAACTAAAATGATGAAAATAGAGCCTTTGCAAATTTTGAATTATCCAAAAGTTTTAATTAGTCAGCAAAATATTTTAAGTAAAATAAGAAAATTAAACCTTCTCGTCTCTTCGTCCGAAACCTTTTCTCTCAAAAAGGAATTTGTAACTGTTTATTTAGTAACTGCACCTTCCTTTCGTTCCGTATGCCGCTGTGAAAAGTATAACTTAATTTTCATTTGGCTTTCTATCCACATTTTACTGCGTTTCTTAATAATGTATAGTCTATTGTTTCGACTTTTATTACTCCGGAAAATGCTACGTCAGAATTCGATTTTCTACTATAAATTATACCCAAGTACTTCAGGTTCATTAGTTTACCACTGTTCAGAATCAAGCATAGATAATTGTAGAAATTTATTTTTTTTATTCACTATTCATGATGTATAAACACGAAATTCGGTGAGCCCTTGAATCCAAACAGAATAGCATGCTACAAAGTAATTTTCCACAGACGTAATCGAACGGTGCTACAGGGACGGATCGCTACTGGTAAAATGCATATTGCCCTTGATCACCTGCGTGTAACGATGGTTTTAAAATTATTAAGCACGTTCGCCCACTCCCCACCACTCCATATTTTACTCTTTTTGACATTTTGCCCCCCGACTAAAACGCGTAATTTATATTTATGAAGCATGCATTATTAATTGATTCCGGCAATCAGACGAGCCACTCATCCGTTCCGATGCGGGCATTTTTCCACTCGAAACGCCGTCGGTAGGTTTGCCCATGCATAATGATACACACAATAATTATTTAGATGGCCTTTTTATTTAGAACAGAAAGGAGATTTTCTGGTTGCCGTGTTTTTCCAGAAGTGGCTTCTTTTGATTTTCAATTAGCGAGCGCTGTTCGACATGGTTCGTGTCGACGTTTAATCACCTATTATTTACGAAGTGCGTTGAACTCTTTCGGTACCGGTTGGAAGCTGATGTTTTGGGATACACGGCTTTGCCGGCAATGGTGGGGAAGCGGTGTTGCTAAATGTGTTGTTTTATGAATAGGGAGTTGAAGTTATTAATGACGTTAAATGTTGGCAGATGGTTAATCGAACATGAAATTTGAATCCATTAATTGTTTCAAGTAAATGAGCGTACTATTTACGGAATACTATGGTACTATGTTCTGTAGTTAAATTATCATCCATGTTATACGTGTTTTTATCAGTAATTTTCAGTTCTCATTAAATATCAAGATTCTAACACTGAGGAATAGGAACACATTTTCCTCATAATTTCCCAGCAATTGGATAAATAGAGAGTGACTAAATTAAGGTGAAATTTAAAGGAAGTAAATATTAAATTAAATTTTCAATATGTAAAATGTATATAAAAATGTTCAAAATTCATATATTCAATGTACACTTCATATTCGATATATTTCGATAAATATCAAGACTAAAATATTCCTGCGCCCGTTTCATAACATCATGCTGTAACAATTTTCTGGAAGAATCTCAAAGTCAGAATTTTTAATTATGTGATTGAATTGCTTAGTCCCTTCCTCTTGTCTGAACGACATCGGAATTCTAACGCAGTGGTAAGTTTTTGGTGTCTGCCGGTATCACGGGTGCACGGGACGACAGGGGGAATGATCCGGTGGTTTGAAAGACTTCCCACAACGATCTTCGATTGCAATGATTGCTGATGAAACGTCAGCTAGCTAACGATTTTACGCCTTAAATTTAACTTCTTTCGAAATATAAATCCTGCTGAAGATCATCCTCTTGTGTCCTGCACAAAATCATCGTCTGGTGCTTCCCAGTTTTGAAAACATCTCTAATATTTTCATTCTTTTTTATTCAGTAGATTCCCGAACGCATCCCGCAAGCCAAAATGACTGAAGTCAGCGATTGAACCGTTTAGACTTTTCCTCCCGATTGAATGGCATCCGAGCTCTAACGCAGTGGCTATTTTTCGTCGCGCGCGGTCAACACGGCTGCGCGGGCAGGGGGCGGGAGTTATCCGGTTGATTGAAAGACTACACGCCCCGGCCGGCGATGTGGGCCGCGTATGATTAGCGTGCCGCGTTGTTTTGCCCGCAAATTACCGCGTCACGCTGACGCAAATTCAAATTAAACGGGCGGCGCGGCGCGACGCGGCCGGGAGCGGCGGTGACGGGGGGCTGGGGCGAGGGCGGAATCGGCTGTCAGCCGCTGACGTATGGCAGGTGATCGGAGGCAGGAAGGAACCGCCCCCCCGCCCGGACCGGAGCGAGGCGATCGCTGCCGACCCCTGGCCCCGCCCCCTCCGCTGCTGTGCTTGCTTTAAATTTGCCTGTGTCCACATCGGCGACAGCTCACCGACCGCGTGGGAGGATCCCGGTCCCCAGACGCGGCTTCGCAGGCCGCCCTGGTCCGTCTCGGCGATTGTCTGGGCGAGGCCGCGGTTCCCCTTGACAGCTTGTAGACTTCGACCTGCTTGTCTTCGTGAGTCTGTCCACAAGCCCCTGCTTCTTGGGGAGGCTGATCCTTCTCGTCTGTTCGCTTGCGACCTCGTTTCCTTGTCTTTGTATTCTGCCACCTTCACATCTTCCCTCGCTCTGGCTCTATTTCTTGTGTTCTCTTGCAAATACTTTCATCAGTTCTTGGGCTTTCACGTCCACCTTGCGTTGTTCTGTCTCTCTTCTTTTTCATCTGTCGTCTGGCAAACTGAGCCTCATCCCTTCATGGGTATCAGCAGTTTTCCACTGGCCCATGCTGCTTCCCTGACACTGATACAATGACCGTCCGTGACTCTCGCCTTCGCTGGTGTTCCCTTTGACACTGTAGTTTTGATCTACTGGTACCGTTGCCTTTCGACTACCCGCGCTTCTGTCACGGATCTTCAGCATCTCTCGCTTTGAAACCTGTTTCCTACCGGCCTCTTTCTCCATTTTTCCTTTATCTGTCTCCGGGCTTACTATTCTGTCTTCTCACGCCCCGCTTGCCTTTACGATGCTTCCTCTGTCACTGGTTCTGCCTCTGTCGCGGTCCTTTTTTCCCCCCCGCTCTTGCCTCTGCCTTCGAATACGACCCCATCCGTAACCTCGACTGTCACGGTCTCTTCCCCAGCTCGCCTTTCCCGTCTCCGTCTCACGTGTTCGCCCCCACCTCATTCTCCACATCGTCTTCGCTTTCGCCCCTACCTCCCAGCGTTTCCGACTACGTCGTCCATCTCCAAGTCCTCCTCTCTTGCCTCTTCTTCTTTCACCGCATCCTCTTTCTCCGTTCCCGCCTCATCTCATTCTCCTCATGCTCAACTACGCCTCCTCTTCCGTCCTCGCCGCATCCTCCTCCACCTCCGCCTCATGGTCTATCTACTCCGTGAGTCATGATCTACTCCTTCTCTTCCTCCGCCCTGGCCTCATGCTCCATTTCACCTCCTTCCGTCCATGGCTCTTACTCTCCGCCCTCGCGGCATTCTCCACCCCCCCTTCACATTCGCACTCGCCTTATGCTCCACGTTACCTCATCTTCTTCAGTTCTCGCATCGCCTCGCCTCATCCTCATCCTCTTCCGCCCACGCCTCACGCTCCACTCCACTTCCTGCGCTCCCGCTCGCGCCTCCGCCCCCACCTCCGCCGGCGGAATCCGTGGACCGGCGTGTCGGGCGCGACTACCCGTCACCGCCGCTGGCCCCATCCCCTGTGCGTGTGTGTGTGTGTGTGTGTGTGTGTGTGTGTGTGTGTGTCTGGAGGCTTGTGTACCCAGCGGTATTTTACACGAAGACCTCCCGAGCCGCTTCGCATCGCACCCGAGAAAAACTGTGTGCCTGCGTCGACCTGCGCGGGGGCGGGGCGGGGCGGGGGCGGGCGGAGACGTACGGTCGCTCCAGGAGTTTGTTTATGCGTCGTCTCGCTGCGCGCGCCGAGCAGTGGGTCGGGCCGCGCTCCACGGATTTTCTGGAAGTTATACGTCAGCATTTCGACCAACGCATCTCTTAAAAAAATAAAATAGAACTTACGCTTAACGACTGCATGCGGTAGCGTATGACGTGAGTTCCCAACTTATGATTTATAGACCACGAGGTTCTTGGTTCGAATCTCGTGAGTGATTTTCACACACCAGCTAAATAGCTGGGAGGAAGAGCGTCCCTGTCTGAAGGAGAATAATGGAAGTCATTTGCTCATATCGGACGTTTCTGTGGTGTTCTTGATCAATTCGAAGGGGTTGTGTAAATGGAGTAAGCTCGTTTTTGTGACGGTGGTGCTTTTTTTGCTTAGTGGTTTATTTATGATACAAATTACGTCACTAATCTATGATTGAAATGTAGTGAATTATATATTTTCTGAAAAAGTCTCTGGATTCACGCGAAATTTTGTTTCCACTTTTCTTCAAATTGGTGTGTATGACTTAATTTCCATTACCGGAACAACTTCACATTGCAGGCGAATGACGGAGCAGTATACTACACAACGGGCGTCGAGACGATTATGATCTTCTCTTCCGCTACCAGTTCGCCACTCTAATTTTTGGGGGCAGGATTGTTCGAGGACCAATTAATTTCATAATCAATGATAACTATATATATATATATATATATATATATATATATATATATATATATATATATGACTTGTTTGCGTGCGAGGACCGGGGTGTCTTTGACTTATTTTTTTTACTTATTTTCGTTTGCAGTTGTAATTTTTGCCTATGGACACTTGAAGCGATATATTTTGGACAGCTAACACTTCCAGACTAGGCGGGGATAAGGACAGCTTCCAAGAACACCGAGCGCATTACACTACCTCGCAATCAAGTCAGCTTCCAACTATAGGTCCATCTGTACTGAGATAACAGATTGGATTATCCCCCAAATTGTACTTTTCCTATATATTACATAAGCTGTTATCATCATAGCTGACTCCGAAAACATTTTAGTTCCCTCCTCGTCCTACATCTTCTTCTTCTTCTTCTTCTTCAAGCCTACGAACGTCGTCAGTTTTGCCCGGGGTAATAGATGGTGAAGCCACGCCTGTGTGCGCGCGGCCCGCTCTTCGCGTTTCGGCCTAGTGTGTGCGTCGCCGCCCCCGCGGTCGCCGCTGCCGGCAGTTTGCTGACGCGGCGTCGCAGGGGCGGATTTGCGGGTCGCCAAACAGCGCGGGCGACTTCGCCCCGCCGCCGCCGCCGCCTGCAGGGATCGCGCCCCGCGTGTTTAAACGCTCGCAAAGCGCTCGCACGGGACGAGACCCCGCCCCCGCCCCCGCCCTCGCGCAGCAGCTTAACGCAAACAGCGCTGCGACGTGCCACGGAGCAAACGCCCATCTCCGTTTTCCTCGTTGAGGTTGTTTTCCCTAGCGTCTTCTGCAAAAAGGATGAGAAATTATGGAATTATTGTTATTATTATTATTATTATTATTATTATTATTATTATTATTATATTGTATTCTCTTTAATCTGTGGTGTAAAATAACTTCGGATTCAAGTGCCCTAGTCTCCTTCAGGAAGCTGGTATTAGATTATATTGATCTTTCTTTTAAAAAGGTCTTGTGTAAACTTCCGTTCCCATTTTTTCATTTTCTCATTTGAAGAATTATGCGTGATTTTGAAGGTTAATTTTCTTTTTCAAGTGATTTATTATTCTTCAAAGTACTTGAAATTATTTGTGTCGTTTCACGTAGATTTTTCGTGTTCGTATAGGTTTTTCACGAATGATGTTCGCCTCTGAGCCTTACAAATAACTGTTATGCACCCCAGCGATTTACCTATGAATTCCAAAATGAATCAGGTTAACAGATGGTTGAAGTATTAACATATGAGACAATGAGAACAGTGAAACAGGTTCAGCTCAACTAAAATTATGGTGGCTTAGGGGCTGATTATTGATGCAAATCACTGATTAAACCTAGCTTGAGATGATAATGTTTACAACACAATGTCACTAACTTCTAGCGACAACAATGATCGCTCGAAGTCAATGACAGAAATTCTCAGGGGAACATGGTTAAGAAAGTACTTCAGTAACTAGTGACAGAAAAAGAGTTAACTGTAAGTGATAGGTTTGTATGACATGAAGGATAAGTTACCAAAATAAAACAACAGATTAAGTGTGAAACGTTTATGTGAAGACGGGGGATGACTGTAGAGAAGGTTGACTATCGGTCTCTCCATAACCAAATAGAGTGAAATACAAAACTTCGAATATCTTATAAAGGAGATAGAAGTAATTACTTTAACTGTACAACCAATTAGCATTACTGAAGCCAGAAATACCAACAGAGTTAATAACCGTTTTGTTCACTAAAGGGTGGTGATGTTTTGGTATGGCCCAGCATTAAGAGGGGCCATAAGACAAGACAGTTGAACATGTCTGCGTAGAAATGGGCGGGGGCGAGGGCGCGGGCTGCACCCATGGACCTGACCCTCCGCAACCGGGCGGCGCGGGCGGCGGCTGGTGATTAATTATCCCACGCGCTGCGGGGGCGTGGGCGGTGGCGCTTCCTGGGGCGTAAAAGCGACTTTAATTTGCTCCCTGTTTGACTTGAGAGCGCTAATACTCCTCCAGACGACAGCCTCCGCCGCCGCTGAAAACTCCACCAGGCGCCGCCGGCGCCGCTGTCGCCCCGGCCCTCCTCCAAGGAAGCTTAAATGAGTTGTCTTTGCTGTCAATCAACATCACCGCGCCGCCCGCAGAAACCGGGGAACCCCCCCTTCTCCGTGCTTCGTGGCGGTGCGGTCACGTGGTCTCCGGAAACGACGCGGATCTCCGCCACCGATGCTACCAGTGGAGTAATATATAAGCAAAAGACGTTTTGACCACCGCTGCCTTAGAGACTTCTAATAATATTTCAAACGAAATGTAGATTAATTCGCAAAAAAATAAAACTTTGAAGTTTGTAAGGTCCTAGTTAGTTTGCGTATAATTGTTCATTACAAAAAATATTTCAGTATTGTCGGGTGAGTGCTTGGGTCTCGTTGAGATATTTATCCGACAATGGTGACAGGCTCCACGCTGGAGTACAATCTGCGATCAACTCTTGCAGAAAACATAATCCGCGCGTTGAAATGTTCGAAATCGTACCGAACTCCACCATGTTATTGGTGAACGGATTCACTTCCTGGCCTTGTCAAGTGGTCTCGAGAAATAACGCCAAGAGCAGCCGTTCCTTTTCCCTCGGATTATTCTTCGCAATTAAAAGTTAATTATGGAGCTGTAATAAGTATTTTATTTCAGCTTCTGGGTCAATGACCCCCATCTCGATCAGGTTTTTCGTCCAGATTCTTTTGAACCATTGAGAAAATGCTGAGATGCTCCTTGTCTTCCTTCTGGGCTGTAAATATAGAATTATTATGCGAATGTTTTGTTGAGCACTCTTTTTGTGGGATGCGGGATAATAGGGGGGAGTGTCCGTACTGTTTGTCAACAATATTATCAATTCCAATCTTTCGTTCATTTGCCGATAGAAATTTCTATTACTGGGTAGCGAAAATGTTCAGTGAAAAATGCTGCCAACTAAGCTTGTTGGAACTTTGTTCATATTTAAACTAACAAGAGTGAAGATAGTGACTTAGGAGGTCAAGATAACATTACGCTTCTCTCCCATACGTCACGCAAACTCTTTTACTAAGTCTGGGGGTGAATACATAATTTGAACCAACAGTTGCGCATGCAATTCACGGTTGAAGAATTATAAAATAAGACGTTCTCCCATCACTAAAAGTAATTATTGGAGCATGAAACTTTTTTAATCCTGCACCTGCTCCTTCTTCTACTTGGTCCCTTAGAACGCGTACATGTATGTTGGCGATGCATATGAAAATCCTTTTTTGGAAGGAAGGAAGGAAGGAAGGAATTATTATGCGGGTTTTGTCCCGCCCTATACGATGGACAATAAAACATCTGAACCTTTGATATTTTCCTGTTTTAAAAATCCATACTCATCACACGCATAAAACACATAATTACTCTTCGCAACATTATCCTCTACCTATCGGCTGGTAGCGGAAGCGATGATCGCCCGGGAACAAGATAAAGGGAGCTTGTTGGACAAGGGAGAGGTTGTGCAGGACTACTTACGGAAGAGAGTACCGCCATCCACTGACGAGCGGCTGTCCGTCTGCATGCTTCTCCTCCATCCTCCCACTCGAACTCTTTCCCTACTCTGAATTGAGGATGCGGAATGGATGTCGGTGTTTTTGTCAAAAACATGGAGTTTTAAACTCACACACACGCATATATATATATATATATATATATATATATATATATATATATATATATATATATAAACCGATGTTCTTAATTAATTTCGATGTTTTTACGTTTTCGGAATTTTGTTTTTGAATGAAAAATTCCCATTTCCATAATTGGTAGAAGCTAAATATGAAATAATAACTTCTACTAACACTGTTAGTTTGGGTTCGAACCATAACGAATGCAAATCGTGATACTCTCATTGAGCAAATTATGTCTCGTTTGAGATGATCCCAATGCCCTGGTGTTTCCTACGTCTTCCTTCGTATTTCGCACATGGAGAGATCGTCAACCCGTGGGTATTAGGCGTACGGCTTACCCATTCCCGTACCCTGACTCGGCGAAATGAATACTGAGTCTTTGAGATGACCCTGGGGGATGAGGCTTAGATTTGTCCTTCGTTTTTATTATTTTATACTTTGTTTTCAATTAAGTATTAATTATAATGGATAAACTGCCGCTGTCTAACTAAATTTTGTTGCTAACATATAAGCAAGGTACAAAAATATTTCTGATAATCACCTTTTTTCAAAATTGTTTTTATTCAACTAACTACTAACATGACGTTTCTTGTCTCTTTCATCAGACAAATTCATTTTTGGACCTTGCCTGTTTGTTAACGACTACTAAACCGTAATAAAACGACAATCTATACTTTATAAAATATGTAATAATAAATTTTGTTGCGTATGAATTCAATGACAGAGGTTACTAAACCAGCTTTAAAACATCAATGTTTGGAACTTCGATGGGTTTAGTCGATGTATTAGTCGACTATTTCGTCTCCGATGCAGTCACCTCCGTTGTTGCTTTTGGACACGACTTCTTCGCTGTTGTCACCACCGCCACAGTCACCCTCATCGACTGCACAACTGCCACTGCTTCTCCCTCGTCTCCATCCCTCTCTCCTGCCACGTGCATCGTTCGGCCTCTCCGTTCCTCCGCCGTTTCCTTCATCGTTCCAGCCGCTTTCGCCACCGCTCCGCCTCCTGGGCACTGGAGCTCCTTCGCCTTCAACTCCGCCTCCGCGACTCGACATCGCAGCCACCCTCGCAGTCTTCCTCGGTTCTCTCCCAACTTGGCTCAATATCCTCCGTACAACCGGGACCTCCCCCCCCCTTAGCCATCGCATAGTATCGACTTTTCACTAGACCATTTCTTGTAGATGCGATTTCTTCTTTCTTTACATTATTATTATTATTATTATTATTATTATTATTATTATTATTATTCGCCAACTTCGCCTTTTTCGTCTCGACCACCTCTGCCTACTTCTCCATATCCTCCAAAGTTTTTTCCTCCACCTCCCCTGTTCCCTTCTCTACCATCTACTCATTTTTATTCTCGTCCGTCTTCTTCTTCTCCTCCCTCTCCGTCTCCTTCTTCTCATTTCTCCTTCACCTTCTTCGTCTCCTTTTCCTCCGTCTCCCTCTCCGTCTCCTTCTTCTCATTTCTCCTTCACCTTCTTCGTCTCCTTTTCCTCCGTCTCCCTCTCCTTTTCCTCCGTCTCCCTCTCCTTTTCCTCCGTCTCCCTCTCCTTTTCCTCCGTCTCCCTCTCCTTTTCCTCCGTCTCCCTCTCCTTTTCCTCCGTCTCCCTCTCCTTTTCCTCCGTCTCCCTCTCCTTTTCCTCCGTCTCCTTTTCCTACTCTTCCTCCGTCTCCTCCTTCCCAGTCTCCTCCTCCTCCTCCTCCTCCTCCGCCTCCTGCCTCTGCCTCCATCGCCATCGTCTCCGCCACCGCCTCCCCATCACTGCGTCTTCCCTGGCCTCCGTCTCCGTGTCCTCAGCCTCCGCCTCCTGGTGGGGCGCGCAGCCTCCCGGGGCCGCCGCCGCCGCCGCCGCCGCCGCCGCCGCCGCCGCCGCCGCCGCCGTCCGACGCGCACGATTTACGGCCACGCGCTATTGGACGGCGCTCGCCCGCCCGCGTCCTTGGCGGCGGCGGCGGCGGCGGACGACGCCAGGCCTGTGCCGTCGCTCGCGCCGCGCCGGCTTCTTCTTTTCTCGGCAGCGCCCAACGCTTCTTTGCCTCTTTCCTCCGCCCGCCGGTCGCGGACTCACAGCGCCGGCCCTAGGAGGCGATTTCTTCTCAAAACGATGACGCTTAGACGCGCTCTTTCTACGTCGATCCTAGGTGCAGAAATATCTTCGGGAAATAATGATGTTGGGAAGTTTGGAATTCCTCCAACTCTTGATTTCAACGCCACCTATCCTTCAGAATTCGTTGTATTTATACCAGATCGACCCTGGAATGAGATTTTGTTTTCTTTAAAAATTACGTTCGGAAGGAAATTATTCGGATCGATCATAGGGGTGCACAAAAATTGAGATTACGTGAAAAAAGGCAGGTTTTTATCCATATACTCGTGAGTAAAAGAGAGCAATGAAAAGACTCACTAAACGGCCGGCGTCCGATAGGATTTTACTGACGTCCATTAAGATTTTAAGGACAATCAAAACGAATGAATTTGAGCAAAAGCTGAGGTTTGAGTCCTCCTCTTCATACCAAATGTATTTCTTATTTATATGCATTTTTCTTACTAGATGCTAATGCATGAATTATTGAACCACTCACAACCGACAACACAAATAACACTCTCTTGTCGTTACAAATGTTGGCTATCGCCTCGATTTACAAATTTCAACTGGGGTCGTTATTGGCTTTTGTCTATGACCGTGCGCTAACAGCTAAATATCGCACCTATCCGTGGGTTATTATAAACGTCATGATGAAACGAGTGCGCTTAAGGATGTTTAGCCAGGGATATAAGAGGAAAATTATTATATTTTTAAACATAACTCCAAATATTTATTATAATTATTAGCATAATGGTTATACAATTGTTGATACAAACGATTTTAATAAGATCTACGGATATTTAATAAACGTTACAAAAATTGTTAACTTCTTTACAATGATTTATGCTAACGCCAGACTGACTCAATAAATCAACGAAAGACATTTTGTTAAAACAAATACAAAAATTGTCTAGCCTTTGATTTATGTATAATAAAATGAAATATAAAAAAAAATTCTGGGACTAGTAGATAAAATATTGCAAGATACACTTTGATATTGCATTGTAATGAATTATGATGTCGATATCAAATTTCGTTTAAATAACCCCAAACGCCCTAAAGACCATAAGTGGCCTGATCAGCTTAACGGAAGGGACAGCCTCTGGGCTCGAATCCCTTAGCCGCTCTGATCCCTCAGTTTGGCGTCGTGTCCCTCCTAACCCACGCGGCCGGATGCCAATTTGCATTCTGCGCCTTTTCTTTCGCGGTTCGCCGTCTGCTTGTAATTAAATACGCCAACTCAGTCTTTCACGGTGCACGTAAATGTCGAGGCTCTTGTAATTCATGGACACCGTAGCGGTGCTCGTATTGTTAATGACGGGAATGTTCTGCAGATAGAGTAATGAATCGGAGTCACTGAATTGCATTTCGAAAATCTTAACGAATGCCGTTGGCTGTTTCGCTATTAATGCGAAATGTCTGTTTACAAAGCGCGCTTAAAGGATTGGTAAAATATCCCATATCCGCCGTACAGCATCTTGTGCTATTAGGTTTCTACGGGAAGTAAAATGGCTCTCAAGTAACTTACTGCGCTACGACCAATAATTGTTGAACTCATATTTGTAATGTCCAAACATAAGTATACGTTTTCTGTAATACTAGTTCGGATTTAATAGAACTTTTTACTGTTTCTTCATATCAATTTTCATTTGTGCTTGGTCACGAGAGAATAGTTATCTTTGTTTCATAGGACTCGGTCTTCACAAGTCTTGATTCCTGTAAGTAGTATTTTTATTACACTATCCGTTTTCATGAATTTCGTATATGATTCTCCTTTTTGAAATAGAACTGCACAGTAATGTGTAATCTTTCACATTTACATTACTGTTATTATATCGTCTCCAAGTTCACAAATAATTAATGAAGTGATGCTAACGCTTCCTTATCACTTCATTTTAACCATAATTTTTTTCCTCAACATGAAAGTTGATAGTATCTAGGGCATTTGCCGCAATACGTATCCGTCCTTTAATAAATACATCGTAAATATTGTTTCGCACAATTTAATTAAAACAAAAGCAGCAGTGTTGATGTAGTCACATGATTTGTGTCGTAATCACACCGTCGCATTCACGTCCCGACGTGCCGAAAAGATTAATAGTTTCTCATCAACTGCGTCGCTTACCAGGAATTCTTAATCTCGTCATCAGCAATTGCAGGTGCATGTGTACCTCCCTGTCCAGCGCACTCTGGTTCGGAGCGGCGGCAGCGGATTCGCGGGCCGCAAGCGGCACCGCGCTGCGCAGATCTGATTAGACGACCGATGATAAGACACGTAATTCTCTCGCCGATAGCAGAAGTGAGAAATTGCTGAGCACTTGGAAATAAAATTTCCAAATGAACGTGTTCGACGAAGCGGTGGCAGGAGTATGGACTGGTATGAAACGGATGTGAATATGGGAATGAATGGGGGGAGGGGGAAGAGAAGGTAGAACCTATCATTTGAACATATGTTTCTGCAGTTAGGGTGAGAAATAATGAAGGTTTTAAGAGATGAGGCTGTGACTTTAAAATCATAAATGTAATTTCCAGGTATCTGTAATCGTAGAATGGTGAAAACAATAAAGCTCGATATTCAAGATATGATAACCATTCACTTTTTGGCCCAAAAATGTACCCAAAGGAGTCCTACGAGTTTTAAACTATACATGTGCGTACTATTCAGTTCAGAGGAAATGCATTCGAGTTACACATACTGTACTGAATTCGGTAGAAAATATTTCATCTGACTTTTGGTTGTAACGCTAGTTTCGCGAAATATCTCCCACTAAGGTGGCACCGCCCCAGCCGGTACAAGTTCTAAGTCCCCGACCGGTCTCCCGTCACGTGTGGTAGTTAGTGTAAGTGTGTGTGT
The DNA here is from genome assembly GCA_011170035.1 of Teleogryllus occipitalis. Lineage (NCBI taxonomy): Eukaryota > Metazoa > Arthropoda > Insecta > Orthoptera > Gryllidae > Teleogryllus > Teleogryllus occipitalis. The sequence continues at coordinate 10,346 of BLKR01002441.1, read as the reverse complement.
GTGTGTGTGTGTGTGTGTGTGTGTGTGTGTGTGTATGGTATAGGACAAAGGAAGAGTAAAGAAGCATCGCGCGTGGTCCGTGGCCCGTTTGTTAGGGCACTGCTCCAGCATTCGCCTGGTGTTGATCAGAGAAACCAAGGAAAACGACCGATCGGAGTAGCCGACCGCTAGAATTCTCCTCCAGACAGCGACTGAATTCGACCTAGCTGACGAGCTAATGTCGAAAATCCTGCCACCGTCGTCGTGACTCGAACCCAGGACCTTCCGGTCAGAGGCATTACAGTGACATCAGTTGATTCACTGAGCCATCTCAGCCGGTCCGCTTAGGTCCTAGGTTAGGGCCTGCATTTATTTCGCAGTTAAGTATTGAAATCCTGGCCGAGAAATCTTCGAAAATAGCCTAGCGTGCTCGCTATTAATGTCGTTTGCGTCCTCTGTTGGGTGTGGGATGAGCGAGGCCGGTGGAGAGCCGTCTGCCGCCCGAGTCAGCGAGTGATGCGAGGCCGTGGGGGCGGGGGGAGCCGTCTGCTGGTCTCTAAAGCATCGGCAAACACGCGGGCCGTTATCGCCCGGTGATAGTGCATCTGCCAGCTCGGCTCACGCCGCCGCAGCGGCGTCACGACGGTGTTGGATGTTCGCGCTTTCCGATACACGCGTGCGGTTGCGATAGTAAGCGCTATTTGTTGCCACGATTTGCGTGCGATACGCGTGTTTTTATCACGATAGTTTGGGTGAAAATAATGTAATATTACGATACTGCGGGGTATTTTGGAAAGAATTATGAGTCGGAGATACTAGATCTCGTTTATTGCGTTTAATTTGTTTTCAACATTTTTCCTTTTTCGTTGGTATGTTTTGATGTGGATAATGGAAATTTTATTGAAGTTGATTCAGTTAAACATTTGGTCGCGCTAGTTTCGTTTGCCAGTTCGCAATGTGAACGTGAAGTTCTAGTTTTCAATCCCAACAGTGGTTTTCGACATTAGCTTAATTGCTGGTTCGGTGTCTAGATGAGAGTTCAGCTTTTTTATGAAATCTGTTTCTGGGGTTTCATCCAATTCATCCTAACGGTTCCTGGAGCTCAGCTCTCGACGACGTACCGCGAGGAAACTTTTTTCTCCATCCTGTCTCACTTTCATTTTAGGACTGGCTGAGGTGGCTTACCGCATCAACTGATATCACAGCAATACCTCTGGCCAGGAAATCCTTGGGTGTGTGTCCCGAAGGAGGCAGGATTTTCTCCAGATAGAAAGCTAGTTCGAATTCAGCCGCTGTCTGTAGGAGAATTCTAGCGGCCGCCTGCTCAATAATTTTCCGTGGTTTCTCAAATCAATACCAGGCGAATGCAGGAGCAAAACCCTAAAAAGCTGTTCATGGACCGCGCGCGATCTTCCCTTCCTCTTCTTTACCCTATCCTCACTCCTTACACGTTCACTTACACTTACATTCACTATACTGTTATATATGTCGGAGGACCGGTTGGGAGTTCAGAGTTTGTCCCGGTTGGGGGGTTCTCTGCTGGTGGCAGCTACCAGTTAGCGGAAAACCTCGCAAAGCGACGTGCAGGGCAGCGCTGGATCTCATCCAGCGGAGGAAGAATCACGGCCACCTCCCATGATAAAAACATTCGTGCACCAATGGTAGCAGTTTTCGCGCCCGAAAACGTGAAATAATCAATTAATCCATTTTTAGGACTGAACAGTCGGTTGAACTCTTATCCCCATATATGATCTGAAGAGAATTCTGCGAGTGTGCGGATACTAGACGAAGGTACGAATTGAGATTGGGGCAATGTAGTGATTTCATTTCATTTCAACATTTCGTATATAAATACCCAATGAGTACAGAATGTAATAGGAACTGGACACACAAATTAAGAAATAGAAGTACACAGACTTCGTTTATCTTTGGCTTACAAAAATTACAAAAGTAATGGTTTTATCGTAATGTTACATTGCCATTGTCTTGTGGGCTGCACGAAAGGAAAAAAAGAAATGCGTCAGCACTTAATTCAAATGCACCAATATTTTGATGAATTCCCAGATAAATTATTTCCCAGAAATCCTGGATTATTTCCTCTAAACTTTTTAGATATGCTATTCGCCCGCGTGTGTCGACGGGTCCGCCCGTGGCCGCAGCCGTGTCTCCATAGCGCCCTTATCCGCAAGCGATAAGCGCGCCCGCCCTCGCGTGCTGTCCAAGGTTCGCGGCTGGCCGTCAGGCGCGATCCGCACGCGGCCGCACGCGCCGGCGGAGCCCCGCCCTGTTCGCACGCACTCCAGATACAGTCCCGGGCGAGGTTGAAAAGTGTGAAGCGAGCCCCACCCGCTTTTTTCACGCCTTTTGACATCTTGAGAATTCTGGTAGCGAGACGTGATGCAAGGTCTAGTGTTGCCAACAGTGTTCGTGTAGAAGGGAGGTCACTCGATAAGCGGGAGAAAAAAAATATTTTTATAGATATTTGATTTAGACTAAAATCAGCTCTATTTCTTTCTACTCTCCACTTGCGATTCAAGAGAAAACATTCGTTCACAAAATGCAGATGAAAATTCTCTGAACGTCTCTTTTTTTAATTTTAGTCGTTAGACACACACTACCATCCATGCACGTGTCAGCGTTCAGAAAAAGAATATTCATGTTGTCTATGCTAAATTAAACATTACACGATACAACGTTGCAGATGTTAGTTATGTGACAAAATAAATGACATCAAATGTTAAAAATTTACTAAAAAGAGGACATTTGAAATGTAAACGAGGACGAGAGGACAATTGAAGTCGAGGGCTGTCCTCCTAAATGGAGAACGGTTGGCAACTTGAGCATGGATCTTTTTATGCTTTTATGCTTGAGCAGCAATCTTTTTATGTAATCGTTTTTAAATATTTGTAGTTGTTACACCATAAGCATGAAATTAATTTTTTGTGACGACTTTTTGGGAGTTTGAGTTTACTCTCATGATCAAGTGAGCTAAAATTTAAAATTAAATAAAAGTACAAGAGATTAATTTAAATTGTGTTAAAACTATTAAACTTTTGCTGTAAATATTTACTATCATTCTCTTAGAATAATTTAAAATTCTTTAGGTGATACAATATTTCTTTAATACTAAGTTCGTATATGCCCTGATTGAGATATATCGAACGCTCGCAAGGCTTATGACTTTGTGAGAGTTGTTAGTGGTTTCGTTAAGATGATAGAATATCGGGAAAAATGCAAAAACAATGAAACAGTTTTAATTTTTTTTTTAAAATCCAAAGGCAAAATTCCGCTTTTTCTCATACTGCACCTAGCGACTGCTCTCAGGGTGTCACTACTTCGTAGACAGCTGACGTAATGCGATACCAAGGCTCCAAAAGAGAGGCCGCCCATCACTAAATGTTTGCTACACATGTATTGCGCAATGGGACAACCTTTTCGATGTTCTTGATGTGTAAAGAACTGTTGTACTGTAATTCGAATAAACTGCACTAAGTTACTTCTGTGTTTCTAAACAGTTTTTGTAAAATATTTGATATGAGCGTGTGTAATAAAATAGGTATAATGAGAGGGTATTTTGTTTGTTGATCTTGAGCAGTACGTTTACTATATTTCAGAAAATAATTTTGTGTGGTTTTGTTCAGCTGCAGGCCGGCCACAAGTTACGTTTAATATTGTGTCAATTTTTTAGATACCTTTATAAAAAGTCTGTCAGTCTTTGTACGTGCTCTTCTCTATTTATTTTTTCCCCAGAAATTTGTTATTATGTATTTTTTATGCTTCTATTATTTCTGTTATCTGGAATCTTCCTAGACCGTTCTCTCTTTCTGGTCCTTGAGTGTCGCCGATTGGCGTCGTGTGCCTTGCAGCATCAGTGATAACCGCGATGCGCAACGCGCTGAAAGTGAGACATCTTGTGCTATCTTGAGTAAACTACTTCTGCGCTCGTGTCAACACGGCCAGAACATTGCTAAAAGATAATGTTCACACTTGTTAACTAGAGTAGATCTTGTACGTAACAGTTATCGGTGTTAGGTAAAGTTCTCGTTTTTTTTCTTCGTAACCTTTCAGCCGAAAGTGAACAGTCAATACAGTACAGGGAAACCTCTCTGAAAGACCACACCTGTTAGAGGACCACTCACTCATTTTTTCTTGTAACGGACACTGAAAAGTATATATTGTATGCAAATTATTCCCCTGATAACAGACTACCTCTCTTCCCAATCAGACCTCTATCAAATCATGTTTAATTGATCCCTTTTAAGAGACCACTTTTAGGAAAATAGTAAATATACATTACACTGAATTTTCAATAATTAAAATGAAAATTACCAGTAATTAATATGGTCCTTGTCTCTCATGTATGTGTTATCCCGGAGGACCTTATGTTCTGCTGACCCCAAATCAAAGGAGCCCGCAAGTGTGTTGGTGTTTAGTGTATGGTCGATTGTGCGTCCCATCGGGACGTAAAGGATAAGAAGCAGCCGGCTGGATAAAAACCCTGGGGGGAAAATGAAAATTGTAAAGCTCATTGGCGCGATTCAGCATCATTCTCTGAAATATTGGAAGGCGGGGAGATCCAGAGATCAAGTAACAATAATTCGTGGCCGTTGATAGGATATCATCGCTACCAGCTCTAGTTGTTTCATTTCTTTTAATGAAAAGGTAGCTACGAACGTGATCTAACGTTTAATTCTTTGAATTAACAGAGCCTTCCGTACCTTACCTTCCCGAAAGAACATAGACTATCAATGTCGGAAGTCAGGGTGGTTATCTTGCCCCGTAGCCCACGAGAGTTCGTGTTGCCTTCGGCATCTGAGTCCTGCGCTCCGACCGATTGAATATATTCAAGGAAATAGACATTCGCTTCCGATAGAAATATTAGGAGTTCTAAAACTTAAAATGATTTAAACTTTTAATTTTACAAAGAGATGATAAACATATTTGAAGGCATTGAAACAGTAAATATTATTCTAAAAAGCGATTTACGTAAAAAGGCAAGATGAAGCTTGGTCAAAATATTTATTTTTCCTTAATTCTTGCTTAATTACTAAAAATCTTTCACAAATATGCGATGTAGTAATAGGCACGTTCCGAAACATCCGATGTTTTAGTAATAATAATTAATAATATATCAGTTGATAAAAAAATTAAGATTTTCCTATTAACCCTTATATGCCTGAATAAAAAAATCACTACACCATCGTACAGTTAAAAAAATAATTAAAAGTTATTTTGGCCATAGGGGCACGCTAGGCAGATAAGTGTTAAGCGACCATCCCTCCAAAATACCACTTTTTCACGGAAACACTTAACGAGCTTCTTTTGGGCAGCCCGCTGCATTTTGCCCAGCGTGCATGGCTATCCCGATTTCAGTGGTCTGGATGGAGCCCGCCTTCCCGAGTCTTTGGCGGTCGCCGGGGGCCGCGGGGGTGGAGGAGGTTATTGTCACGGGCACAATCGACAATTGTTGTCGCGCGCTTCCCGCGCCGCGCCGTTGCTCGATAAGCTGCATTGTCCCGGCGGTACCTGAAGGCCCGCACGGAACCGCGCAGGGTCTCGGATGGACTCGAAGGGCCTGGAAGAGCCTCAAAGGGCCTGGAAGCGCTGGCGAGGCCCGCGCGATCGCGCGGCAGTTTGAAAGGCCCAGAAAGGAGAAAAAGAATCAAAACTGCCCAGCAGGATGGTCGTTATTCTGTCAAGGTTCGAGTTCTTTTCTATCCTCGTCTCAATTTATTTAATGCGTTAAAATGAGATAGAAGTTCTGGTTGAACAATATTGAACAGTGCCTTCGAGCTCTTGAATATTTTTTTTCATGTTACATGGTGTAGTTTAAATAACAATAAATACAAAAATTATTTAAAATAACTCATGACTAAGAGTTTTAAAATTTTATGAATTTAATCACAAGGCAAGCTCCAAACGAATATGTTAAGTAATCTTACGTTGTCTCTCCTATTTAGATACTATGTTTTTTGTGATGAATTTTTTTACAAGTAACTGGTTGTATTAGTAATTTCATTATTTAACTAATTACTGATTATAATTTTAAATAATTTTCTTGTCTGATGAGGGAAAGAGTCCTCGAAACTGTAGCGAAATAAGAAAAATGTGTGGTATTATCTAAATAAATTCAACTCCTATACAAGGACCAAAACTTAACGTAATCTTGAAATTTTTTGTAGTTCATGTATGAAACATATCTAGATACTTGTGGAGAAGTATAACTGTGTTGATATGAAGACAGTTCATAAAACGTAAATTCGTCTGCGAGTAGAGGAAACCAATATTCTAAGGCAGAAAAACAGAAAGCCTACTCTGCGCATACGGCAAAACTTTGCCTGACATCTGTCCCCGCCATACCCATCGTCTGTCAACTTATGCATACCTCTTCGTTCAACTTATCCTTCATCGTTCAACCTACAGCCGGTATCGGTAACATTCCCTTCGCTTCAAACTCGCCTGGGACTCTTTCCTTTCGCTTCAAAAGAACAAGATACGCCCTGAAGAAAGTTTCCTATGCAGTTCATATTTAACTAGAGTTCCTCTAGAATTTTAATTTAATTGAAGATTTATATAAAATGATGCATTATGTGCCCGTTGGTTCTCCCAATCGGGACCACTGCGCTGATGAAAGGGAGGCTGTTCCCACGTTGGCAAGGGGGCGGTGACTTTCTAAACCGCGTCCCCCAGCCCACTCACCCCCGTCTCCCCACCCCACCTCACCCCCTACGTTCCGCGTGTCCGTGCAGGGGGCGTTTACCTACCTGGGAGAGCTTTTGTCCCTGCTGGGGACAAAGGGCGCAGGTACGGCCTCCCGCCGCCACGTGGTGCGTGGGGGGGGGGGGGTGGAGTGCCGGAGAGAGGGTGGGCGGGGTGGTTCGCGCTCGCTGCCGCCGCCGCCGCCTGCCATTGCTGCTACGAGCCTTATCTCCCCCCGATAGCCCCCTATCGCCCGGCCCTCTGTGGATCGGTGCGTCTGGCGGTTGCAGCTGATGCTAGACCAGCCCCGGAGAAGGGTTTCTTATTTTCCTGTTAAAAATTATCTTTTTAACACATTTTGCCCTTGGGATTTTTAATGGGAATACCAACGATGTTTAAAAAACACTCCACACAAAAAAACCCTCTTTACCCATTTGTGTACTATTGTTTTGTTATCCTGAAAAAAAATTATTCTCAAAATGCATTTGGGTCTCTTGTGCCTCGCATTTCTGTAATAGTTAATTCTATGTGCAGAATTCTTTTCAATCTGTGTGGATGGTGAATACATTGCAGAAATGTTTGAATGACACAAATTCTCTTGGTTCCCTCATCTTCGTTTTGTGCGTGGTGTAATCACGCAAAATAGTGCAAACAATTAATACAGTTACATAAAAAAATGTAGTTCTTTACGTAGGTACTGACAGATTCCTTTTTTATTCATAAATGATTGTAACTTTGGGAGGCGAAAACTATCTTTTTTATTGAAAAATAACTTGGACGTTGTAAAGTTCATTTCAAGTGTAATTTAGCTATCTTAAAAATGTTGTTTAGTATCTTGTGCGTCAAATTTATGAATGTGCTGAATTCTCTGCAAATGTGAGTTATGAACATCTTGCTTAAAAAAATTGAATGAGAATATTTCCATATTTTTCTTCTCCTTATATTGCGTTTGTGTGGTGTAAACTCGAAATTTACTCTACCCGAAGTAAACTATTAATTCCTTCTCGATTGCAATGTAGTTTATCACTATAAGTGTGTATTTTCGTATGTTTTGAAGACTCGTGCCTACGTACTGAGTAATGTCTTATTGAATTAACTTGGCTGAAACCAATGAAACGCAAAAGAAGGATTTAATTACATTAATTTAGGAAAAATTTATTTTCAGTTATTGAAGAACTCTGGTACATTAAATGTTGTCTTTAAAACTGATTTTAAGAGCTGTCTTCAAACTGTTTGGTTCACAGTGGTGCATACCATCATTGGTTGTTGGGAAACTCGAAAAGAAAATCAGTTCCACAAAAATGTATTTTGGTATAGCCTCACATTTTTGCCTCGCGCCTCATGATTTTGTGTTTAATTCTTAGTGTGGAATTCTCCACTCAGTGTGCATGAAGAGCATGTGGCTAAACATTCGAATGATGTAAGAGTATAATCATATTTTTCGTGTTATTTGTAGTGAATATTCGAAACCACGACTTTTTTTGTTCATGGAATTAATAATGTAATATAGTTAATGCAGTGTCTTCATTCCTGTTGTAAATTATTTATATATTAATATTGTAATGTAGTTAATTTCTTGCGCATAGGCCACGGCGCAAACCACTTTCATCTCCTTCAGTAATGAGAATTTTTCTCGCCATCATGAGTCGCCAATTAATGTAATTACGTAAAATTTACTCAGTGAAGTTATGCTAATTCATAAACGTAGCTAAGTTGGTTGATGCGACAGAATTAAAATGCGCAATCTCCGGAACTTTGCACGTAACCTTGTACTCGTAAGGATTATCATCTTCGCTGTGTTAGCAATCTCTTAGCGTCTACCACAAGCACAAGCATAATTTCATGTTAGTTTACATACTGTGACAATGCATACCGAAGATACGCAAACGCAGTGCTTCGCATGCTAATTTTGTGCGAGATGTTCATCAAGTGTTACGAACATTTCTCTCGATTACTTCATAGTCGCATAAAATTTGAAACAGGTAGTTTGACAGTCTCACATTCGCTAGTGTGACGTTTATAAGTCGTTTGTTAAAAAATTACTTTCTTTCTTTTTATTGAAATTTTAAAAAAGGATTCAGGACAACGACAGCTAATATCAGGCAGGCAGACCAAAATCGTAAAAACCTACTTGTTTCAGTAATTGTTTCTATTATTAAAATGGATTTTATATAATCTAAAAAAGTGTGTAAGGATACAAAAATGCAGTTATTTTGTATATATTTTATTTATATTGAAGATAGATAAATAAGAAAGTATAAATTGAGAAAGGCAGAACGCACGTAAACCGAATAAGCGCAAGTTATTTTAAATTATTATGTTTATTGGAAATTATTAGTTGATAATAAATAAATATACCTCGAGCACGAAAATATTTAACAAAAAAGTGTAAAATGTAACACGATAAAAAATAAATTAAAACACACAATTGTCAGGTACGCAACTTCATGCTAAAAGGAATCTCTAGTGTTCTCCACATTCACGAAATGGCTTCCGCCGGCCCAGATAAGCGCAACCGAGTTTAAATTGTTCTTTTATATTGGGAATTATTAATAGATCAAAAGTAAATATGCGTCAGACAAGAAAATAATAAACAAAGTGTGAAATGATACCCGATAATAAATTAAATTCAAAGCACACAATTGTCAGAACCGTACTGAAAAGAATCCCTAGAGTGGAGTGCTCCACATTCACGAAATGGCTTCCGGCGGCCCTGGCGCTCGCGGTGGGCGATTGGGCAGGCAGCGCGTGTGCGCGCGTCGTGTGCGGCGAGCCGCGTGCGTGCGTGTGAGTGCGTGTGGAGACGATCGATCGGCGGAGCGTTAACGAGGCCTGTGTCTCTTTGTTCCAGGTGAGCGCGCATTCATCGCCGTGTCTCGTGCGTGTCCCCGCGGGGAGACGTGGCGGACGCTGGCGGAGGTGGAGGTGGAGGTGGAGGTGGTGGTGGGTGAGTCTTGAACGCGCGCCAGTGCGCGGCGCTGCTACAGCCGCGGGCGCGCGTCCGCGGTGTCAACCGCCCGACTGGGGATGGTTGGCGGGCTAACGGGGCGCGGCGGACTGCCTCCGCCACCCCCAGCATTACCGTCACCGCCACTATGACCAAAATTACCGCCAGCACTATAACCAATATTACCGCTACCACTACAGCCCAAATTACCGTCATCGCTGCAGCCAAAATTACCGTCACCACTGCAGCCAAAATTACCGTCGCCACTACAGCCAAATTTACCGTCGCCACTGCAGCCAAAATTACCGTCGCCACTGCAGCCAAATTTACTGTCGCCACTACAGCCAAATTTACCGTCGCCACTACAGCCAAATTTACCGTCGCCACTACAGCCAAATTTACCGTCGCCACTACAGTCAAATTTACCGTCGTCACTACAGCCAAATTTACCGTCGTCACTACAGCCAAATTTACCGTCGTCACTACAGCCAAATTTACCGTCGTCACTACAGCCAAATTTACCGTCGTCACTTCAGCCAAATTTACCGTCGTCACTACAGCGAAATTTACCGTCGTCACTACAGCGAAATTTACCGTCGTCACTACAGCCAAATTTACCGTCGTCACTACAGCCAAATTTACCGTCACCACTACAGCCAAATTTACCGTCACCACTACAGCCAAATTTACCGTCACCACTACAGCCAAATTTACCGTCACC
>BLKR01002440.1:0-196374 GCA_011170035.1 Teleogryllus occipitalis | reverse complement strand
AAAAATCAAAAAAACAAAAAATCAAAAAATCAAAAAATCAAAAAATCAAAAAATCAAAAAATCAAAAAATCAAAAAATCAAGAAATCAAGAAATCAAGAAATCAAGAAATAGAGAAATCAAGAAATCAAGAAATCAAAAAATCAAAAAATCAAAAAATCAAAAAATCAAAAAATCAAAAAATCAAAAAATCAAAAAATCAAAAAATCAAAAAATCAAAAAATCAAAAAATCAAATAATCAAAAAATCAAAAAACCAAAAACCAAAAAAACCAAAAAACCAACAAATTAACAAACCAACAAACCAAAAAAACAAAAAACCACAAAATCACAAAACCAAAAAACCAAAAAACCAAAAACCAAAAAACGAAAAAACCAAAAAACCAAAAAACCAAAAAACCAAAAAACCAAAAAACCAAAACTGCAAAAGTCAAAAAAACAAAAAATCAAAAAATCAAATCAAAAAATCAAAAAACCAAAAACCCAGTAACCAAAAAACCATCAAACCAACAAAATAAAAAACAAAAAACCAAAAAACCAAAAAACCAAAAAAACCAAAAAACCAAAAAAAAACAAAATACCAAAAAACCAAAAAACCAAAAAACCAAAAAACCAAAAAACCAAAAAACCAAAAAACCAAAACCCAAAAACCAAAAAACCAAAAAACCAAGAAACCAAAAAACCAACAACCAAAAAACCAAAAACCTAAAAAAACAAAAACAAAAAAAACAAAAATCCAAAAATCAAAAAAACAAAAAATCAAGATTCAAAAAATCAAAAAATCAAAAAACCAAAAACTAAAAAACCAAAAAAACAAAAAACCAACAAACCAACAAACCAAAAAACAAAAAAACCATAAACGAAGAGGAAAACGAAAAATGAAGACGAAAGACGAAGACGAAAACGAAAGACGAAAAGCAAAGACGTCAGACGAAAGACGAAGAAGAAAACGAAAAACGAAAAACAATGACGAAAGACGAAGACGAAAAAGAAAGACGATTAAGGAAGACAAAAGACGAAAAACGAAGACCACAGACGAAAGACGAAGACAGAGAAGAAAGAAGACGGAGACCAACACCTAGGGGAAGGCGAAGGCGAAGACGAGAAAGGAAAAACGAAAAACGAACAAACGAAAAAAACGAAAAAATAGATAACGAAAAAACGAAAAAACGAAGAAACGAGAAAACAAAAAACGAATAAACGAAAAAAAACAAGAAACGAAGAAACGGAGAAACGATGTGAGATATACAAAATTTCTCTCTACATTAATATCTTGCAAAGATCTTAGCGTCCGGCTTGCTGGGTCAATGGGTCACGATATATTATAATCCTTATTACCTTTATAATGGATTATAAGATCCGCTGACTATACAGCGCAGCTGGGAATCTGCAATAGAATGATTCTATATTTCTAGTTCATTTCTGTTTGGATTGACTAAATGAAAGATCACTTTCTTTTCTAAAGAACAAAATTTAACAAAGTTTATTGTTACCTTTTTAGCAAACAATTTAGTGAATTTAATAAAATGATTTGATGTTATGCCTTTGATCAAGATATCTTTGAATTTACAGTTTTATACCGCGGTTAACTTATCTATTCTTCGTTGATGTCCCTCGTAGACTTCTCAGTCGAAATATCTTGCGAGCTTGCCGTAGTCCAAAGTCCCAAGAAATCCTCTTCTGCCCCTATCCAAGCTGGTCTCAAACTATCAAAATTATCAGTCCCGATTACGTCCTATGACAGTTCCGAAATCTATTACTCGATTACCACTCCCGACAAAGTCCCAATTTATGCATCAATATTACTTCCACATGCAATATCTGCAATATCATTTACTGTCCTTAAAATTTCACAATCTGATAACCCGACTCTGACTATCTGCACTACACTCGCTCCCTCTCACGAATCTACGATCAGTTCAGACACGCGATGCCGGTCAGAATGAAATCTTCCTGAATGATTCACCCCTCGAAGACTTATCCAACTACATTCTTCTTTTTTTTCATAACATTTGACCGTCCTTCTCTCACCCAGCCAATCCATACGTTCGTTATATTTTGGTGTAGCTGACCTTTAGATCGTCTAAACTTCTTCGCCCAATCCCAAATTTTCTACTTTCGGCATCTAGCCACCTCTTAATGCATTTACAAAAAACAAAAACTACATTGTTTATTCACGGTCGTTGCTAAGCCCATGCTCTCGTGATATATTCTAATGCATGTTCCACCATATAGTCTACAAATAAATGTTAGTTTATTTTCATGTGACATATCGGTATGTCACAGATGAAACGATGAAAAAAGAAACGAACAAACGAAAAAACGAAAAACGAAAAAAGAAATAAACGAAAAAAATAAAACCAAACGAAAAAACAAAAAAACGAAAAAACGAATAAAGGAAAAACGAAAGAGCGAAAAAACCAAAAAACGAAAACACGAAAATACGACAGGAGCGTCGCAAAATCTAAATACGTCGCGAAAGAAACTAGAAGTAACGTTTAGGGAAGACGCGATTAATGCAAGGAACAATAAATGGAAGTACATTTGGTAATTTTTAAATGGACGAGTGCATCTGAGGTCCGATGGCAGCTGAACGAGAACTGCGTGCATGAAAAATGCACGTTACAACTAGCAACGACGGGCGCTGACAGGAAGTGACATCGCTGCGAAAAGGGAAGTGGCACGAATTGTGCAATTACTGTTTTTTCTTGTTGTTTGTTCACGCGCAAGTCTAAAGAAAAAATTCTGTCGAAGACCAAGTCATGATATTAGGTTAAGGATAAGATAAAAGCAAAAAAAATAGGGGTCACGACAGAATGCGCATTCTGATGTATGCATGAGATTTTCGTATTATGTTTTCAGTGTGCATGGTTGTATTTATTTTTTTTGTATGTTTATGTATTTGTGTTGTCACGTTTTCGCAAGCCGGAGAGGCAGATTGTGTTTATGGATAGGAAATAAGCAAACAAAAATCCGAAATTAAATGTATGAGCATCCCACATGGCTCATTATTGCCTTGAATTCATGTGTTTTTATTAAATAGTTGTATAGAATTTGACCCAGGCACGAACGAAACGGACCCTTACCTCAACTCCGTCTGGAGTGAGCGCGCGGACTACGACCAGGTAGGTTGTGAATGATCATTCGGGCTAGCAGAGGTACGGGCAACCGATAAGCGAAGTGGCACCCAATTGCAAGTTAGAGCTAGGAAGGGCAAAGATAGTGCACGTGACGAGTAGAGAGAGAGAGAACATTAGAACCCATTACAGTGGCGCACCAAAGTGGGGGGGGGGGCGTCGTGATTGCGAGGGCACATTAGAGAGACCCATTACACAAACAACAAAAACAAAAAACGAAAAAAAGAAAAACCAAAAACGATAAAGTGATATAACGAAAAAACGGGAAAACGAAAAAAACGAAAAGCTAAACTCGATAAAACAAGAAAACGAAGAAAAAAAGAAACGAAAAAAGAACAAACGAAGAAACGAAAAAACGAAAAACAAACTAACGAAAAAACAAAGAAACTATGAAACGATTAAACGAAGAAACGAAAACACGAATAAACGAAAAAAAACGAAAAAACGAAAAAATCGAAAAAAACGAAAAAACCAAAAACGAAAGAACGAAAAAGCGAAAAAACTAAATACGAAAAACAAAAAAACGATAAACAATAAAACCAAAAAACCAAAAAACGAAACAGAGAAACAAGGAGAAACAGAAACGATGAAACGAAGAAACAAGAACAGAACGAAGGAACAAAGGAACAAAGGAACAAAGGAACAAAGGAACAAAGGAACAAAGGAACAAAGGAACAAAGGAACAAAGGAACAAAGGAACAAAGGAACAAAGGAACAAAGGAACAAAGGAACAAAGGAACAAAGGAACAAAGGAACAAAGGAACAAAGGAACAAAGGAACAAAGGAACAAAGGAACAAAGGAACAAAGGAACAAAGGAACAAAGGAACAAAGGAACAAAGGAACAAAGGAACAAAGGAACAAAGGAACAAAGAAACAAAGGAACAAAGGAACGAACAAACTAGCAAACGAACAAACGGACAAACGGACAAACGAACACACAAACGAACAAACAAACGAACAAACAAACAAACGAACAAACGGACAAACGGACAAACGGACAAACGGACAAACGGACAAACGGACAAACGGACAAACGGACAAACGGACAAACGGACAAACGGACAAACGAACAAACGAACAAACGAACAAACGAACAAACGAACAAACGAACAAACGGACAAACGAACAAACGAACAAACGAACAAACGAACAAACGAACAAACGAACAAACGAACAAACGAACAAACGAACAAACGAAAAAACAAAAACACGAAAACACGAAAAAACTAAAAACGAAAAGCGAAAAACGAAAAACGAAAAAACGAAAAAACAAAAAACCGAAAAACACTACACGAAAAAACGAAAAAACAAAAAAACGAAAAATGAAAAAAAGATAAAACGAAAAAACGAAAAACGTAAAACGTAAAAAAATAAAAAACGAAAAGCAAAAAAACGAAAAGACGAAAAAATGAAAAACCAGAAAACCAAAAAAAACAGAATACGAAAACACGAAAAAACCAAAAACGAAAAACCGAAATCGAAAAGGGAAAAATGGAAAACGAAAAAGAAAAAAGAAAAAGGAAAGACACGAAGAAGAAACCGGAAAGGCGAAGACGTTGACGAAAGACGAAGCCGGAGACGAGGACGAAGACAAAGACGAACACGAACACGAAAGCAAAGACGAGAAAGGAAAAACGAAAAAACGGAAAACGAGAAACGAAAAATGGAAAAACCAAAAAAACCAAAAAACGGAAAAACCAAAAACCAAAAAAACGAAAAAACCAAAAATCCAAAAAAAAATCCAAAAAACCAAAAATCCAAAAATGGAAAAAAGATAAAACGAAAAAACCAATAAACGAAAAAACAAAAAAAAACAAAAAAACAAAAAAGGAAAAAAGGAAAAAACGAAAAAACGAAAAACGAAAAACGAAAAACGAAAAAAATGAAAATCGAAAAAAACGAAAAAAGAAAAAACGAAAAAAAGGAAACCAAAAAACGAAAATAACGAAAAAACGAAAAACGAAAAAACGAAAAAAACAAAAAACAAAAAAACAAAATCCGAAAAAAACGAAAAAACGAAAAAAACGAAAAAAACGAAAAAACGAAATAGCGAAAATCCAAAAACCGAAAAATCGAAAACGAAAAGAAAAGAATAAAAGACGCGAATGATGGAGAGAAAATGCGGAGTCCAAAAATGGGGATGAAATACAAAAATTATGACATAAGACGAAAAACGAAAGACGAAGACAAAAGAATCAGAAAAAACTTTAGACGAAAGACTGACGAGAGACGAAAACGTAAAGACAGAACGAAGAAGGAAGACCGAAAGGAAAGACGAAAAACGAATGGGAAAATGGAAACGTCGGAGTCGAAAGACGAAGTCGCAAGACAAAGGGGAAAGACAAGGACGAAAGGCGAAGATGAAAGATGAAAGGAACACGAAGATGAAGAATGAAGACGAAAAACGAAGACGAAGGACGAAAGCAAAGAGCGGAGCGAACGATGGGGACGATTGACGGAGACGAAAGATGGAGACAAAAATCGAGACGGAAGGCGAAAGCAAATGACGGAGGCGAATGTCAACGACGAAAGACGAAAGCGAAAGACGAAGACGAAAACGAAGATGGAAGTCGAAAGATTACGACTTATGACGATAAACAAATTCGAAAGACGAACACGAAAGACGAAAGACGAACACGGCAACGAAGAAAGAAGAACGAAGGTGAAGACAAAAATCGAAATCGAAAAATGGATATGAAAAACAGAGGCGAAAAACGGAGATGAAAGGAAAAGACCAAAGACTGGTGCGAAAGACAATGAAACACGAAGGGAAGAGAAAAACGACATACAAAGACGAAAACGAAGATGAACGTCGAAAGACGAGACGAAAGACGAAAGACATAGTCCAATAACGGAGACAAAGACGAAGATTATTACGTAAGACGACGACGAATGACGAAGACGAAAAATGAAAAACCAAAGACAATGACGAGAGACGAAAACATGGACGAAGGACGACGGAAACGAAAGACCAAAAACAAAACGGAAAAATGGAGACGAACAACGGACACGACGAAAGACGGAGATGAAAGTGGAAGTCGCAAGACAAAGGTGAAAGACGAAGACAAAAGGCGAAGATGAAAGACGAAAGACGACAGATGAAGTGAAAGCGAAGATGACAACGAAGATGAAAGTCGAAATCGAAAGACCAAGATTAAAGACGAAGGGAAGACTGAAGACAAAGACGTCAGACGACAGACGAAGACGAAAGATGAAAATTAAAGACGAAAGACGAAGACGAGAGACGAAGATGAGAAAAGGGGAGACAAAAGGCGAAGATCACAAACTAAGGCAAAAGACGACGACGCTTTCGTAAGTCGAAAACGCCATACAAAGACGAAAATGAAGATGAACATTGTAAGACGGAGACAAAAGAGGAATGACATAGAGGAAAGACGAAAAGGAAAAACAAAGACGAAGATGAAGATTGAAGACAGTAGAAGGCGAAAGACATCGAAAGACACTGATATAAACGACGAAAGCGAATGACGGAGTCAAAAGACTGTGACGAAAGACGGAGGCGAAAGACGGAGACGAAAGACGGTGACGAAAGACAGAAGAGAATGACGAAGAAGTATAATGGAGACGAAAGACGAAGACGAAAGTCGAAGACAAAAGTCAAAAACGATGACGAAAATCGAAAAAAAGACGTCAGACGAAGACGAAAACGTAAGACGAAAGACGAAGATGAATGACGAAAGCGAAGGACGATAACGAAAAACGAAGACGAATGATGAACACGAAGACAATAACTAAAAGGATTCGATAAACACAAAGCCAAGGATGAAGACGAATACGACTTCGAAGACGAACGCCGAAGACGAAGACGAAAGACGAAAACGAAAACGAAAGACGAAGCCGGAAGACAAAGACGATAAACGAAGACAATAACGGAGACGAAGGACGAAGGACGAAGGATGAAGACGAAAGACGAAGACGAAAGGCGAAAACGGAAGACGACGTAACGCGAAAGACGAAGATGAAAAACGAAGACGAAAATGAATGAAGAAGACGATATAGAAAGGTAATAGACGATATACGAAAGATGGAGACAAAAGTCGTAGACGAAGACGAAAATCAAAGATGAAAGTCAAAAACGTTGGCTAAGGACGAAGACGAAAGACGAAGATAATAGACGAGACAAAAATGAAAGACAAAAGACGAAGGTTAAAGACGAAAGATGAAAATGTAGACGAAAGATGACGTAGACGAAAACGATAGACGAAGACGATAGACAAAAATAATAGACGATAAACGCAGACGAAAGACGAATACATAAGGCGAAGACGAAATTCTATGACGAAGGAAGAAGTCGAAAATCGAAAACGAAAGACGTAAACGAAGGTCAAAGACGAAGACGAAAAAGGAAGACAATAGACGAAGATGAAAAACAATTGGGAAACACGAAGACGAAAGATAAAGGCGAATTACGAAGACGAAAGATAAAGACGAAAGACGATTGTCAATGACAAAGACGAAGACGAAATAACGAAAACGAAAGACAAAGACTAAAAAAGGAGGACAAAAGTCGTACGAAGACGATAGACGAAGACGATAGACGAAGACGATAGACGAAGACGATAGACGAAGACGATAGACGAAGACGATAGACGAAGACGATAGACGAAGACGATAGACGAAGACGATAGACGAAGACGATAGACGAAGACGATAGACGAAGACGATAGACGAAGACGATAGACGAAGGTCGAATATAATGACGAATGGCGAAGAGTAAAACGAACGAGAAGACGACTGTCGATGTTTTAAGAAGAAGACGAAAGTATAGACCAAAGACGAAGACGTACGCTGAGGAGGAAGGGGAAGGGCTATGACGAAAGGCGAAGCTCAATGACGAGGAGGGAAACCAATGATTAAAGACGATGCCGAAATTCAAAAAACAATGACGAAAGACAGAGACGAAAGACGGAGACGTACAAGGACGAAAGACGGAGGCGAAAGAAGGAGACGAAAAGGCGGAGACGACAGACGGAGACGAAAGACGTCGCCAGAACACGGAGACGAATGACGGAGAAGAATTCGAAGACGAAATACGAAGACGAAAGACAAAAACGAAAGACGAAGACGGAAGACGATGACGGAAGTCGATGACGAAAGACGAAGAAGACGAAAGACGAAGGCGAAGACGAATGACGAATAACGAAGACGAAAGTCGAAGATGAAAGATGAAGATGAAAGACGAAGATGATAGGTGAAAAATGAAAACGAAAGGCTAAGACGTGCGTTCACAAAAATGTGCGCAAATATTATTCTAGTCCATACGTCATATACAGTTTTTAGTGTTTTTTACTAAATAAATCAAATTAAATCAAAGACGGATGATGAAGACGAATACCAATGACGAGTGCGAAAGTCGAAGACGTAAGATGAAGATGAAAGACGAAGGACGAAGACGAATAACGAAAACGAACGACGAAAACGAATAATGAAGACAAAAGGCGAAGACGAAAAACGAACGCGAAGACGAAAGTCGATGACGAAAAAAGAAGACAAAATCAAAGATGAAAGACGAAGACGGCAAAGGACTGAAACGAAAGACTATGAGGAAAGATGAAAGACGAAGAGGAATGACGAAGACGAAAGACGAAAGACGAAGACGAAAGACGAAGTTGAAAGACGAAGATGAAAGTTGAAAACACGTGATGAAGGCAAAGGACGAAGACGAAAGACGAAGAAGGAAGATAGAGACGAAAGACGAAAACGAAAGGCGAAACACGAAGACAAAGACGCGAAACACGACAACGCGAAAGGCGAAGTCGAAAGAAGAGGCCGAAAGACGAAGACGAAAATCGGAGGAAGGGCTAACACGTAGTGCTTGGAAGGGAGCAGTATTGAGGATTGAAGACTAAAGAAAACGAAATTCGATAACAAACTTTTAAGACAAAATGCCTAGGGGAAATATTAGTGGAAAGGATGGATCGAAAGCGAAATCCGAAGACCAAACTAAAGACAATAATATAGACGATCCGGTAGTGCGAAAAATAAGTTATCCCTATGGCGAAATAATCGATTTTGGCACGAGACAGACAGAAAAAAGAAAGAAGCAGCTTAAACGAAACATAATCACTTTAGTCCATACTATGTACCAATGATACATTTTGTATGTATTTATTGTGTGGAACTTATTTCTGACGAAATTGCCACTCCAAAGTGATTGCAAAGTGGTGACAAATTTAATACAATGAGGAATTCATTACATCTATGTAACCATCTACACGATTAGTTCTCGGTAGTTCAGTGGTTAGAGCAAGTAGGCGTGAGTTAAGAGACTGGAGTTCGAGTCCTGGTCGGCAGGACAATTCTTGGTTCTAATTCAATTGAAATACGTACATTGGTTACTCATTAACAAGATCACATCTTGGATGCATTTACGACTGTGCGGGGATATTTCTGACGCAATGAATTCCTGTTGCAAAAAGGTAACAGGGTAGTGACAATTAATTTTTACACAAACATTAGGCCAATGAAACCGTTCAAAGGATTGGTAGTTTTGGTAGCTTAGTGGTCTTGTGCAATTGTATGTAAACCAGCATACCTGTGTTCGAACTTAATATTTTTTAACACATGGAATTATTAAAATACATTGGCTTCTCAGTGCCAATGTCACATCTTTGATGCATTTACTGTCTGTAATATATTTCCGACGTCATTGGCTCTCCAATCAGGATGTCAACAAAAGTGGCAATAATGTAATGTGGGGAAAATATTTTTATTGTTATTAATTTAATTATTGTTGGACTGTTATTCAATTCTCTCAGAACTTGAAAAAAATCTATTCGGTCTCCAACTATAAAGCTGGAGAGCTCTCATAATTCATATATTGTTGCGTCAGATGCTCAGGAACTCGGTTGATTGATTAGTGTTTTTTATTGATTAGCGTCAACTTCTAAGTTCATTAGTCCTGTGACATGTAGTGCATGTTTTATCACGGGAGGTGGTGGTGGGGATCTTCCCCATCTAGATGGCGAGAACCGGCACCCACCTACCCGTCGGTGAAAGACGGGTGCAGGATTTTCCCAACCAGTCATCCTACCAGCGGAACACCGCCCAAACCGGGACAAGCCCATGTGTGGTAGTGTAATGCATATACATTGAAACGCTCTCCGTTCCTGTCAATTATTTCTGCAACCGATTTCCGAATTTATATCAGTTTTGGGCGCCAGGAAAGGGTTGCGATTTTAAATTTCCCGCAAACACATCTAAAGGGAAATAATTATCCTACTAGCTCTGCTGGTTGGGTTCTTATGAAAATAATCGTCGCCGGTACTTACTTTCTTCCTAGCAAACGATCATTCGATCCGCTCTCCATACAGAAGAAGCGAGGAATCTGAAATTTGTTTCTGGAAAAAAAATATTAAACTGTGGATTGCACAAGATGCTAAAGAAATGATAATCAGTTTTTCTTTTTCAGAATGAGAACGTTATAAGTTTATTTCTCAATTAATTCTTTTTGACATGAAATGTCAACTTGGTCATGACCGATTGTATAATTGTCTATAGCGTCTATTCTTACTATTTTAGATATATCCAGATATCCATGCGCTCTTGGACGGTGAGGCCAGGAAGAATCCACTGCTCCGACCAATCTTCCCTCCTCAACTCATACATCACTTACGACTCCCGGTGCCAGAATTATTCAAAGTTCCAAGTAGAATTACGCACACAAAATATGAGTCCTCACTGCTCAATGATTTCCCGCAAAATTCCACCAAGTCCCGCATCTATCATTTACAATGACCTCTGCAGCACGATGAGCAAGGTACGCGGTCTAAAGCTCCTCTCCCATATTACAAAAAAGTTCAACCCTCGATAACTTTCATACCTTCTTGTCTCTTGTTTTACAAAACAATCTCCAGTTTCCTTCTACGTCATACCCCATCACTAGTTCACCACCAATCCTACATGCCCTTATATCACAATCTTCTGTCCGTTACTTGCCGCGCTATGTTTATTTACTTCCGCTTTCCTGGTTGCTAAGGAACGCCCTGCCTGCATGCCTATGCTCTCAACATTTACACTTTTTACGAAGAATTTAATAAATTCTTGTCCCCAATTCCCATCAAAATATTGTGTGACAGTCTGGTATGTCACAACATTAATTTAATAAATGTCTGTAAGAGGTGAGTAAATGACAAGGAAGAAGGAAAGATCGCTCTCAGTCCTTGGCCCGTTTGTTAGGGTAACGCTCCTGCATCCACCTGGTGTTAATCGGAGAAACCACTGAAAACAACAGATCAGAGCAATCTCCGCCAAATTCGACTAGCTAGTGTCGAAAATATTGCCACCGTCGGAACTCGAACTCTAGGTCCTCCCGGTCAGAGGCACTGCAGAGACATCAACTGATGCCTTAGTCTAAGTCGATCCCAGAAAGTCCAGAATAATTCAAAAATGTATATTACTTATAAATTCAGGATAGCAGAGGTATCAACCACAAGTAGTAGACAAGTACTACACTTGTGCAAGAGTACACAGGTTGTACACTTGTGATTGATACGGTAAACGCCGCTTGGCATCAAACATTTGTTTTCTATGTTTTGCGTAATGGAACAGTAACTTTTTTGTTATTCACGATAGTAGTGTTGTTGTACTCTATGTAGTATTCTAAACTATGGCGCTGAAGAATCTTTTTAAGTCTGTTTTTGTTATTTTATGGCTACGTGTTTACGGACCTGAAACGTAATGGTGTTGTTAATACCCTTGCGGGCCTTTCTGATTCTTTATGCTCTCGGGCCTTTTGTATACTTTATGTAACACCAACACAACACATACATTTTTATGAATTACTTTTATTAAAGTTAAGATGCACGCAAATACAATAAATAAATAGTGCAATGATCAAATGAGTAAAGTAACTCGTTATAAGCCTTATTTTACTTCATTGATATGAAAATTGCAATTTTGGAATGTTTGAATTTATAATTGCTACCAGTCTCTCATATTTCACTGTTACGTGTTACCTTTTTAGACATGCTTCTTGAGTAGCAGTACTACTCATAGAAATAAGATGTATAAGGCACATTGACTAACATCCTGGAAATGTTACAATATTTTTTTTATATTATGAAATATTCTAAATAACTTTTGGCAATAGAGGCAAGTAACCTTAATGTACGGTTTCATCATCTCAATTTACACTGTTGTATAACTCTCAAATACACCATGAACATTTACATATATTTCTCGAGATTTTACTGGAAACCACTGTCCGTAACTTTGTTATCTTTTGAGAGAATTTCCGCAGAACTTCATAATATTTTTTTTTCTTTTTATATGAAAAATCAGTTTGACAACGATTATGCAATAGTAATTAGATAGATACTATGTTTTGTTCATCGGAAGTCATATTGACAAATGACTATTACAATGCTTCTTTTCAGTTAGACACAAGAAAACTAATAAAATGTTTCGAAATCTCGTTTGATTCAGCAACGATTCCATAGTTTTCTACACCACGAGCGTAACTAGATGTTTTTGCCCCTCAGGCGACTTACAACCCCCTCGGGCTTGGGTTTGGGTTTGGAATTCGCCCTCGGGGCAAAAAATCTACTTAACTCCCTAAGTTTTCTACTCATCTCGCCGATAAATAACTATTTTATTTAGTTTATTGCAGTATTAGGGGAGATAATATTTTGTTGTTCTGGAACGGAGTGCGTGCTTCTTTCTGGAAAATCTTATTGTGTGATTTAGTTCACACATTTTTACTGCTGCAAGCCGCTAGTTATTATTAATTTTATTATTATTTATTATTGTTATTATTATTATTATTATTATTATTATTATTATTATTATGTGGAAACTTTGTCGCTTACAAAATTTCTGTACATAGAAATTTGTAATATTTTGATCTTGTAATTTTACTTGCAAATTTAACAAGTCTAACGTCATGTTTTATTAATCGGCGAATAAAAATTACCAAGATTTTTTGTATAATTGTGTAATTTTTTTCAAATTCTGATAAATTTGGTATCCTTCCTAAATGTAATGTTTGATTTCCCGCTTATTTTCCGTCAATTGGTTTCCCTTCCACGATCTCTTTTTTGTCTTGTTAAATTCTCATCTCGCTGAAAATCAAATTGTGCTTCTCGAACATTAGGAATTAATGAAAGCGCTACGTTCAAGTAACCCGCTGACTTTGCCAGATGACATATAATTCCCGTGGAACACGCGACCAAGTTCTAGAGCTGCTTACATATGAAAATAACTGTTCCGATTGCATGGTACACATGCCCCAATACGTAATGGGATTGTAGCTCGGAACGAAGGATTTCGTCCATATAATATCAGATGCCCAAATTCATCAATGGTCAGGGAGTGTAGTGAGAAAGATGGTCTTATCGATGATGTACATGTGGCTTTTCGTGGTAATCGGGGTTGCTACGGGAATTGCACCTCCTGAAGACCTGGATGCTGTCCTTCATCTCATTGAAGATTTTCTGGAGTTTTCGACACGAGTCGCACCTCAGCCACGCGTGAGTGCTCTGGTGTGCTGGGGGCAAGGTAACTTATTTTTTCATGCAAATTAAATTATTGTGGCTGGGGAGTTTGTAATTAACATTGTAAATGAGTGGATAACACACTCTTTCAATACAAGTCAGGTATAAAAATTTGCAATTGTTGATCTGGAAATTTTTGTTTTGAAATATTTTTTATTTCTTTAAAATGTCAAGTACACTAATGTCACGTGCATTAAAAGCGAAAAAAAAAACTTTCAATAGTTTTTTCATAATGTGAGGTCCGTGATTTTACTTTCTCGCATACTGCTTACGCAGGGGGAACGTATTGTAATTCTGGGCCAGAAATGAAATTACTAACATTCCAAAACAACGTTACATTCTTTCTTTTCGCAATTTTAAGTCAATTCTGTCCACGTTTTCATCTCAGGTAACGAAGCCAAGGAAAATAAATTGAATGAAATAATAATAATAATAATAATAATAATAATAATAATAATAATAATAATAATAATAATGTCTTTATTATTGGCGAGGCTCAGGCCGTAAGGCCTGCTCTTCCGCCTAACCACTTCAATATTTACATTTACATAATTACAATTGAGACGTTCGGGCGGAAAAAGTGGTAACTGACATTTCACGTCACTTACGAAATTGCAACGATCGTATTAGCTAATGGAAGTGTGCTACACATAACTAATGAAAAATAAATTGTGAATGTATTTTCATTGTCAATTTTCTGTATTCTAAAGCTAACACGATATAAAGAGACCCCGTGTTTCTTATTTACAAGAGAGGCGTGGTGAGTCAATAATTTTACTTTCGTAAAATGTCAAAAATTCTCGAATACCCGAAAGCCTCAATTGTGAACAAATTTAAAGAAAAAGGAGGGCATATTTTACATTTATTTCTGGGATGCAAAATTAGGGGCCACCCCGACATACGCCCTAAGCGATTGAGTAAACCCAGGAAAACCTCAACCAGGATGGCGGCTTACGACCGTAACACTAGTGAACGAGAAGAAAATAGGAAGATTAAAGGAAAAGTGTAAAGACAGAAGGAACGTAGAATGAATTAGAAAACTTGAGAAGGTGGGGAGAGGAAAAGGCAGATGAACAAGATGTATACTGCATAGCAAGAAAATATCTGAAAATGGATGAAAATCTTATTATATAAAATGTAATATACTTGATTTAGGGCATTGAATTAAACAGGAAGATATGTCGTTAGGGCTTCCAGCGATAGTGTAAAGAGAAAAGTACAGAAGAGCTTGACGTTTTGAAATGTAATCGAATTTGATCAGTGATGATAGCGTACGTGGTGTTTAATTAGGGAGTGAAAATGGGAATAGGAGCTTGTGTTATTTATAGTTAGTTGTTTTAATCCAAGCAATGAGTTAAGTTTTAAATTTCCTGAAACCACTAATTTGTTTTAGATATGTGGGTAGTGACATATTGTAATTGCAGTGACAGTAAATGACTTACTGTAGGATTCCGTATTGTGCCGAGGTATGCATAGTAATCGCGAGGAGCGTGATCGTTCCAGCGTCAGCATTTTAAAGTTGCGCGATAAGTGTGTTTGATAGTTATTATTCAAAATTTTATGGAGAAGGAGGAGGCAATGTAAAGTTCTCCTTTTTTCGGTTGAGATAATTTTTGTTTGACCGTAAAATGCCGATACGTGATCGTATCTTCCAAGATCGAAAAAACGGATGCATGCATTTTGTGCTAATTGTAATTTGCGTTGTTGTTTGATCTTTAAGTCTGTAAGCAGGAAATTGCAATAATCGAAATGAGGCGTTATGAGTGAATTTACTAGGCTCATGCGGGTATTAATAGGTAATAGTTCTCTGACGCGTTTTAAGGAATGGAGGCCTGAGAAGACTTTTGGGTAAATATTACCTACTTGAGTGGTCCAGCTAAGTGTGTTGTCTTCATGTCTAAGTTCTTTACATCGCTACACTAGGGAACAGGAGAGTTACTTATGCTAATTTCCGGGAGGGGGGATTTCTTCAACTTGTTTAAAGCGTTACGAGCGCCTATCACTATGCTTTGCGACTTCATTGGATTTAATACGAGGCCAAGGCCTTCTGCCCATTTATCGAGAGAATATAAATCATCATTTATTTTCTGGACTAATGAGTTTAACTCCGATGGGTATCCACTTAAAAAGATCTGAAGGTCGTCGGCGTACATTTTGTGTTCACAGTAACTGAGACATTGTCCTACGCGATTAACATAAAATACATAAAATATTTAAAAATGCTAAGGGTCCTAGGACTGTTCCCTGCGCAATACCACGAGAAGTTTTAACGGCAGTGGATTGTTTTTCATCCGATACAACGATATGTTGTCGGTTTGAAAGATATTGAGAGAGCCATCGTAATGTGGGTTTAGCGAAACCCAATATTTTCATTTTTTCGTGATCGACCGAGTCAAATGCTTTACTAAAATCTAGGAGAACCAGCATTGTTAGTTTGCCTTTGTCAATGGAGGTTCTAGCTTCCTCAATAATATTTAAGAGAACCGTTCCTGTGTTTCTGCCTGACCGGAAGCCATATTGTTGATCACTTATGAGACTTTTGCTTTCGAGATAACTTATAATTTCACGTCGGGCAATTTATTCTAAAACTTTCGAGATTGTAGGTAGAATACTTATAGGTCTGTATTCTGGAGGATTTGTGGAAGGTTTAGGAAGAGGGTGGACAAGTGCGGTTTTCCATGAGTCTGGATACGTTCCACTTCCAAGAGAAAAACTTATTCCGTCAGTTATAATGGGATATATAACTTCGGCACTGAGTTTTAGTAATTTGGCATTGGTGTTATCTGTCCCTGAGGCGTTTGATTTGAGACTCTGAATGGTTTTAAAAATGTCATAATAATTTGCAGATGCGAAAAAGAATTCTTCCTGAGTGTGTTTCGAAACGGATCGTAAGATCTAGTGTTTTGTTTTTTGAGAAATAGTCGAAGTGAGGAGCCATGTTAGCAAAACGCTGGTTAAGAGTATCAAGGGATATGCATCAATTTGTGTTAGGGTTCGTGCTTTGCCTAAACCTAAGGTGCGCAGCGATTTCCATACTTGTTTTGAGTCTCTGTTCGTGCCAAGAATACTGTGATAATATTTAATTTTAGCGTTCCTAGATTTTTGCGTTACAAGATTTCTCAGTCTCTTACTGACATACATACTTATCTCTGTCAAGTTCGCCCTTTGTGTTACAGCGAAATGGCGAACGAAAGTCGGGGGCAGAAATCTGTCATAATTAAACGGCAAGTACGGGCAAGCCCCACGTTCCATATAACTTAGTACAAGAAAATGATTGAGATGAACACCACTTGGGTTATCGAGACCCTCAGTTAATAGAAAACATGAAGGTTTGACTTTGAAACATCTCGGTTTGCCAAGGTTTCGTTCTTCTTATCGCGAACTCCTAAAAGGACTAAAAATTACTTTTTTCAGGACACATCCGTAGTACTTCCCGTTAATTTTTATTCACTGAAAAATGTTACTTTGCGTTACGAGTACGGCAAAGACTAGTTTGCCGTATACTCACGTGGACTCACTGCTGGCATTACACACACACATACACACACAGCAGTCACTCACACACATGCACACCACACTTTGGCATCTGATAGACAGTGGTGTAGTCTGAAAGGCTACTAAAAACTGGAAGGTCATCTCTTTAAGAGAAAATGATTAAAGGAGTGAATCGGCCAGGAGGTAAATGAGATTTAAACGGATAAGAACCTGTTCCCAGAGGATTAAACGATGTATTGATTTATTTGGTAAAAAGAAACAGTAAAAACTGTATATGACGTATGGGGGAGAAGAATATTTGCGCACGTTATGAGTGCTTGGAGATAAATAAGATGTGAGAGCTGATTTTCATACTAATTTAATAACTCAAAAGAAGTGGTAATAACTCTTGGAAACATGAAAACATTGAAATATCATATGTAACTTATAATCTAAACCAAAGAAATGAATAATTAAAATTCTAATTAATATTTACAGTTTGTACGCTGGGTCCAAGTACTAATGAATGAATAATTCTAATTAGTCCCAATTCTAATTTGTAAAATTAAATCTACAAATAAAAAAACTAGGCATACAATAGAATATTTTTGATCTTTGATTTTAAAGACAGAAGATTTTTCTTTGTAAATGGTTATAATAAAAAATGGTATTAATTATTTTTACATGATACATACAGAGCAACGTTTCGGAAAGTACCAGGCTTAATAGACAAAATAAATAAATATAATACTTTAACAATGGTCAGATATAAACATAAGAATATTTTATTAGTGTTCACAAGTCACACCAAACTGCATCTTGATAAAACTTTTGAGTATTTTTCTTCTTCCTTTCATACAGTAATATGATATTATACTGAGATACCCAAAAGGTTTTATCAAGACGTGGTGTGAAAAATTAGAAATTGCAGATACAAATCATGCGAAAACTACTCGGGTTTTAGAAAAAAAATTACATGATCTTTTTTAAAGAAATTATTTTTTACAACAGACTTCCTTCATTTTCTTAGGTTTGGAGCTCAGGGAATAATACTCTATTTTTTCGTAACTGATCAATTTACAACAAATTATATGTTTTAAAATATAAAGTATAATTTTTATTTTTCAGTAAAAAATCAAATCATACTTTATGAAAATATTATGAAAAATTCGAAGGCCTGTTGGGGTAATTCACATTACACTGAAACCAGTTTTGATGTATTTTCGATTTTACATTTATTAGTAGAGTTTTTCTTAAAACTGAGTGTTTTCTCTTTTCAGATAATATCAATGGTTACAAGAATGTTTTGTAAATATCCATAAAGAATTGCAAATGTCAGCACTATTTAATATTAATACTCAATTAAACTATTATGTTAAGTATCAACAAAGAAAATACATTTCACACAAATTTTTGAATTTATCAAAAATTAAAATCTTAATTTAAAATTTGCAGACGCTAAGCATTTTAAGATTAATTTAAATGTACAAAGATATTGGTCAGACACATACAGTTTTGAATTACAGTCAACTCTAACTTACTAATTGTAACTGCAGCAAACCTGGTTTCACCATATGTGAATTACCCCAATAATTCTTCCAACGATTCATAATAATTATTTTTTAAATACAAATATTTTTCATGCACAAATTTTTATGAAACAGTAATATGGATAAAATAATTAAATTTATCGTTAATAAAAATGATTCATCAACATAAAGAAAGCTTCAAACATTTTTAAAAAATAAAAAAGTTAAGCTTGACTTGTTAAGAAATAAGAAAAGCGATTCACTTTTATTCAATTTATTCAAACAAAATATATACTTATAATTTATAGATGAAACATTGTTTAAATTTTATAAGATTTGCTCTCTTAAATAAAGTGATCCAGAAAGAGCTGAGTGATGATGATGATAACGAAAATCATGATCACATGACAATAATGACAAGTACCAAGTATGGTACTTGAGTACAATCTCTGATTGGAGATGTGAGAGGTTATGTCTAGAGGCCGGACTTTTACGGGCAAACATTTCCTAATTTAGTTGTGAAAATAGGTGCCAAAAATATTAAAAATAGGTGCATATTCAGGTACTAACTACATGATTTTATACCATAACATGACAAATCCACATAAAATGTTGAGGAAAAATTTAAGTTATGAACAAAATATATTTTTTAAACATGTCCACATCATAAATTACATCTCTGTTCTTTTTTTTAATTTGTTGCGTCTACAAATTGACGCAACGCGTCTCTAAGCCCCTTAAGGGGCGTTGAGCGCTTTGCGCTGGGGAATAATCCTCAATTAACTTGCGCGGGAGTAATCCTCTATTACTTTTAAGTTATGTCACGTCACGTCGCATTCAGTTGTCAAGAGGACCACCAGGTAGCATCTCTGCGTGCGCGCCTCCTGCGTCACTACCCAGCGGCCAGAATTGGGAAGGAATAAGGATAGGGGTAGGGTTTAGGACACTTCACAGGGGGTTGGACTAGCCCTTGTGAAGCAGCCAAACTCGATTTGTTGGAACAAATTTCACTTGAGATTCGACGGGAATCGAAACCGGACCTCAGTGGTGAAAGGCTAGCGACTTCGCTATGTGCCACGAGCGTGCCACATGTTCTCTGCACCAGAAAAAAGAAATTAATTGAATTACATTCTACATTTCGATGTAAATGAAAACAAAATTTAAACGCTTATCTGTCATAAAGTTTTATATGCAGAAAACTTCTACGTCCTGTGACACCAGTGGAAGCATTCTAACACTTTGGGGCAATCCTTTCTTCTAATGGCAAATCATCAACTCTTGTAAGCTTTCAAATATCTGTATTTTTGGCCACAGATTGTTCCAATTTCTGAAGAACCTAAAATCTTATTTACTTCTGTGAAAATTCGCGGCAATTGCAACTTCTAGTGCGAGACTTTATTTCTATAAGAGACATTCACTTTTGTAGTACTACCTTGGATCTTTAGAAGCTATAGGGAGGATTTTATCTTAATATGTTAGCTAAAACTAACTTAATTCTATCTTAAATCTAATAGTCAAAGTTAGAAGACCTTTTGGCCCACCTAATTTGAAGTGATTCCCCCTCCCCCTTAGAAGTAACTGTGTCGCTTTGCGCAGGAGACCTGCAGCTATGGCGGGCGCTGTCACTGGCCGGGCTGCCGGCGTGCCTGCTGCCCGGGGGCGGGGGCGGGGGCGGGAGCGGGGGGCGGCTGGCGGCGGCGGTGGGGGCGGCGGCGGCGGGGGCCGAGGCGCGGCGCCGGAGCGTGGGCGGGCCGCCGGAGCTCTTCCTGGTGGACGTACGCTGCCCCCACGCCCCCACACTCCTCCTGCAGGTGGGCGTCGCCAACACGGGCGCGGTGCGGCGTGCGTGTAGTTGATTCATTGATGTTTTAGGCCACGTCAACTGCTATGGACATTAGTCCCGTTAGTGTAGTGAATATGTTTTATCCCGATATGTGGCGGAGTTCCTCTCCCGCTGTAAGGTGAGACCTGGCACCGACATGCACGTCGGCTTCAGGGGATTTACCTTTCCAGGTATCTTCCCTTACCTGGTATACTACCATACGACTGGTTGCCGATCTCTGGTACCGGAGATGTAGATGGCGGCAGATGCACAGACTATTTCAGGGCGACACTACTCTGAGTCAGATTAGCGTGGATATCTGGATTTAATTTCCCCTTTTAAAGAATAACGCAACGCACTGGTTTAAAGTGTAAGCAACGAACATACACATAACTTTATTTACTTTAAAAAATATCATTTTTACTTTTTCGCACACGTAGTGCAGCTGCAGCGAAAAAACGGTGATTTTCAGCAGAAATTTTCGTATTATAGATCCCAGATACCGAATAAGAGAATAATCCATGTTTCTGTATTTAGTAAATTACTTCCTCTGACACGTTGTGCAGTCAGAATCCACGTTTCGTGGGTCCTTGATTCCGAAAAATTGGTTTTCGGCGAAACGTCTGTCTGACGCTCGCATCGCTAGCGATTTAATCGTACCCAGGATTTTTACCAAAATTAATATTTCCCAATGGATACGACTGTCACGGCCCTTTGAATTTAAAAGCGCTGTTTTAATTTCTGTACATGAACTCTCAAGGATATTTTCAAATATTTCTCAAATTGGATTCAAACTTTTTTATTAAACTTTGTTCTCGGATAGCGTCCACTGATCATAAGTTAAGTCTAAATATAAGGAAATCTTTTGTAAATTCATTGCTCCTTACTATTTGGTAACTCATTTACCTCCTCCATCTTTTATTCGGCCAGTAAATTAATTAATTCTAACTTTTCCACGTGTTTAATTGCGTTACACATGACACGGTCTGAATTCACTTACAGTTCCATTCTTCCCTCCCTTACAGAACAGGTGAGCAAACTGCCAATATCCACCAATTGAGGATAAGTCAGGTAAATGAATCTTCCGAGTACGACAATAAATAAATATATACCCACAGATGTCCCAAACCAGGCGAAAAAAACGGCATCATAACCTGCTTGTTCTAAAGAACATTTTCTTTGTCTTCACAATAATGTTAGAATAATAATACATATTATTGTTATTGCTCGTCAATATTGCTTTTGTTAAAATATTTAATTTATTGAAGTGTTATACGACAGTATTCTATTTCCTGTTCTGGTGCAGGAAATAGGTGCATGCTACTTTTTGTAAAACCATTTTGTGTGATTTTGAGTATTTTTGCTGCTGCAAAAGTTGTTAGAGTATTTTATTATAAATAATAAAAATTACCGGTGCAGTAAAAAAGAATATTGTTCATAGTCGGGTTTTCATTGACTATTTTGTTGCGAAGACTAAGAATAGAGTTCGTCAAATTGATGTGAAAAATGGAGTGGACTTACTAAAATACCAATAATATGCCTGAAAGTATGGTGCATTACTTGTCTAATTGCAGGCAGACGAGTTAGGCCTGTTTGCTGATCCATATCGTTGGTTGCTGCTTGACTTCGTTAATTACACCGACACACAGAATGCTACAGAATATGAGGATGATCTTTGCTCCGTCGAAGAGGTTTGTATTCTCTAACGTCGTGCACTCATTTGTTTTGTAAAATGTTTTTCCCTTTGATTCTCCTGAGCGAACGAGGGGTAACCGAGAGGTAATTTTGCGCAATTATCAATTTTTTATAATTTTAATATTCACTCTCCAGTTTTATGATCTCAATTAGATACCTGCATAACACTGAACACGTTCCCTTTAAAAGCAAAATCAGAAAAAAAGTAATAACTCTCAAAAACTATTATGAAATTATTGTAATATTTATTAACAATGTAATTTGTAAATTCACTTTATCCACTACAAAAACATTCAAAATTTTACTTCAATAGAATTGATTCATTTTATTCCCCGAATTCTCTTTCGGTTTTACTCTAAACATAAACAGTATTCTCTTGCTCTGTTGGCCATGGTCTGCCCCTTAATTCACAAAATATTCCAGCCATTCTCTATAGCTTCCCATATGGTTACACGATTTGCTTTCATCTTTAATTTATTAAAATATTGGTTAAATTGTAATTTGTCTGAGCAATTAATTGCAGTGGTGGTTTGCGATGCATTCCACTGTAAGGTTGAATCTATTTCATCAGGGATGAATGTTGATGAGAGAGAACGATCATTAGAGGTTATGATGATATGTCGGCACCCTAAGTTCAAAAGAACGTATTTCCAAATTTACTACTTAAATTGACTCAGATAGGAAAAAAGTGATTTTAACAAAAGCATACGTCATTTTGATATTCCTATATAACGTGTATTTTATCCGCTAGTGACACGGTAATTACCGACCGGATGGGGGAATAAAATCCAAGATACAGTGCAAAACAAAAGAACGCTACTCGACACGATGCAAAATGACTGATTCTTTAGAAAAACTTACTTCCTACGTATAGGGACAAGAACTATTCATTTTCCAGCTACAAGGACACGCTATCAGGGATACACAAAAGGAGTTTTTCTGTCGAAGAATAGCAAATATGCAGCATTACAGTTCTTTCTCTAGACTACGTAAGTACAATGCGATAAAGTAAAACTCAACACTTTGACATACATCTTTTTGCACTAACAATATGACTCACACTGGTGTGAGAAAGCATTCATGCCAACAATCATCGGGATGCGATAAATTAAAAGAAAATCCGCTAAACTCTTTTCATGAGCATCCGTGCCTCAATGGTTCGGGAATTATTATCGGTACAGTGTATTGATTTTTTCCTCTTTTACTGATTCGTCCTGTTTAACCAGATCACCTCACGAAGAAATGTGTGTTGAGCAGGCGGAGGCGGCGGCTGCTGCGGACGCCGAGGCGGCTGAGTTCGAGGCCCGGCTGGGGCTGCGCGGAGCGCTCGTCGACTCGCAAGTAAGACTTGCATCAAGTCAATACCCCCTGCGCAGACACGTTCAGTGTTTGGGAAAAGGTGCACAAACTGAGCACTGGTGAAGGGAAGCAGTTTGAGTGAAACGTGAGTCTAAGAGGTCCGGGGACGGCGCTAGGTTGTGTCAAAAAACGCGTCTGGCCCTCAGTGAGGTCGGCGCGCTCTGAGTCAGTGGTCAGTGTTGTAGGGTGAGGGTTAAAGCAAAACTTACGGCGATAAATAGTGCATTAGGAGACCCCAAAGAACGCGTTGTTTTCGGTGAAGAGCAAGAAGGTACTGGAAAATGAATAACGATTTCGTTACACTTTAATTCTCTTAATAAAAAAATGAGTGTTAAAATGATCATGTGTGACTCTAAAGTAATTATTCATTTTCCAGAAAATCTGTTCCATTTCTTTCAGACGCCCATTGGCGAAGATAAACTCGAGTCAAAATAACGTGTAAAATAATTTTAAAACGCATATAATCGCCATCAGGCAAAGGTGACAATTAGCTAAAAGAAAAATAGTAAAAATTAGGATAAAAATCCAAAATATTCATATCATGTACCAGTTCAACTCCCTGAAAAGCATGAATTGCTAAACAGGAAAGAAAGAAATAAATTAAAGAAGAATGTAAAATTATGTTTCCATACACCACATATGAATATGACTAGTAATCTCAAGACAAGATGGAGATGAAAGTGTTCACAGCACGTGTGTTGAGCGGTGCTGCTGCGGGCAGGTGGTGGTGGCGCAGATGGTGCCTGGAGGCGGGGCGCGGCTGCTGGAGGTGCACCGGCGCGCGCCGTCGGAGGCGCTGCAGGGGGCGGCGGTGGGGGCGTGGCAGGGGCGCGGGC
Organism: Teleogryllus occipitalis; assembly: GCA_011170035.1. NCBI lineage: Eukaryota > Metazoa > Arthropoda > Insecta > Orthoptera > Gryllidae > Teleogryllus > Teleogryllus occipitalis. The sequence continues at coordinate 172,010 of BLKR01002440.1, read as the reverse complement.
GTGGGCGGGGCGTGTGCTGGCGCGCCGCCCCCGCCCTCTCCGCGCGCCGAGGCGACCTGCGCGGCCTCGCGCTCAAGTCCGCCATGGTGGTGACCGACCGCGCCACCCTGCGCCACCTCGACGACGGCGTCGACAAGCACATCGACACCATCACCAAGGTCGACTACGTGCTCGTGGGGCTCGTCGCGCACATGATGAACGCCAGGTGGGACACTTATAACGTGCTGTTCATGGTGGTGAATTTGTAGTGGAAATAATGTCTATTCTTGCGGAGTGAGTTTGTTTTGTGAATAAAGTGCACTGGTTTTGACCAGTGCACTTTATTCACAAAACAAACTCACATTTTACATAGCGTCTCTCAAACGTCAATGCCTTTCCTCGACTCTCAGTGCTTCTATTTGAGCTTATCGTTCCACATTACAAACCACGGTCGTGGTCCGAAATTTCTACCAAGCTCTCAGCAAATATAATTCTAATGCTTACTAACGGAGACAACAGATGTCCGGAGTCTCAATGTACGTAGTAGGGAATTCCAAGCAAAGTTGGCTACTGTGCTTAAGACTGTGCTGAAATCCTTAAGCTTTTTGCAGAATCTATTTACTTCGGCCGCGGAAGCCTACGATATGAACATAGAATGTTAACATGAATGAACATGAATATTTTGTTACCGATTAAAGATAATCGAATACTGAATATAACTTTAAGTAAATACATGATTACTAACCAAATATTGAAGAAAAATTGCAAATACAAAAAAATTGGGCTACGTTGCATGTTTAGCACACTAAGTAGAAGAGTTTAGCCCTAAACGGAGCATTTCCCTCCACTCTCCCAGATTCCGAAATGTAAGATGGATTCTACGGTCAAAAGGTCTCAAACAGCTCTGTAAGCCTTAACACTCCACGGAGTGAAATTTGTTCATTCAGCATCCAGCACACGGTGCTGGACACGTGGGGCTACAACACCAACGGCTCCTGGAGCGGAATGGTGGGGTACCTGCAGCGCGGCCAGGCGGAGATAGGAGGCACTGGCCTCTTCTTCACCACCGACCGCATCCCCATCATCGACTACATCGCCATGACCACGCCCACGGGGTGAGTACATAGCGGATTTCCTCAATGAGGTGCATGGGCCGCTCGAAAAGTCAATTATAACTTGTTTATATTATGCTGCCGAACTCTTCTACACGAAGTAGTAGAGTTTAGCCCTAAACGGAGTATTAATTACAATTATGTAAATTGATATACTTCCTACGTGGATGTGTGGTGGAAACTGCATTATAGTTGGAACATTCTATTATTTATGTTTTTAACACATCTAATTTTAAAATATTTGTTGTTTGCTGCTTGCTTGTTAGACCTTTCTAAATTTGTTAATGTTCAAATGCATCTGCCTTAAAATATCTACACTTCCTCCCGAAGATGGCTACAATTTTATACTTTGGCCGAAACGTTGAGAAAATTATAATAAAATACTCATCTTTAAGAGTTGTGATTTGTTAGCGTTCTTGTTTGTTCGGATGACGTCCAGTCGAAGACTGTGATGCCGACGTTTCAACCATCGTCACGTGATCTTCCCCAAGGCTGCTCTGCATCCTGAGGAAGTCTACAAGACGGTAAAAAAAGTCGGCATCACAGTCTTCGATGGGGCATCCCCCGGACAATCATGATCACAAGCAAGAGGCTTGATTCTCAAGATAATTGTGGATATTTTTACTTGCTCGTTTCGGAGTAAAGAGGAATTTTCGGTAGAAAAACTCTTATTGCCGGGCCTGCAAAAGCGGATAAATCCAGTTGCTAAATTTAGAAAAAAAATCCTCTAACACGTAGTGTAGCCAGCATCCATATTTTGAGGGTCCTTGATACCGGAAAATCGATTGACGTCAAAACGGCTATAGATGTAGATTTAACGCCCGTCTGTGAACAACGTTATCGGCTAAACCGTTCAGCCGATTTTCTCCAAAACTGATATTCCCCAGCCAATCTGGCTGATGTCCCGGTCTCTTGAATTTGAAACCGATACTTCAATTTTTGGGGATACTTTACATGAAGCCCCTGGGACATTTTCCAAATTTTCAAAAAAATGGATCCATCGCTTTTTATTAAATTTCGTTGTTGCATAGTGTAAGTGACGTTTAAGAGAAGGGTACAGGTCTCACGTTTGATGAAAACACGAATTTTTCAAAAATTGCAAAGAACGAAATTTACTAAACCAAAAATTTACAAAAGCTCAACTATTTTTTCGGCGTCTTCCCACAACTAATTAGGAAGATAGAGAATGTTTCTTTAATGGCATCTGTTACTTAAAGACAGATTTTGAGATAAGGTCATGTACAATGTTTCGAAAATTTGTGTACTTTTCGCGTTATTTTGCGTGAAAATGCCGGCGAGAAAGTACTTGGTGTTCTGGCATCACTAGTGTGACGTACGTAATTAATAACACAGACGACTGTTTCTAAAATAAAAAATATATTTATATTTACACAATAATTTACAAGTTGAATTTACTAAACGAAAAATTTCTGGCAACCTTTCTATTCCCTTAGCCGCGAAACCCCGCGACCGTCCCCAGGCCTATCCCAGGACCACTGCTCTAAAGCTAGGAAAGCAACGCGTGGTGCGAAGCTGTCGGACACTGAGTCCCTTAACCACCGTTATCACATGGCCTGACGCCAAACCGGTCTTCGCCTGGAAGGCCGCATGCTAGGATAACACCGGAGATATCACTCAGTCTTTCGACCCTCTACATATCTCGCGTGGGCGCCGTTGATGCAGCCTTAAGTACCCTGAGGGCTCGCCCCTCCCCACGGCGCTCCAATGCCGGCAGGCGTCACGAAGGCTCGGCGGCCAGCTTCCTCTAGGTTCTTGCAACATCGTCCTGCCTCGCACCCTAACCTTTCTCTATAGGTATAGTTATTTTCGAGCGGGGCTTCCCTGCCCCATCTCCTTGGCCTATTCAGCGCGTCCTCGGCCCGGCGCGTGCCAACCGCCCCCAACCCACATCCGGCTTAAGCATGGGGGTGTAACGGTTTTTCCGGGCCCGGCTCGCTGCACGACGCCACACTAGTCTGGCCCTGTGCCTGGCAGGTCGGCGTTCATCTTCCGCGAGCCGCCGCTGTCGTACGTGACCAACCTGTTCACGCTGCCGTTCGAGGGCGGCGTGTGGGCAGCGAGCTCGGCGCTGCTGGCGCTGACGGGCGCGCTGCTGCTGGCGGCGGCCGCGTGGGAGGACGCCGTCGAGCCGCCCGACGCCACGCGCCTGCCCGCGCGCTGGGACGACGTCACCATCCTCACGCTCGGCGCCGTCTGCCAGCAGGGTGAGCCAACAACGCCAGTCATTCAGCGGTAGATTAGGTTTCATTTGATTGATTTTTTCGGGTTTCCGGGCGCGTCAACTGCTTCGGTCATAAGTCCCGTAGTGCATGTTTTTTTCGCTAGAGATAGCGGTGATCTTCTCCCACTTGATGGCGAGAACGGCGCCGACCTACCGTCGGTTAGTGGGGTTTCCCTCCAACCAGGACTCTCCCACCAGCGGGGCACCGCCCCAGCCGGGACAAACTCTAAGCTCCCGACCAATCTCCCGGAATATGTGGTAGTGTAGTGCATGTTAGTGTGTGTGTGTAAAGGGAGAGGTTAGGTCAAGGAAGAGGAAGGAAAGATCGCGCGCGGTCCGTTTGTTAGGATACTGCCCAGCATTCGCCTGGTGCTGATCGGAGAAACCACGGGAAACTACCGATCAGAGCAGCCGACCGCTAGAAATCTCCTCCAGGCAGCGACTGAATTCGACCTAGCTGAAAAGCTAGTGTCGAAAATCCTGCCACCGTCAGGACTCGAACCTAGGACCTCCCGGTTAGAGGCGCTGAAGTGACAGACTTTCCGGGCACTTCAATTGCTATGGTCATAGTCCCGTGAGTATAATGCATGTTTTTCTCGCGGGAGGGGGTAATGATCTTCCCCGCTGGATGGCGCAATATCGCGCCGACCTACATGTCGGCTCGCGAGGTTTTTCCCCAACCAGATATCTCCCAGCAGCGAAGCACCGTCACATCCGGGATGAGCTCTAAGCTCCCAACTGGTCTCACGGCATGTGCGGTAGTGTAGTGAATGAAAATGTGTGTACATGTAAGGGGAGAGTAGGCGACAAGGATCAGGATGCAAAGAACGCCCCTGGGTTCTGTTCCGGCATTCGTCTGGTGTTCATCGGGGAAACCACGTAAAACTATCGATCAGAGAAGGTGGCAGCTTGAATTCTTCTCCAGGCCGTGGTTGAATTCGACGTACCGCAGTAGCTGGTGTCGAAAATCCTGCCGTCGGGAATGGAACCCTAGCACCTCGTAGTCAGACGCACTGCAGTGACATCAACTGATGCCCTCAGCTACCTAAGCTGGTCCATTGATTGATGTTTCCAGCCACGCCAACTGCTACGCTCGTTAGTCCCGTTAGTGTTGTGAATGTTGTATCCCGGGAGGTGGCAGTGTTCCTCCCCCGATGGATGGTGAGATCCAGCGCTGACCTACGCGACGACTGGTGAGATATTTTCCGTCTTAGGGTATCTCTCCCAGCCGAAGACTGCCCCAGCCAGGGCACTAAGCTCCCAACATTCTCTCCTTGTGTGTGGTAGTGCAGTGCATGTAAATGTGTATGCATGTAAGGGACGAGGATGCACGGGGTCTTGGCCTGTTTGTTAGGATACAGCTCCAGTATTCGCCTGGTATTGATCGAAACAAACAAACGAAAAACTATTGTTCAGAGCAGCTAGAATTCTCCTTCAGTCAGTGTGTGAAGTCAACCTAGCTACAAAGATGGAACTGAAAATCCGTCAGGACTCGAACCGCAGTACTTCCCAGTCAAGAGTCGTTGCAGATTCAGTGCCATCTCAGCAGATCCCTGCCTAGGGTTACCAGACGTCCTGATTTATAAGGACGTGTCCTGACTTTTGGACTCTCCTGAGTGTCTTCATTTGCTTTCAAACTCATGACCTTTTAATACGTATCATTTATGAGTATTTATTTAATTTAATACTAGTACATTTAAAATATAAAAAATAAAATTGCCAATGTGCGCGCATTGCCAATATTTCACGCAAAATTAACACAAAAATTACTGGAAAACTACTAGTATATTTGGAAAATTGTACCTGAACTTATTTAAAGATCCGTCTTTAAGGAACAGATTTCATTTAGGAAAAAATCTATCTTCAATATTAAAATTGTAGGACGACGCCCAAAAAATGTTGTTTTTCAATTTTCAAAAAATCTGTGATTTCAACGAACATGAGACCATCTCCATTCTCTTAAGCGTTCTTTACGTTATACGAAGACAGTTTGGTCGAAAATCTGGTGCCGTTTTTGAGAAAAAGACGAAAATGTTTTTGAGACTTTTATGAAGTACCCTCAAAAATCAAAATATCTGTTTGAAAGTCCCAAAGCCACGAGTTCATTCAGATCGATTGGGGAATATCAGTTTTGAAGACAATCGACAGAACGGTTTAGGCGCTAGAGTTGGACACAGATGGACATTTTGCCGTTAATCGATTTCTCGGTATCAAGGACCCACAAAATATAGATTCTGGCTACACCACATATTAAAGAATTTTGTTTCTAAATTTAGTAACAGGAGATATCTACTTTTTCGTCACGATGGCAATAACAGTTTTTTTTTTGCCAAAAATTCGCCGTTTCCTGGTGCATCATTACATAACTTTCTCTTCTTACGAAGAACTCTCGAGAAAGTAAAAATCAGATTTGAGATAAATGAGTTCAAAAGTTTCAACTTGTATTGAAATGTATCATTCTTGCATTCACACTTCCATCATTTGTTGGTAGAATACTACACTGTAGGATTTACTGCTGTTACTGCTGGAAGGTAGACCAATCTGCAATCATGGAGAGTGCATGAACTCAAAATTCATATTATTTTAGTTGTGTCTCCATTGCAGTGATATAAATTGACATCTCTTGTGTAGTCGACTAAGAACTTTAAAAAAAGTCCTGCCTTTCCGTCTCTGCCCCCAGGCTCGCCCTCCGAGTCACGGCGCGTGCCGGGCCGCATCGTGAGCTTCATGCTGTTCGTGCTGGTCATGTGCCTGTACACGTCCTACTCGGCCAACATCGTGGCGCTGCTGCAGTCCTCCACGCACTCCATCCGCTCGCTCTCCGACCTGCTCAACAGCCGCCTCGACGTGGGCGTCTGGGACATCGTCTACAACAGACACTACTTCATGGTGAGGCATACGCAGGCGAATGCTCTTGGCCAGTGGCGTCTCCTGCTCAGTGATCTTGGGGATGCGATCAGTTTTACGGATTAAACAAGGTAGACCAATTAAGTTGTCTATCCATATTACGATGTACATACCTACTGTACCTTCTTTGAGAAACTTTGAGAATAGCTAATTGCGCGTTGCTTGCTCTGACAATAATAAACAAAACAATAATACGCGCATGCATGTGTAATGTGGTCAAACTCCCTCCCCCCCACCTGTTTGCGGGTTCAGCGTACCGGATTGTTGCACCCATTTTTGCGGGTTCAAACCCGATCGAAGTCGTGGATTTTTAAGGGCGAAAAAATCCTTTGTACACCTTCCTTCGGAGGGGAAGTAAAGTCAGCTGTCCCATGAAGTAGATTTACTGCATGTAAAAGATCCTCAAAGACGCCTCTGAGCAATATTGAGATCCGCCTGTTTCGTCGCCCAAGATAATACCTCCTTTCTCCGCCAGGTGGTGAAAGGAGTGTAGCGAAATTTGCGTGGTTAGACGGAAGAGCTGGCCTGATGGCCCGAGTCTCGCCACGTAAAATAAGGCATTAACTAACTAACCTGTTATGGAGGCCACAGCCCTTAGCAAGTGAGCCCTGGGAGGCGATGGCAAAGCTTTGGGAGGGGGAATACAGAAGCGCCAATGAGAAGTCCGAGATGCGACAGTCAGTGCCACATCACTGTCGGCTGAAACCTTGCATCTTGCACACAGCACATGGTGAGAGTTCAATGACCTCGGTAACGAATCGATGCGGTCGAAGGGGTGTTTCCCGGCCTATCACATCCATGGAGACGACAGACGCCTACCGGAAAGCGCATGGGGGAAAACGAAAAGTACAAACGGATCAGAGAGATGTACTTGAGGAAGAGAAAAATATTTTTAACAAAAGTTTTAAAAGAGACGAAAAACTTGGAGATGCTACACATCACTCGCATCCATACAGCCACCGCCACTGCTCTTGGCTGTTCCGGGTGACGCCGCGTTGCAACCTGTGGTGCCGTCGTTCGACCATCTTGTCGTGGTCTTCCTCAGGGCTGGTCTGAGCAGGTGTGGTCAACGCTCGGGTTTATACATGGGTGGGGCCGTGTGTGATTGGCTGAACCAGACAGCCAAGAGCTATCGTAAGACTGGCCGCGGAAGTCTACGAGTTCACTTTATGGTGAGATAGTATGAGGTGCATCCACCAAATCAGATTCCCTAGATCGTCAGCACAAAATCCAATATCATGAAAAAAATATTGTAGCAGCACATGTTACACTGTTTTTCCACATAATCACCACCAGAATTGAGACATCTGTCAGCCGTCGGATCAACATTTGTATCCCTGTATTCGACCTGGGTCGAACGTACTGTGTTCTTCAAATACTTGTTTAGGCGTTTAGATTTGAGCATGACTATAGAATCATCTAATTTATGACTCGTTGCTACAAAATTGCATCCTCGCGAATAATTAAACCAAAAAGAATTTGATATAAATTATATTCTTAGTCTTTAAAATTAGTTTTAAATTTTCACGACGGTATGATATTATTTCATACAAGCTATCGTGGGTCCTTACCACCGGGACTTCTTAAAGAGAAAAATAAGAATTGGTATTACACACCTTTTTTGGTAAAGACAGTATTGGGTTAAGTTAAAAGCACTTTATCCCTTTTTGTTCTTTCCCTTCTCCCTGTTGCGTCATCTATCATCAAATAACCTACTCGCGCGGTCCGTGGCCCGTTTGATGGCGGCATTGCTCCGACATTCTTCTGATATTGATAGGAGAAAACACGGAAATCTAGCGATCAGAACAGTTGGCAGCTGGAATTCTATTCCAGACAGCGGCTGAATTCAACCTAGCCATCAAGCTAATGACGAAAATCGGCCACCGACTCGACTCGAACCTTAGAACCTCAAGCAGGGACAACCCCTATTGCCCTCTATCACTTACACACACTCTCACATGCACTACACTACCACACATGCCGGGAGCTTAGAGCTTGTCTCGACTGGGACGGTGCCCAGCTGATGGGAGATACCTGGTTGGGGAAAATCCCCGCAAGCCGACGTAGCCCGGCACCGGAGCTCGTCAACCAGTGGAGGAAGATCACTGCCACCTCCCGCGATTAAAAATCCATAATTACACGACTAATTACCTTAGCAGTTGATGCGTCCGTAATCACTAGGAAACGGATTTCCATGTAAATACATGTTTTTACAGGAACTAGATACCTGCATTCAGTAATATTTTTCGAGTTTTCAAGACATTCGGAATGAATTGGAACTATTTTGAATTTTGATAATGAATTTTTATTTTACATATTTCCTAGTTTTTCTTACATATTTAGGAAAAAATAAGTACATATTGAGACGAACCGGTAAACCCGGCTTGTTCGCAGTAAATTTATTTGCAAGGGACAGGTGTTCTTTTTCGTGAATGGGCTCGGGGTTATTAATCAGACACCATTGTTCCGTGAACAAAATAAACATGAATTATTTATTATTCTAAACAAATCACTATTGATTACAAATATCTGTGATTGTCTTTATCCCTTTCTTTACCTCACCCAGAATCACTGTTAGTTCTTTCGATCTTACATCGATCGAGAAAATATTTACCGTTTAATACTCCCCCCTCGAGCGTCGGCGGCTTCGGGGACTCTCGGGTGGTCTCGTACTCCTTCGCTGTGCTGCCTATGCCCGCTCCACTGGGGGCCAGCCGATGCGATGCGCTGCGTTTCCGAAGCACTTTCTCCAGCGTAATCTTCCCACGGTGCCTCTGCGCCTCCCCGCTGAACTTTCCAGTTCACCCAGATCTACTCGATGTCACCTTCCGCGAGCTGACAAACGCCACTAATTATTCAAGGTACAGTTTACTAGCACGTGTCCCACCATTTCACCAGGCTACTAGTCTCGTGGCGTACTCCTCTGCACACAAGTTCTCTCGATCAGTACTACCCCGGATAATAGCTGTTACTCTGGCACTACGTCCGAGCCACTAATGATGGTTATATCTAGCACAACTCGTCCGTCAATCACTTTTGGCAGCGCTCATTCGTTCGCGACAGTATTCTACCTTGTTCGAACGCGGAGCAGCCCCAGGTACTTCCTTCCTTACAGGCGTCCGGCCGTACACTGAAGCCTCGCGGCGTCTTTTCTCACGCCTTCGGCCAACCGACAACACTTCGCCGCCCGTAGCTGTTTCTTGTGGCTAGCGGGCGCCCTCTGGCAACCGTTTTGCCGCGTACTCTTACTTGTTGTATCGCCGTTTCTTTAGGCAGAAACGCGGTGCGTTTCAATATGTATGTACATATTTTGCATTTTTTATTACAATAAAATCCGTTCTCTAGTAATCAAGGAGTCCGAGCTAAACTCAGTGGGAGGGGCTGCCGTCGCTTTGCAGGTGGCGAGCGACCCGGTGCGGCGCGCGCTCTACCGCAAGAAGGTGGCGCCGCCCGGGCAGCCCGCGCGCTTCATGGAGCTGTACGAGGGCTTCCGGCGCGTGCGGCGCGGCCTGTTCGCCTTCCACGCCGAGTTCAGCACGGGCTACCACATCATCCAGCGCACCTTCCGCGAGGACGAGAAGTGCGGCATCCAGACCATCCGCTTCCTGCAGGTCATCGACCCCTACCTCGCCATCCGCAAGAACTCTTCCTACAAGGAGGTCATCAAGATGGGGTGAGTGGACAAGTTGCCCAAGCGGAACAGCGTCTTCTATGCAGGGAGATGTTTGTGATCCGGTGATGTAATATTAGATAAATTTCCCACTTACATTAGACTATGAAGAGTTCTTAACGACCATAAAGGAAATATTTGTAGGCAGGTTAACTGGGCTTGGTCAGAAAAATTTACACTAGTTGTTTGCCAACGTTTCGGAAACTTTTATTTCCATCATCAGGGCTAATATAAAAGAAAATGAAAACAACACTGTTCATGAATAATGTTACCAAAAAACACACGTATGAGACACAATTTTCTAGCTAAGTTACAAAAATTATTTACAAATTTCCTTTATATCTATTACATAAACATTACATACATTGCATTATTAATGCATTAATGTGCATTAATGCACATTATTAATGCATACCTAACATTATTCATGAACAGTGTTGTTTTCATTTTCTTTTATATTAGCCCTGATGATGGAAATAAAAGTTTCCGAAAAGTTGGCAAACAACTAGTATAAATTTTTCTGACCAAGCCCCGTTAACCTGCCTGCAAAAAAAAACACACACACAACTTATATTAGACATATAGCATACAGGATTTCTCCCAAAAGTAATCCGTCGCATTTTTTTTTCTGACGCAACTGAACGTCACACCGACTGGACCGGGTGAGGTAGGTGGAAGGGGGTCTAAGCTTTCCAGTAATTAGCGTGCCAGTCGCCTCCGAACTCTTGGAAGGTGTACACGCGTGATATTGCGAATCCCTGTAGTGTGACCTCGTCGAGATAAAAAGGGAGCGATCTGACGATCAACGAGCAGCAATCAAGTTTTGCGTTAAACTTAAAAAGACGCCGCTAGAAACTTTCCAAATGCTTCAGCAGGCTTTCGAGGAGGATTGCTTCTCCAGCTTTCAGTCAAACTGATGGCACAAGATGTTCCTGGAGGGCCGACGAAGCTCGCTCAGGACGCTCGTGGACTTTGCGCGGCGAAGTCAGTGTTGCACATACGCGCAAATTATTGAACACAGACCGCCGAATAAGTGTCAGGTTAATGTCTGACTTACTGGACATGGCCAGTAATCTGTCATTTAATCGGCGGTCTGTGTTCAATAATTTGCGCGTATGTTCAACACTGTCCTTGCCCCGCAACGTCGGCGGGCATCCTGAAAGGGCTTAGACGGCGACGTCCTCTCGGCCCTAGGAAATACTACGCAGCGATTCTTGGCTGCGCGATACATGGCTGTCGTAATAGTAATTCCGTCAGTTCACAATTTTCTGGTCGTTTAGATCCGAAAAGGGTTTTTTTTTTCACGATCAATGCTTCGCCATTACTCTTAGTGTTTCAGCTCACTTTAAGCACAATCTCAAGGCGTTGTGGAGGAAGAGAAATCGGCAAGAAACTGCTGTGCAGTAACGAAGAGCTGAGAAGCAATTGGACACACGACGTTGCGTTGACGCGCGTTACAGTAACGCGCGTCATAGATTAACACTATATATGCGGAACACTCGCGGGCCGTTTCGCATAAGGCACTGAGGGAGTTAGCGCCAGGCATAAGGATCTTTAAACTCTATTTATCACGTGACTAACGACTTTATACGGTCATAACGATCAACGTTCAGAAGAGTTTTAGCAATTGCGACATTGCGTTATGCATTATAACAAAAGAAACGTTTCAAGCGTTGAACAAAGAAGCGGCAAGACTTATAAACCACGATACGATACAAGAGTATAATAAATGTACATTGTGTTTGGAGTTTTAGATTTTGTGGGCCTCTGCGATGAGTATGCAGTCTGGAATTTTCAATCGACTGTTCTTGAGAATGTAGGAAATATTTTGAGCGTTCATTACGAGAGTAAGACATAACCTATCCCAAAGATATGATTTCAACTTCTTTTTCGCAAATTTCTTTCCTGTCATTTCTCCAACATTTACCGTTAATTCTTGCCAACATTGTAGAATTAGTAAGGAATAGTTGTAACTGCCTCACATACGAGAATCGGAGATGGAACAACCCCAACGCGGCTATTTTGCCACTTATTAGGTGACCGTAGAGACTCCTGTAGGCGTGCACTATTTATGAAGGTAGAAGGTCTTACTTAGGCCTAAGATAAGACGTTATGACGCGCGTTACTTCATGCGCGTCAATGCAACGCTCGTGTGCAGGGGCCTTAAAATCATCGTGCACCGACCTGAGAAGTCAGTGATGGCTCTTTCCAATAGGATGACATACCTGTGACTATAATTTGTAGGTTAATTCATGCGAACTGAAACGTGCGAGCGTGAGTAGAGACTCAAAACACGTGCTCGCTTGTGTGTCGAGGTTCCGCAAAATGCGCGAGCGCGGCGTGCAGTCGCGCACGTGGCGGCGCCTGCTCACGCCCAAGCCCGAGTGCCTGGGCAAGGGCTCCAGCTTCGTGAGTGTGGGCATCGTCGAGTGCTACCCAGTGCTCATGGTGCTTGTGTACGGCTTTGTGGTGTCCGCCTCCATGTTGTTGATGGAGAAGCTCCTCTACCGCAGGTATGCGCAGCTTTCCTTAGAGGAGCTCAGAGGAAACGAGCCTGTAAGGCTCCTAAGGTACTAAGCTCCTAAAGGTACCTAAGTACCTTTAGGTTCTTAAAGGCTTAAAGACTTAAAGGACAACATGGATAAGAGCCCAAAATTTATTGCTTATTTATCCTTGAAAATAGATTTTATTACATGGGAGTTTTTTTCATTCAAAATTGAAGTAGCATATGACTTAGTGTAGGGATCACAGAATTTTGAAAATGTGCACACAATTCACTTATCCCCATAGCACGTCATACGCAGTTTTAACTGGTTTTTTTTTGACGTAAAATAAATCAATAAATAGGTAAAGTTAGATAAGCGTATATTTGAATACTAGATACTAGAACTATTAGAGAAAAATATCCCACGCGATACCTATTATGTCTGTAAACATCTTGTGACAGTTTACCTGCTTTACAGATTTGCTTTTTCTAATGGAGGAAAGGTAATCTAAGTGGTCCAGTGTCTATTGTCTTTAATTACTAGAGCACGCTCTATTATTGAATGAAAGAAAAAGAAATAACCTACTTATTATATATTATGTAAGGTACAGAGGTAAGGTATTTTATTACGTCTTATTAGTAGTTAACATATAGGCCAGGACCAAAAATATTTCTGACATTCATCTTGTTAAATTGTTCTTATTAAACTATCACACATGACGTTTCGGAAGGTTCTTTTCTCCATCAGACAAATTCACATTATTAACTTTAAAGAAAGTGAATTCTTCTTGTCATGTTCTGCAGTGATGAAATTCTCCTTACATATTCAATAGGGAAGGAACAAAGTCGTCGTAGATGACGATCTACTCGTGATCGAGTAATTTTTTAGTTGTAGGAAAATATCGAAAAAAAATGAACTTTTACAATTTACAAAAATTCAAAGAGTTAAACAAAAGTGACACCATGCGCAATTTTTAAGCGTCCTTTGCCCTATAGGAGAAAAAAGGTTTGGGCCATTTTTGAGAATAGTGTGGAAATGTGTTTGAGGCCTCTACCCCCAAAATCAAAATATCATTTTTAAAATCGCACCGCCTTGAGTTCGGCCAGATGGATCGAGGAATATCAATTTTGGAGAAAATCGACAGAACGGTTTAGGCGCCAGCGTTGACCATGGACGGACTTTTGCCGTCAACCAAATGTTCGTTAATAAGGGTTCACAAAACTTGGATCCTTGATGCGGTTCTGACTGCACATTGTATTAGATGAATTTACTACATGTGTGAACAAGAATTATTAATTTTTGCGATATCAGAGCCCCATAATACGAGTTTTCTGACGAAAAATTGCCATTTTCTGTGTCGCATTACAATACTTTCTCTTTACTACGTAACTAGTAAAGAGCGAGAAAGAAACAGGTAGAAGAAACGACAATCTTAGGATTGTTAACTCGTTAAATTGATTTTTGTACTTCAAATAAGAAGTACAATCGTTTTTACAGCGTCATGACATCAGTGTTGATTTACGGCTAAAATACTAATTTCCAACATGATTGACAAGCTTTTAATACAACAGTTATATTTAGTGTATAGTTAATTTTAATACCTCAGCTATAATTGCTGGTTTTCATAATTTTATTTTTCCTTTTGTTTTTTCCTATTATTTGATCCTAGCAGCATATAATGTAATTAACTACTTGATAGCTCAGAATGCCTTTGTGGTTTTTCATAGTTTTCCAGAAATCCTGAAAATGAATCGTGAGTCATCCCAATGTTTGGTCCTAAACAGAAACCAATATTTTAAGCCATTCCCATCCCTTGGTAAATGTCACACAATGTTCACTTTTTTTTTTTCTTTCATAATTATGGAATATTCGATTTAATGTTATTCTTACTAATGATACTTGCATTATTTATATGAACCAACATATTATTTACAGATCTGCGAAACTTCTTGGTGTTATGGACTCGCTATTCAGGAGAATTTGGAACTCACAGAAGAAACCCATTCGCCTAGTAGCAACTTATCGCCAATGACTTCAACCGGAGACTTAGAGAAATAATTTACAAAACACACTTATTCCTGTTTTGGTGAAAATTTGTCTTTCAGTGATGTTATGGCTCGTATGACTATCACTTGTGAAAAACTAACAGACTGCAAGTAATAATTCTTAGAATTCAAATGCATTTCCAAATAATGTAAAGATTCAAAAAAACGTTCACTTCTTTTAGAGGAAAGGAAGATTCCTCAACTAATGCTGTGGTAGAGGAAGTGATGTAAAAAGAACTTTCTAACCACATTTTTCAGTCCTTATATTATTATTAATAATTTCAAAATGGAAATTTGCATTAAAATGAATCTAACAAGTATACTATGTTTCAATGTCAAAAATTGTATAAAAATTTCATGACATTTTAACCAATATTTAAGCTACTTTTAATTGGCACAGGAAATTGTGGTAAAAAAGACCAGTTTGCTAACATGAATGGGCTCTAATATTTGAATTAGCCATCTGAAAAATAACAGAAAGAAAGACATGAAATTTCTAGCATGTTCTAGCACTGTTAACGATCGTATGACGACATATTCTTCCACTGGCTTCCTGTGGAAGAATATGTCGTCATAATTATTACATTGCAAATGGCGAAAGAACTCTCTTCGTTAATACTTCCCAAAACTTGCATACAAATTCACTAGCACATTCCTTACTGTTCATTAAAATATAGATTACTTAAGTCAACCAACTGAAAAGGGGGAAAAGTAAAATTTGATTAATCAGCCTGAAAACATCACTTATAAATTCAATTGGCCAATTTACACAATCTTGTGCATGTATCATTTTATCACCAACCTCCACCCCTAATTCACAGCCCCAGACAAGATATTCTACGATCTCCTTACGAAATGCAATATCATAGTGTATTCGTAATCGTACTGTATCAAGTTTCAATACATATGCACAATGCAATTATAATATTTTTCCCAAATATGGCCTCTATTTTATTCTATAAGCAATGAAATTACCACAAATACCACAATGCTTTACATGCTGACTACATTGACAATGCTCACAACAAGCATTGTGTTAATGTATCTGTGAAAAATACTTTCTTTGGAGATCCAGTTGTTTTTGAGAATTAAAACAAAATGCCATGCAACAACATTATCAGTCACTGTTTTACCCAAAAAATGTGATTAGCAAAGAGGAAGGATGTTTATAATCTCTTAAAATATTTTAAAATAGCAGATGATGCAATGGAATTTTACAAAAATGTACGAGAAGACAACAGCAATGCATCCTATGTAGGCTTTCAGGATCCTTCCTTAGGTAAAACAGATGATACCATGTTGGATGGCATCCCATTGTATAAGATTGTTAATTTTTTTATTGTATTATTCATGCACTATCAATAATAAAATATCAAGTTGTTTTTCTGTTTTTACGTGACCTCTTCATAAAATTAGCAATAAGAAGTTCAAAATGTGCAATACACAACAACGGAAACCAGTAACAAACCCGTCAACAATATGCAGGAAAAAAATTGTAAATAATTGCTTATTATTTATACAAAAATCAAAACGAAACAGATTTAGAAATTTCTCTCAGTATATCATACAAGCATTTATCAACTTCTGTAAAATTCTGAGTAAATCGTACATAAATCCACCACAGTACAAAGTATATTTTAATATATTTTATTATAAATATATGTATATAATACTAAGTATTATTACTGAAAAAATGCATTCTTCAAACTTACCACTCTGGGAGAAAATTAAAAAAAACTAGTTTTGTGAAAAAATATATCTTCGAGTTTGGAACAAAACTCACCACAATTAAGATCCAGTAGGAGGCTATTTTCACTTTTAAAACAATTTACAAAGTTGACAATGTTTGCACGAGTCCAGCTATAATTAGTTCTAATAAAATTAAACCTATTAATGTTTTGGCTCTGTAATGTACTTGTATTATATGGAAGCACAATACTTGTAACTTAAGATGCACAAACAAATATACTTACATATTTTCGTCACACAAAAATATCGATTTTTTCATTAAAAAAATTAAACATATTTTTTAATGTAGATTTAATGAAATCAAACAGAATGTTTCTAATATAAAAAGTACATTTATTTGAACAAAAACAATTCAATAGTACACAATATTCACAGCAACATATCCCTGCTCAAATATTAGTTTCTAATTAAAATAACTGTAATACATACTAAATGATATTTTGGACTCTATTTACTCTTAAAAAAAGATTATTTTATCACAATAATTTGACAATTCATTGAAGCTTATGGGAATGCTACCAGTGGGTTCTTGGTGACACTGCCTTCTGCTTTGTAAAAGAATAAGAAAGGAATAAATGATAAGGAATATTAGACTCTGAAATATCTACAGATATGAATAAACCCACAAAAATTAATTACCAACCAAAGAAAATTAAAAAGAACTTTTGGATATGGTGAACACATGATTATTAAAAAGACACAGCATGAAGAATATTATCAAAAAATATTAATTCAAAAACAGGATCAACTGCACTTCATTTGTATAGCATACCGGCAGGCACTTCATCTAAGGAAAGTCTAGGAGGTTTGGGCTTAAAATATGGACAAGAACTTTGGATTGACCCATAGCAAGATTAAAGTGCAACTTCACTGGAGATGTACACTTCAGGATGTGAAAAAGTGCCACTCTCCAGCATGTAGACATTAAAAAAAAAACTGGTTCTGATAATTATTTAACATCACCCATGCTCTTCCTAAATTACTACTGAAAGAATTACCACTACTGGAAGGAGAGATAAATGTAAGGGAAAAACAAAGAAAATGTTGTTTTTTTTTTGTTTTTTTATTAATTTATCGTCCAAAATCGCTTAAACTGTGTGACGAACTGTCATTTCTTCTATCAACATCAGGCGAATGTTAGGACAATACCCTAAAAAACGGGCCATGTACCGCGGGCGATCTTTCCTTCTCACCCCTTATTTACACACACATGCCACACGCTACATTACAACATGTCGGAAAACGACTCGGGAGCTTCGAGCGTGTCCCGGCTGGGGCGGTGCCCCACTGGTGGGGGATACCCGAATAAGGAAAACCCCAAGAGCCGACGCGTAAGTCGGCGCCAGATATCGCTATCCAGCGGGGGAAGAACACCGCCATCTCCCGTGGTAAAACGTGCCGTACACTTACGGGACTCGTGACCATTGTAGTTGACACGCTCGGAAACGCGAAATAAACAGCCAACCAGTATAACGCCGTCTACGATCAGCCGTGCACCGTGACGGTTAGCGCTCCTAGTTAACCCCACAATTAAATTATATAATAGTATTCACTTCTCCCCATATCACGTCATGCACAGTTTTCAACTGTTTTGACGTAAATAAATAAATAAAATTCTGTTGCTAGCCAGCACTCCTTAGACACATCCCGATCAGATGTAGGCGAGCGGTGCGGGGTCAGGCACCAGGCTGCGTAACGGGCAAAGCGGGAGTAGTTGCGACCGTGAACTACGGTACATCACAGGACCCCAATTGCTGCGCCCGACCCCGACGCCGGCTCCTAGTACGCGGGTACGTGACGCCCGTACAGACTCAGCGGGGACAAGCGCGTATGCGCCCCCCCCCCCCCACACACACACACACGCGAGAGCTTGTCACGGACGGTCCCCGGTTTCACATGTTTCTTAATTTTTTTGTATGTTTATTTTACAGGTGTGCTTATGTCTAATGTTTTTGTTTATTTTTTTCCTTTTTTTATTCGCTTTTCCCTATATTTTATACTATTATACATACTAAATTTATGAAACGTAAATTTGTGAAACGTAAAGCTTGTAGGGCGGAGGATCGATTTTTCCTGAAACCGAACTGCGTTCCTCTTATTATGCCTCGTTCCTCGAGATCCTTCGGAGGTGAGTGATAGAAGAGGGAGGGGAGCTGATTAGTCCTGATGCACCCTGCGGGAACGCTCCCCCCTGACCTGAGTTTTCGATGAAAGCGGCTTTAATCTGGTACGTTAGGTGATGTAGGGCTGTCTAAGTTCTTGCGGTATACTGCCTTTCGGGAGCTCATCCGCGCACTTATTTGTTTTTGCGTTTTGCATTTTCACTCACTTCCGGTTTTCCCGGTTTAGAGTTTTGTTGTAAAATATGTTCCTTATCTCGTGCGCTTTAGTGCACTTGGTCGCTTCTTTTGGCTTGGATATAGCTGCTCCCAAAAGGTAGTCATTTCCGGTTCACGGACGGTCCCCGGTTTCACATGTTTCTTAATTTTTTTGTATGTTTATTTTACAGGTGTGCTTATGTCTAATGTTTTTGTTTATTTTTTTCCTTTTTTTATTCGCTTTTCCCTATATTTTATACTATTATACATACTAAATTTATGATGCCTACACTATTACCTAATACTATTCTATTTACATGATCTAGAGTATCTACACAATCTACAATTCTATGTACACTGACCTTTTTGTTTGTTTGAGGGTACAGGGTTATTGTTGCAGGTGAGTGAGTTTCGGCGTCGCTGTGCTCTCCCTCGCACCTGTGTGTGTTTGTTTTGATGGGAGTTTGGTATTTGTGTTTATGTGGGTGTGTTGTTTATGGCGGTTTAAGAAAGATGTCTGAAGGTAGTTTTTTGAGTTGCAGCGTGTGGGTTTGGCGTAATATTGTGCGTACTGTTGAAAGAGGCGGTGGGTATCTAGGTGAGTGAAGATGTCGTGAATTCTTTCCGTGGCGAGTTCGTGTAGTGTGTTGGTGATCGTGTCCGCGTTTCTGTTTGTGAGTTGATCTACAATTACCGAGCCGGGGGGAAGGGGGGGGCGAAATGTGGAGCGAATGAAATAGTTTTCGGCTCGCGTGAGAAGTTGGAGATTTGTCTCCGCGGCCGTTGCCCATACCTCGCAAGCGTAGAGCCCCACGCTCTGCAAGTCCGTTTGGAGGTGAGTGATAGAAGAGGGAGGGGAGCTGATTAGTCCTGATGCGCCCTGCGGGAACGCTGCCCCTGACCTGAGTTTTCGACGAAAGCGGCTTTAATCTGGTACGTTAGGTGATGTAGGGCTGTCTATGTTGGCTGGGTTGTCAAGATCAGGGTTTCCTATGAGTTTGTCATTTAGTCTCGTCTTGAAGTTAGTCCAGTTTGTCTCGTAATTAACTTTTGTTATGAATGGAGGCGGGAACATTTCTCTTTGTAAGGCGAATGTTATTGGGAGATGGTCTGAGGGGTGGAGGGTCGTGGAGGGGCTTTGGAGTTGTGATCTGAATGGCGGGGGAGTGGAGTGCAAAGTCAATAATATCTCCTTCAATTTGTCGAGAAAACAAGTCCGTTCGGAGGTGAGTGATAGAAGAGGGAGGGGAGCTGATTAGTACTGATGCGCCCTGCGGGAACGCTCCCCCCTGACCAACGTGCCCTGACCAACTCGGTGGGGAATTCATCTCCCCCACGGATAGTGGCGGTAGCATACCCTACGCAAACGTCGGGAGGGTGAAGATGGAATTACAGTTTTCTCCCCCATAAAAAAGCATTTTTTGCTGGCTTTGCCCAACCACGACGGGTGAGGTACGGCAGGTGTAGCGCACCCGGTAGTGAATGTACCCTCCACGCCGTACAAGAAATTTGACTGCCGACTCACGTGACGCCAGCTCAGACGAGGCCCCTGGACACCTCTCCCACGCGTTGCACGCTGTAGAAGGTTATAAGAACCACAACGAAGAGTAGCCACCAGAAGGCACCACCCCGACCTTCCGCATCGTAGAGGCGGGAAACAGAGATTCGCGCAAAGGGGTCGGGATATATATATACCTGTGTGTGTATATATCACACAGTAAGGACTAAGCAAGATCAGCATCTACACAAGGTCTGAAATTGTAAGAGTAGAAAATATTAAAATGTGAGAAATCTCATATTCAGTGATATGTGGTACTTTTAAATGGCATGATCTCGTGTCACAAGGAAAAATCGCAGGTTTTTATTCCTTTTTATTTTGATACGTTGGACAGACAGAATTTTTTTATAAATGATTTCATGTACTCCATACTTGTAAATGTTGCCTAAATGTACATTATTCAGCAATCAGCTGTGTGTCTAGGAGTAACTCTAAATTTTCCAAATATTTCTAAAGTTAATGCCCCTGTAGAACGATTGTGAACAGAAATGCAGAGCTTTTTTGTTTAGAAATCTCAAAAGAGAAACCATTACATACTGAATATACACAGTGTCACAAATGAACCCTCAAGAAGGTGTGTTGTGGTCAAAAGATCACAATTTTGTTCACAAGAGAAAATATCAGGAGCAAAAGATCAAAATGGATTAATTCCATGATAAAATAAAATGCGTTTTGGAGTACTCATATAATAGGATATAACGTTTTCTGTTGTGATAATTGTATTTCTCCATTATTTAAAAGAACTTAATAATCTTTCACAGGGCAAATCTTTGAAGTACACGCAGAAATTTTTAAATAGAAGTAAATCTGCTTCAAAAAAAACTGAAATGAACTGGGGTAAATACATTTTGACCTGTGGCTCCACATACATTCCCTTTTCTGTATGGTAATTTTGTCTAAGAACAATTTTTTCTTCACCCTCTGGATAAATATTACCCATGAAGAAACACATCTTTTAAGTGATTGAGGAAACTGCAGCAAACAGTTATCACTGACTGAAATAGTCTCCTTCTCATGGGTTGGGCATGGCTAAGTATTAGCATCTGATCTGAAGACAGAATCTATCGAAGTTTGCAAGATGGTGTGATTGTTCATATGGGAGTTAACATTTCTTTATTTCTGTACTAATACCTGGCATTATTTCTGTATCTGAAAATCAAAGACCAAAGGACTTTTGAAGTATAAAAAGACCATTTTTAATAAATAACTAATTTCATTTTCTCACTGCACAAAACTAAGGTTTTGGCAGCTACGAAGAACTACTGGAAGTTCTACCAAGTGTTACTTGGCCTCTAGATGTCTTTTGAGCAGCTGTAGATGGTTGTGGATCTGTAGTATGTTGATGGTGCTCCAGATGGTACACAAGACTGGCACTCTGAATGAATCCTTGGCCACAAAGTTTACATCGATGGGGACGTACTCCTGAAAAATACACCTTTTTCACCAGATGCAAATCCAAAGCTGGGGCACCCACAAACACTGAAGGATATTAAGTACATTCACATCTCATTGGATCAGAGACAAATATTAAAATAAGTAATTTAAAATAGGTGTCTTCCCACGGGCTGTACCTCCAGCACTACTGGAAGATCCTTGGCATTTCTTAACCCTCTAAGACAGAAACGGGGTCTTTTGGCCCAGTCTGTTCTTTAATTTAACAATTCTTGAGAACTATTATATATTGAGAAACAGTATTCTAACTTTCTTCTCTAAAGTGTTTAATGTCTTCCGAGACTTTTTTTAATTTTTTTTTTAATTTTTTAATTTTTATTTATTTTTCTAATTTTTTTATTTTTACTTTTTTAAATATAAGCGACACTATTACAAATATTGTGCTTTACACGTAAATAGACTGTGTGACCTTACATTTACACTATAAGAGAAGAGTCTTTCAAACATATACAAAAGTCAGTATCATTTTCAGTTTTTTCGCATTTTCAAAATCCAACATCATTTATTATCATTTTCACCATCTAAAAAGTGATAAGCATATTGTATGTTATTCATTTGCAGAAGAGAGAGCATTTCCTTCCAATAAGCTTGGGGTCAGATTTTTCGTTTTTATCTGCTTCTCAAATGAGAGTTGTAAAATTAATCTGAAAGCTTCCAAGAGTTCTAGGAACTGGATTGCTAATTTGACCTATATTTTACTTTCAGTAGCGGTCATTTTGATACCTCATTAATGTATGCAAGATACTATCATATTCTCATCTACACATTAGAAGTTTGTGTCTTTTAGAATTTCTGAAATAATGTTATTTACAACAGAAACTGAAAGACTAAATTGATTATTGACTGAGTGTGAGATCAGTGACTTTTGATGAATTTAATGGCAATGATAAATAAAAACGATCCTAACTGGGGCATGCTTTCAACTTGAAAATGAAGATAGGTGATTCCAAGTCTTAAGACTACTACTTCATTTTGATGCGAGACTAACATGACAAGTGTAGCCGACTTTTCACGAAGAATTAATGGAAAGCATACAATGCTATGGGAATGACACTGCAGAGTGTAGACAAATCACATGCTAGCATCCATGGCAGGTACACTTTTCTTGTGCAGATACCCAACAAACAAATAAAAATTGAAATTAAAATATTTCGGGGTAGGGAATATAACAAATGAATATGCATTACATGATATTATTTTTATTTAAAATGAAAGTGATCATGAGATTTAAAACATTACAAACAAATTAAAATGAAATAAAAATGCAAAGAGCATTTACTCATGGAGTGAGTTTCAAAACTACAAATAAGTAATTTAATTTTTTTAATGACCTATTTATTTACGTATACTTTTCTTTAAACTATGTATAAACACTGGAATAAATATTATCCAAAACTCTACCAATTTTTTTCTCAATCCCAGTCTCAAAACACATTTATTTCAAGGAGAGAAGAGAGAAAGAAAAGCAAAAAAAGAAGAAAAGAGAAAGAAAAAACAAAACAAAGAAGGGAAAAAATGGGCAAAAAAGACTCCGTTTCTGCATTGATGGTTATTCAAGATTTGCAGCATCAACAGGTTAATTATTGACATTTTAAATATGCATTCAAATCCGAAAACTATTCTTTCTCAAAATGAATATCACCAGTTTTCTCTCCACCATCATCAATTCTAATATAATAAAATTATTCAATTACAAGTCACATGTGCAACTTGAAATGTTCGCACATGCTCTTATAGTATGTGTTTACTTAAGATATGTGCACAAATTGCTGCCTACCTGTATGACGATGTCGATGTGTGGCCAGGGTACTGCGTCGAAAAAATGCTGCTCCACAATCTTCACAGGAGAAAGGTCGTTCATTGGTATGATGACGCATATGGCATTGAAGGGTATATTTTTTTCCAAAAGCAGTGCCACATACTGAACACAAAAATGGTCGTAATCCAGAATGGGTGCGTTTGTGAATTCGTAGATTTGCAGCATTGGAATAGACCTGTAGAAGTACATTCGATCACAATTGTTTCCCCAACTGACAAGTTCAATTTATTTCTAAGAATCCATATATGAAAAAGACTTTTTGAAAGAAATTTTTTGCAGATCATTTAGTTATGTTGAAATTCAAACCTGTGTTCAAAAAGTATACAACTTGTTTAACATTTCTACCAGGAAATTGGAGAGCCAAATATTCCTTCATTAGATCCTGGATAAGCATTTGAATTTCTACAGAAAAATTCCAACCAATCATATTTCTTTCTTTCCTTCTTTCATTGACCACCCTTTTAACACAAATGTGCATTTTCAATAGATTAGAATTCTATGTCACAATTTCACTTCGAAGAGGTATGCCCAATATATATCAGTATCAGGGAGCTCAAAAACGTGCATTTTCATCGAAATCTCAACATTGATTTTTGTTGTTGTTGTTTTGCAGCATTGCACAACTTTTGCTATACTATTTATACACTAGCTTATGAGAAAGTAAAAGACTAATGTAATTTAATTCCATTGAATTTGCATTTCTTTAAGACCTACTCTATGCCCATTTCATCAAAAGAGGAGGATTATTTTTGTTCTATACTCTGTAGAATATTTTCCAAGAATCCACTAGAAGTGAATTAATATATGAACAAAGCATTTAATTAAATTTTCAGTCAATTCTTAGTTTACATTATGGTTCACAGAAAAGAGTGAGTCATGCTGAGAAAGATTTCGTCTCTTCACTTTCAGTTCATTCTGCCACAGTGCAATGTTTTCACATATGCTTTGTTTCCACCACATTATAATGCCAAATTTATTGTTCCTGACACATTGTAAAGCCAAATTACTTTCAAAGGCAAGTATTTTTGCTTCACTCACGTCGGATTCAAGTCAAAGCGAGGCTCGGGCCTTCAGCCCTTGCATTTACTATAAACCACTGTGAGTCTATCCACCACATAATTACCAATTCACTTCGCCAATCACATATCACCAAAGAAACACCCACTCAAAACCTCCGTTGTGAAAGCACTGGCCTCCAGTAATCAAACTGCAGTTGCAAACACATTGTGAGGAAAGAACTACAAACTTTGTTTAGAATCAAAACCAACAAATAGTTCACAGTGAACGAGTGATACCCTAAAATAAGAATTAGCCATATCTTTTCTCATCGTTGACAGAAGGATAAACCTAATATAAGATTTAAGAAGTATATCATTTCTGGCACTCACCTTACCACACTGGTCACATACAACAGGCTGGAAGTCTTGAGGGCGCTTCCGAGGGTATGCCGAAGGTTGTGTTCCAGTGTGTGAAGTGCGCTCATGAGCTATGAGCGCTGCCCGTGTCAAAAATGCTTTCCCACATGTAGCACAAACATGTGGACGTTCACTTGAATGGAGGGCTCTGGAAAAGTCAAAGCTACATAATTAATGAAAAACAATAGCATGTTCTATTTTTGAATAATCTTTGGCAAAATGCAAAAACTTTAAATGAAAGTGACCAAGCAAAGTCATAATCAGAAATTTTATTTCCAATTTATAATTATATATTTGTAAATGCTTCAAAATGCATGCTTCAAGCTCTAAATTCCACATTTTCGTAAATGCTCAAATTTGGAGCCATTTTCTAAAAAACTGCTCCAAACGTTTTTATCCAACTTTTCATACAGACAGTGCTAATTGCACTATTTAAGATCACATAAAATTATTTTGCTGCATTCTTTTGTTTTTTCAAAAATTACCTCAATGGTAGTTTTTTGAAATCTCTCTCAGGCCATTAATATGCACATTTTCAGCGATTTGTATACATTATTGCATTTGTGCATGAAAGTGCTCGAAATGACTTCAAATGAAGTTTTTCAAAAACACAAAAAATTCCTGTGGAAAAGTGATTCAAATTTCCCATTTACAGTAGAACTTAAATGACATTGTCTTAAAAATGGCTCACAAGTTTTCAGCAAAAATTTCCTTACAGGATGAGGTTTTACTCTTCTTTAATATTCTTAAAGTAATATTTCAGCTCTACTATTAGGAAACCGAAAAATTGATAAAATTTTGAAAAATGTACTATAGGCGGCGATAGATGGCAGCTGGCAAGAGGATGGGGCAAAAATGTAAAGCTACTCGACACCAAAGAAATTAGAAAACTAATTAGTACGAGAAAATCTGTGCTATTCTGCAGCACCACTAGTTTCAAAGAATTGAACAGGATGGTTTTTGAAGAACGATTTTTACTTTCTCATATACGTACGTATATACATTTTATAAAGAAAGTTATGTAATGTTGTGTGAAAAAATGGCGGATTTTTGGCAGAAAAAAATTCATTGCCAGGCCCTGATAACGAAAAAGTGGATAAATCCAGTTGCTAAATTAAGAGAAAAAAATCCTCTAACACATGGTGTAGCCTGTATCATTCAATGTAATATGAGATCAATGGGTGAAACTTTCATCATGCCCTTCTAGGTATGTTATATAGATTCTTTACAACAATATATCTACAAAAGTATATTTCTTTTTTGTTCATGCTTCTAGTTTCTGCTCTAATGCACGAGTACCACACACATATTTGAGCCGTTAACATTTGGAAACTCTAAACTTTAAAGACATTTTCTGAGGTCCAAATGTTCTTCCATGCCAATGAAACAAAAGTAGTACCTTTTCTGAACCAGAAAACATATTAATAAAATCCTTGATTTGTTCTAAAGCCAAATGCACACTTCATTATGAAAACCTCAAAATGAGGGTAATGCTTGTAAAAAAATTAGAATATCTTTTTAACCAATGTAATATAAGAAATTAGGAAAATAGAGTGCATTCAATCACTATTACAATTCAAAATAAAAAAGTTGTGCAGAACTCAAATATTTCAGTAGATATTTAACCTAAGGTTTTGTTACTGCCAGTGTTCCCTAAATAAAAACATCCTTGAAACATGTTTTCTTGTTGAATGTGTGCAGACTGTAAAACTCAATGTGATTTTGTAAAAGCACATAATTTTTTGTGAAAGGTTATTTCTGTTTGCCTCTTCAATATTGATTTCCAAACACATCAGCATTAACCATTGGTTTTCTCAATGAGCAGGTCAGTTTGTTTACTGCAACAATGTTTATTATGTACTTTCAAAATTTGGAATAGGATATGTCAGTGATCAATGGAGGTTGTGTATAGATTCTTCGAAATGCAGCCTCAAAGCAGTTCTGCTTCATATTGGAAATCAATATGTTTTAGTGTCAGTAGCTCATTCTGTTCATTTAAAGGAAACATATGAGAACATGGAAGAACTTTAAAAAAATTAATTATGAAGAACACCAAAGGATTGTCTGCAGACTTGAGTTATTGGAATATTGCTGGGACTTGAACTACGATTAACTACGTTCCCCTGCTTTCTATGTGAATGGGATAGCAAGGTTCGTTTATTGCACTGGGTCAAAAGGGATTGGTTAATCAGAAATACTTTGAATCCCAGACATAAAAACAAAATAAGAAGTTTGGTTAATCGCGAACAGATTATTTTGCCATCATTCTGTAACAAGCTTGGTATAATTAAAGTTTGTCAAGGATCTGAATGAGAATGAAGATTGCTTTAAATATATTTGTTAAAAAATTCCTTTTCTTTCAGAGGTCAAGCTTAAAGAAAACATCTTTGTTGGACCTCTAATTAAAAATCTGATGAAAGATAAACACAATGGAGCTTTAATGAGTGATGAAGAAAGAAGGTTTCAAAATACTTTCTGCCAATTTTTAAGGAAATAAAAAACATTCAGATTTCAATGTACAGTGGATGAAATGCTAATTTCTATGAAGAATTTAGGATGTAACATGAGCATCAACTACCATAACCACCTTGATTTCTTCCCTTATAATCTTGGGGATTTCAGTTATGAACATGGAGAGAAGTTTCATCAAGACCTGAAAGAGATGGAAAAACGTTAACAGGGCAGATATTTTGAAGTTATAAAGGCAGACGACTGTTGATCCTTAAAGTGAGAAAGTGTAGGATTGAAGAGAAGGCAACAGAGGGGGCAAAATTTCAACAAAGGGAAGTGTTAGCAGATTCTCTGACATTGTTAATATAAATATAACATTATTATTAATGTATGTTGTCAATAAGCATGTTTACATATTTATACTTTATCTTTCATTCAGTAGAATTGTGTATATCTAGTTTTAAATTGTTTATTCACTGTGTGTTTCTTGAAACTTTCATAAATCAAGTGATTTTGTTTACCAGTCTTTTCTTTCAAATTACAAAAAAAATCTTACGTGTTAGAGAAAAACCAATTTCAGATCTAGTAATTATTAGCTTCAATGAATTCAAATCATCCATTAGAACCAAAAGTACCAAGAATTTATTTTTTTTCGCAGCCCTGTGTTAATGCTCTAAGATGACAAGAAATATTATTAGCCACAAGCAAACCACAATAGAATTACAGTAATGCAAAAAGTCAGGGGCCTCCAAGGCTCCTTAAGTGCATCAAGGGGTTAAATTATCAAGACAGTACTTTGGTCAGACATCTGTGTTTCCTTCATAGCCAAACCACATCCAAAACCATGTCCCTGTTCACTTCTTGGTATCATTGATTTTCTTCAATTTCTTTTGGGAGATTTTTTAAATATATGTCAACACAACTTAATGCATGTCCATTCCTAAATTGTATTTCTTGTCACTATCTTGTTTTTGTTTGGTTGGTGTCTAAAACAAGTCCATAACCAGTATCTCCTCTCCTTTAATAGCATTGATTAATAAATTGTGAAAAATTAAAAACGTATTGGAGAAGCAAAAATATTCTATCACACATCACAGTTGAAGCAGAAAATGATGTTGGATGAGATAGAAGACATTTTTAATTAAGTAGTTTTAAAGAAAGATACCCACAATGAGCTATTTCCAACAAGCATGCATCTCTCAGAACTGCATTACCATTTTTCTAAAAACACAAAATATTCCACTCCCCACTAACACCTAGCTCCCTTTCTTTGTTCTGCTATACAGTACCTCTTCTTTCCATCAGTTTTGGAATATGAAAAGCTTCAATCATTTATTAACCCCTAGTGAAAATTGTAAATTGAGTATCGACTGGACAAAATGTCTGCTGTTTACTCATATGTATGTCATTTGTCAGGACTGCATTAATGTGTACCTACATAAGCTACTGACCAAGCTAATCAACTGAAAAAGCCAATGATCAAGGAAAGTGTGTGAACTTTAAGATAAAATGTGTTTAAAAAAAACACGTAACACATCCATTGTAATGCTGGTTATCACATCACATCCAATATTAAACAAAAGTGATTTGTTTAAAATGGGTTACCCAGAAAATACGAAGGCAAAACAAAAGGAAAATACTAAAATCCTCAAACAATGCTACGGCTCCAGGCAATATCAATTCTAACTGTGGACAACTCCCAAACATACAAAATATAAAGTTACTGCACACCGGTGATTTTTGAGAGTGAAACGCCTGTTGAAAGCTGCTCCACAGATGTCACATGTAAACGGACGCTCCCCAGTATGCTTCCTTAAGTGAGTAGTGAGGCTGTCTTTCTTAGCAAATGCAGCCCCACACAGCGCACACACAAAGGCCTTGAGGCTCCTGTGACTCACAGCATGACTTTGTAGACTGGCATGCGTGGCAAAGCATTTGCCACATATGGTGCACGTGTGGTTGGACTCTCCTGAGTGCACCTGTACACAGGCATGCTCAATGGTAGAGGCAAAATAAAACAAAACTGTTTATGCAATACAGGGGGAGAAGTATAAGAAGTTATTATGAAGCTTCATATATTTCTCTTTTGCCAAGAATGCACGGATCAAACAAATATTTAACATGTTCCCTATATACCCCATGTTCATTTCCATTTCTATTGAATGTTATGTGACTTATCAAGAAAACTTTGACTTCATTAAGTGTTTCAGGCATTCTTGTACAATGAACATTGGCATCATCATATATTTTATATTCTGGTTATTCTGATTATGCTAAGGACCACTTAACACACCTTTCACAGAAATGCCTGAACATTTTATACGAAATCTTTATTTTCTCAATACACTGTAATTAGTGCTATTCAATACCTTTGAGAATTCCAGCATTCGACTTTGAGAATGAATATAAATTTACATATGTTAACATTCCTAAATTTGTTCTACCAAGTCATAGTCTCTCACCTGTTGTACATATTTATTATTATTATTTTTTTAATGATCTCCTTAAGCTTACATTTAACCATGCAACAAATTTTCTGAATAACTTACAGATCTATGAGTGGCTAGAAAACTTGGTTTGCTAAATGCCATTCCACATACATTGCACGACTGTTTTATTGCTCCAAGGTCATTCAAATGTCCTTCCTGGCACAAAGCATCACTGTTTGCTGCTTTCAAATGATTGCAAGCTACTGCCACAGACCTACAACTATAACAATCACTTTATGCACAAAAAAAATATTAAATGATGAAATCATTCATAGAATGGACAATATATAACTGAAGCCAAGATAAAAATAAATTTAATGTGCCATTTCAAAGAAATATTCCTTTGTTGTACTACACTGTTTCTAAGCTGAGAAAGAGCATATTTTGTGAATGCTGCAACTGTTCTTTTATCATCACAAAAGAACACAGTTATATAGAGCTTAGATTATAACCGGATTTCCTCATTTCAAATTATTGGGTAAAATTTGATTTTTCACTAACAAGAATTAAGATGTTAACCTATCTTATAGGCACTATTGTAAAAATTAGTATACCCTGCTAGACTGTTATTATGATGTCAGTTTGGCTTGTCAGTCAACAGTAACAAACTGATTAGTAATGTTTAAAGATTTCTCATTTCCTTTTAATGTGAATAATTAAGATAGTTCACATACGATAGTTGTACTTTTACTACATACCTATTGGAAGTGTCAACATTTTCCTGGCCTTGCTGGCACATACGCTTCTGCAAATGCATAGTTAGTGAATGCTTCCGTGTAAATTCACCTTTACACAAATCACATTGGAAACATTTTCTTTTTAATGGAAAAGATCTAGAAGAAGCATTCACGCTGCAACACACGTCACAAAATATATTTTTAAACAATGTGAATAATAAGCATATTTATAATATATTTAATAATATTTACACATCACAATCAACTGTTTAAAAATTTCTTTCAACAAATACTGTGTTACTTCATAGTTCTCATGTCTATCCCTTTGAAGCCCATTTATTTAGACAAATTTTTCTTTTAGCTATTTATGCTGCATTACTTTAGACTTCTCAGTAAAGCCACATACATGATTTCAATATTAAACAGACACACATTATAATTCTCACTTTTAATATCAATTTTACAAAACCAAATTTAAAACAAGAGCAAATAATTGTTATAATAACAAAACTTTTTGAATGTTCAGGGATGATCTTTACAGAAAAATGCATTGCAAAGGAAAATATCTGCATGATAATAGTGATAGTATAGTATCTGCATGATAATAGTAATCTCCTTTTATAATGATTTTGAGGAAACATAGGGCCTAACATGGTGTAAAGTCCATGGGTCTAATACCTGTGGTTTCAAATGCTCAACTGGCAATATGGGAAATGGGTAAGTTACACACTTCCTAATTTTAGAATAATGCTTCTCATTAACAAATAGGTTCCCTGTGGATACATGAAGATCTTAACAATTGAGAGAGTTATTAATAGTATCAATCATTGCTTAATACTAATTTCTCCATTTAATTTTTTTTTTTATTTTAAAATTTATTTTACTTTAAAAAATTTTAGAAATGCACATTTCCTTCCAGAAATTTCCATGGTACATTGCGTACATTCTCTTATCTTTCACTAAAAATAAAAAATCAAAGAAAATTATTTTAATGACAGTTAACAAATTTCTCATAATACCGTATAGGTTTTCTGTGGCACATTTAGTGGGCTGTGCGCTTCCTAAACATTCTTCTTCAGCCTAAGTTGGAAGATAAGTGCCATGCGCAAGAAACAGGGACAGAAAGAGTAGGACAAGATGTAGTAAGTGTTTGTCACTTATGCATAATGAACATTCTGACACTAAAACAATAAAAGAATGCCTAAAACAGGAATGATCTTAAAAGAACTACTATTTTGATGAAGTGACTTGGTGTACTAAAAGAGAAACAAATTATAAACATTCTTAATTCTAATAAATTTGTCTTTAATTATATATTAACTGATCAAAATGTTTACATGTTTGTTAGTTATTTCCTATTTCCAAGCAATCATGCATAATATTCTTGTGGGGTACACACGTACCCTGCTTGGTAGGGTTACATTTAGAGCCTGCTATGCAAAGATTAACATTATCTTTAATGCTTCTTCACCCATTTTTGAATACCGTATGAAAATGGAAATAAATTTTACTAAAACATGTCAACCTATGATAGCATCCACTTTCAACTACACTCTTCAAAGAATAAATAATATTTAATAGGCAAACACTAGCAAGTGCAAAATGTGCATTAAACTATGAGAAAAGAAACTAGTGGTGCAACAGAATGGCACAAAGTTCCTCATACTAGTTAGTTTCCTATTCTTTTTTTTGCCGAGTCTAGCTTCACAGTTTTGCCCTATCCTCTTGCCAGCTCCCATCTATTCATCATTTTTTCACCTTTGCTCAATTTTTCAATTTCTTAATGACAGAAACGAAAAATTACTTTCAAAATATAATAGAAGAGTAAATCCACGTCCTACATGGAAATTTTCATTGAAAACTGTAGAGCCGTTTTTACGAAAATGGTATTTAATAGTTTCTGTAAATGCAAAATTTGAAGCTTTTTTTCACAGAAAACTGTTTTTGAGTTTTCGCTGTGAATGTAAATATTAACAATGTGAGAGACAAGTCAAAAAAATTACATTTTTATAAATTTTGAAAAAACAAAAAAATAAGAACAATATGGCGTTTATGTCATTTCATTGAGTACAATTCGCACTATCTCGAGTTTTCGCCGTGAATGTAAATATTAACAATGTGAGAGACAAGTCAAAAAAATTACATTTTTGTAAATTTTGAAAAAACCAAAAAAATAAGAACAATATGGCGTTTTTGTCATTTCATTGAGTACAATTCGCACTATCTCTACCAAATGTTCAAAGAAAAACTTTTGAGTGGTTTTTGAAAAAATTTTGTTTTTGTTACTTTTTAAAGTTGCAAATATTGCACGCAATATTGTGCAAAAACTACTAAAATTTTCAAAATGTGTACCTGACCTTAATGAAAGAACTAATTATGGACAACAAATTTCATTTGATGGAAAAATCTCTATCTTTAATTTTGTAGTTGTAAGAAGATGCCAGAAATAATTCAAACTTTTGAAATTTTCAAAAATTTAGAGTTAATCCAGAAAATCAGACCTATGCCACCACTATGAGGGAATTTTTCTCTCTTCTTACAAGAAATTGAAAGGAAAAAAATGGATCAGTTTCTGAGAAAATTATGAAATGTCCCAAGGGCTTCATGTAAAATACCCCCAAATTTTAAAGAATACTTTTTCAAAATTTCAAAGCTTCAACTAGAGCCAGATGGACAGGGACTTCAATTTGGAAAAACTCTTACACATGGTTTAGGAGCTAGTAGTGTTCACGGACAGACATGTTTTGGAGAGGAAAAACAAAAAACAAACACTTTTTGGTATCAGGGACCCCCCCCCCATTGAAATCTCAAAATAGATTTTCCGCAGCATGACACAACTTTTTCTATACTACACATATACCTACGTATACGAGAAAGTAAAAATTATGAATCATCAGGATTAAAGTGATTATTAATCATCATCATTATTATAATTTTTATTTTTTCCTCCCCCCACAGTAAAGGTGCAGTAATGACTATCTAAAAATTATATTGAATAAAATATCTTTTCAAAATTTGTATTTTAACTGTTTGATCTCAGATGCCCAAAATAATACACTTACCCATTTTGGGAATCTCATTTTATCAGAAAATCACAAAATACTTCATCGTTGGGTTTATCATGCTGAAAAAATTGCAGGGACGGGGAAACATAGTTTAATTTGAAAGTATTTTTGTCAATGAATTTTGATGCCAAATTCATATAGAAAAAACAAATAAAGTTTTGAAATTCATTTTGGAGATGATAACGTTGGAGTACTGCCTCAATTTTTCCCCCTAAAATGGGTCTTATAACATTCTATAACATATATTTTTTTTTCAAATGTTTAAACAATGTGGATGGTAGTGAAAAAATTAAAACCATTTTTTCAGTTTAAAAATTTGAAACTTGTACCCAGATGTGATTGGAAAAACTGTTTCACCAATGTTTAAACAGTTTATATTAAAATTATTAAGGTCTTGCTTACCAGAATTATTTGGAACTTTTTGCTGACAAAAGTTTGTTTTACGTGGAAAGTATTTATATTATCGAAATAAAATTATCAAATCCCTTTTGCTTTTAGATTTATCTATTGTTTCTAATATAAATCAAATTACTTGGATTTAGGTATATTAATCATTTATGTTTTTTTGCAACATTTCTATTTTAAAATACCAGTTTAACAATTTTCGCCAAGTAATTAGTGTGTGCCAAATGTGGGTTTAAATGATTGCAGCTACGTGGGAGCAGCGTTTGAGGGTGCCACTTCCGTTCGCATGTTGACAATATCGTTTCCCTCCTGACATTCCCATGGTGGAAAGAGATGGGTGGGTTCCTCCGGAGCATTGATTTTTGCTCATTCTGCACAGCACCAGTTTCCATCACGAAACATGTGATCACTTCATTTGAAAAGCCAGAGCAGAAGTTGGCCGCCATGTTTCATGGAGTGCAAGAAATGTTGAGGAAAGTTTTTTAAAGTCATAAATCCGTAAATTTTCAACAGTGACTGACAAAAAATAACACGATGAAAGGGTAATTGCAATAAAAGATGTATAATTAAAAAAGTGGTTATCTGTTTCTGTTTCAATGACTTATAACTGTGATAATTTTGGCATTTAAAATCCACGCTAATATTATGATGCACACTAGTGCTTGAAGCTCATTGGCAGAAGTCGCATGTGCAAGAGGGCACCCATCTCTTTCCACCATGCTTTCCACCAAGGATATTCCGATTGAGTTTAATACATAATCGATGTACAATCTATAAGATTTTGATTTCATATGTAATATTGAAATCTGTGTGTCTGAAATCGTTTAAACAGTTTTTCCAATCACATTTAGGTGCGAATTTCAAAACTGAAAAAAATGGTTTTAATTAGTTTCACTATAGTCCACATTGTTTAAAAATCTTTTTAAAAAAATGTTATAGAATGTTATAAGACCCATTTTTGGGGAAACAATTGAGACAGTACTCCAACATTATCATGTCGAAAATCAACTTTAAAAATTTGTTTATTGTTTTCTACATGAATTTGGCATCAAAATTTGTTAACGAAAATACATTCAAATTAAACTATGTTTCCCCATCTCTGCAATTTTTTTCAGCCTGATACACGCAATAGATGCTGAGGAAAAAATAAAACATGAAAAAATATGTTTCCTGTTGTATCTCTGCAACAGATTGCCCTAGAAGACCAATTTCTTGTGAATTGGTATTATAGAATGTTATAAGATCCGTTTTAGGGGAATTTCTCTTTCATATGGACATCGCGATTATCGATTTGGTTTGGGAGCACTTTTCACCACCTTATTCGGCTATACCCTTTGGAGCCATTTTCTAAAAAAACGGCCACAAATTTTTTCTTCAAACTTTTCGTACGGATAGTGTTTATTGAACTGTTTAAGATCACAAAATTAATTTTGTTGTATTCTTTTGTTTTTTTCAAACATTACCAAAATGTTTTTTTTTAATCTCTCTCATGCCACTAATTTGCAATTTCCAGCAATTTGAATACATTATTGAATGTATGAGTGAAAGTGCTTCAAATGAAGTTTTTTGAAAAAGCGAAAGATTCCTGTGAAAAAGTCCCATTTACAGGAGAGCTTAAACAGCATTTTCTTAAAATCGGTTCTCAATTTTTCAACAAAAATTCCCTTATTGGATGAGGCTTTATCTTTCTTTAATATTCTTAAAGTAATATTTCGGTTCTACCATTCGGAAACCGAAAAATTGATAAAATTTTGAAAAAATGTACTTTGGGCAGCGATAGATGGCAGCTGGCAAGAGGATGGGGGCAAGAATGTAAAGCTACCCGAGACCAAAGAAATGAGAAAACTAACTAGTATGAGGAAGTCTGTGCCATTCTGAAGCACCACATACAGATTACAATAAGGAAACAAAGTGGCTTACCAAATGGTCCAATTACCCTCAAACAGTATCAGTCACATATCTGCTACCCTTGTTCATTGAAATCCATGGAATAGTTTCTGAAGAGAAATGTAACTTATTAAAAACATTCATTTATCTTACTGTTCATTTTGAAACTAATGTATGTTAATGCAGGTGTAGCCAATATCTTACATATTAATGGAAAGAACGTGGTCTTCTCTCATTGCCAGCAAAAATGGCAGAAGTGCTTACAAGTTTGTTTTTTATATTTTCACAGAAAATATTGAAAATTGGCTATGATATGTTCTTCATACGACTTAATCCAATAATCATCTCTTTGAAAAATTTCCTCTTAAATTTGTCATGATATTTTCTTACAGTATTGTGGTTTACTGGATACTGATTTACTGGATAAAAATCATTTAATAGTAATAATTCACGTTTTTTGATAATATACAAGGAAAACGTATAAACTATTTGAAACAGGGAAACCAATACCCTACACATATCACAAACCTTTAACTACAAACAATTTAAAATAATGAATGCAAAATATAGTTTCATCATTCACTGTGAGCTGCAATTGTTGTTCACAATGAAATACATTTCTCAATCACTTACCCTTAAGTGGTTTCTACTTAGGCAATTTAAATGCTAACGAAGGAACGAGACACATTGCAATATTTTCTTTTGCAACCAAAAACACTGTATAAGCCCATTTCAATAATAAAACGATTCCAATAAATGCAACTGAATTACAATCGCTACATAAATAGTAAACTACGAAGACATTATACAATACTGTATTATTCTCTCAATATTCCACTGATGAATCATTTGACTAGACAAAATTAATCAAACCTTGATCTTCAATGGTTGCCAAGTTCATGAATTTCATCTGGTCAAAACCAACATATTGTTTAACAGCAGTCTAGTCATGGTAACCAATTTCAATGTAACCCTCCTGCCAAATCTTAAGGGATCAAATACAAATATTTCACATTTGCAGTAATA
This sequence comes from Teleogryllus occipitalis, assembly GCA_011170035.1. Taxonomy (NCBI): domain Eukaryota; kingdom Metazoa; phylum Arthropoda; class Insecta; order Orthoptera; family Gryllidae; genus Teleogryllus; species Teleogryllus occipitalis. Next base: position 135,258 of record BLKR01002440.1, on the reverse strand, counting down.
TTTACAAAGATTTGACAAAATGTTAAAAAACAAAATATTTAGAGAACTTTTCAATGAACGGGATGGTTTACTTTTCACTTTTATGAAATAGCTATATTTTTATAGTTTGATTAAAAACATACATTTTTCAGACTCCTCATATTGGTCAAAATCAGACTTCCAGAAAATCGGAGAGAATTGACCTCTTTTCAGTTATGGAGAGTTTAGGGGGAAATTTTCCATAGTTTTTGAGAAAATTTGTTTAATTCATTTTCATGATTCCGTTCATGCCATTTGTAATTCCCATACATTCAAAAACTTATTGATTTTTCCAAAATCATGTGAGATACTTATGTGTTAAAAACATGCATTAAACAATGAAACACATATATTACATTAATTTTAATGTTGTGAGAGATATTTTAAAAAATTACATATTTGTGTAATTTTTGAAAAATCAAAAGAATATATCAAAATGGCATTTATTACATCTCCAACAGTGCATTTAGCATTGTTCATACAAAAAATTTAAGAAAAAATTTGAAGCCCTTTTCGAGAAAATATTGTTTTTAAAATTGCCCATATCTCAATCAAAATTACTCGAAAACTATTCAATTTTCAAAAAAAATGTATGACATCATTGGAAGTACTAATTAAGGGGGGGGGGGGATTCATTTGAAGAAAAAATTGCTACCTTCAATATTGTAGTTGTAGGAAGACGTCAAAAAAATTCAAACTTTTCATTTTTGAAAATTAAGATTTAAGAGTGAAAATTGGACCTATGCCATCTTGATAAGTGTATTTCACTGTAATTCTTACACGCAATCTAAAAAAACAACTTAAAGCCATTTTTGAGAAATGAAAATGAGAATTGAAAATGTCCCATAAGTTTGATTGAAAAGTACTCTAAATTCCTGGAAATTTAAAAACTTTTTCAAAATCGCAGAGCAATGGGTCAGGCCAGATCAACGGGGGAATATTCATTTTGGAAAAAAACCCTACAAATAGTTTGGGTGCATTGTTCGTAAACAACCGAAAATTATTTTATTTCGAAAATTTCACTAACCTAGTATCGTTTGCAATAATGAAACATCTGTAATTTTTCAGAAATGTTTGTTTTCTCAACTTTTGCATATACTTTAACAAAGTGACATCCAATCCTAATTTTTTTCAAAATGTGATGTACATACTCATGAGATGATTTGTCAGTCCTAACTCACAAACAGCAGCAGCAGCATTAGGAAATGGTGATGACGGTGTACGACGAACAACAACAAAAAACTAAACACAAACAATAATTGCTGCTCGAAATCTCGTATGCACAATGACACAAAATGACACTGCATGAACTGAGACCTATAAACAGAAGAAAATCTTTCCACAAAAGAAACTGCACTAGTGCACTCTACTTGTAGTGCAGTTCTTCTATTACCACAAAAGAAATGCACATTTTGAATCAACAAACCTAATACAAAATGAAAATAAATTCCTCCCAAAATACCTAAAGAATGCATTGAAGACCGTCAAGAATTGATAAATTTTTTACTATCAATAACGCGCGAACCCATAAAATTAAGTTGCAAAGACCAGAAAAAGACATAATTGGTATTCCCCTCCATCTCCTTCACGGCTGGCGTGGAGATCGCCAGCCCAGCGAACTGCGACAGTAAGCAGCAGTAAGTCCTTGGTGCTTTCTATGTCATTGTGGAACTGAAACGCACAGGAAATGACTGTGTGCTCGCAATGTGGCCACATACGATTGCGCGGCGAGTCGGATGTCTCGTGCTAAGCAATTATAAATGTCTATAAGCGTGACATCGTGCGCTATCGGCTTGCAACTAAGCGCCAGGGAGGGTGCTTGTCAGGTGCTCTTCGATTTCAACTAAATTTCATACAACGATATTGCTGCAATACTTCAATTATTGAAATTAAATGGAAAATATATGCTCCTAATAAATGAAAATAATATTTTGGGATTATTCAGGGGTTGCGCAATGTAAGCATGAGTCGCCACTACTCAACGTGTATTACACTAACAATATTATAGGCACAACACATGGGAGCATTCGCGTTCTTGCAGAGTTAATAAAATGACATGGAATCATAGTACCAGTTTTCAAAAGCTATTGATTGCTAGCCTGTTTATAAAAGTAATGATAACAAACTCAACATTTGAAACTATGAAGACTCTCAATTATCTAAGTCCACATTAACCAAGAGAGTAGTGATTCTATTTTTATTAGGGTTTCCCCAGTTCCATAATCACTGGATTCCCCTTCAAATATTGAGTGTGTCATTAATTATTGTCACTTAGTTTCAGTTGTCTCTCTGGGACTGCGGTAAATGTGTTTATTCTATTTATATTGTATTAGTAAGTAATTTGTATTCACAGTGAACAATAAACCTTTAATAAAAAGTTTGTGCACATACCTTTACAAAATGAACTAAGGATTATTCAAAATCCAAGGTAATCTCAGCCCAGGTGAGTCTACTGTATAAAATAAGATTTGATTACAAATATTTATGCTTTAACTGCTGATAAATGTTGAATACAGACAAAATTCCTTCCATGAATTGAACATATATTAATGTCATTATTATGAAGGACATCATATACAGCCTTCTCATAAGTAAAAAAAACAAGAACGCATCTTTCCAAGCCTATAACTTTAAAGGAGTCAATTCTACAACAAAATGTTATAAATAGGTTTTTTTCATAGGAAATTTTGTCCATTGTAATTTTGTTAAGAATATAATTTCCAGAAGGACTGATACAGAGATACAAAACAAAAACCACCCTTGAACGGCTCTGCCATCTTCTGATCGCTTCCCACACTAGGTGATGTACTGCAATGTACCAATGAACATAACTGCCAAATTTCCAGACTTTGGGATTTATTTCACACAATTACCATTTTTGGTCTAATTTGACTGGGTTAAAAGGGATCGAACTGCAGAAGCATCATCAGACTCAACTATGAATTGTTAGTCAAGCATTGTAAAATGTTTAAAATTATTTTTACCACTAATATTCTCAAATACACACTTTATAGCAATGATTGTACTTTGTATTTTTAAATTATTTGAATTAAAAAGCTAATATTAGAATATCCTTCATTACTGAAAAAGAAACTGAAGTAACTACACTCAATTTTATTAAAAAATAAAATTTGATTTATTGTAAACAATTGAGAAGAAACGCTATTAAATAGTCAAATTAATTAAGTTAACAAATTTCTAAATAAAATACAAATATAACACATTTAAAATACAGATTATGATTTTACATACTTCAAAAGTGAAAACTCAAAATATACATTATTTTGTGTAGGAAAGGCAGATTGAACCTAAGGTAGCAAACTGTGGATAGCCTATCATAAATGATCACATTTTCTGGAACTATTCTAAATTTAATAAAGAAAAATTATTTGAAGGGAAAATTTAGGAGAGAAAAAAGAAAAAACGCCTGTTCCACAATGCACTTTGATGAAGCTATTGCATGCTTTATAATCAACATTAATTGTGAAATATAACAAGCGGACAATTACTACTGGAAAATGAAAGATGTACTGAACTACAATTTTTAGTTATGAATTCACATTTTTTTCTCTCTGAAGTGCCATCAAAAATCATTCATTGTAGAGAAAGCTACTTTTTATTGATACTGTAATTAGCAAATTTATTTTTTCTGATGCTGTTTCCATCATTGCTTCCATTTGCTCACGACCTCAAATTCCTGCTCATGCCTCCATTAATGTCATACCAATAGCATCATATAGCACATTAATAAGAGATCTGATCAGTTCTTTAATTTTTATCAACAATGGGGATGAAAAATCTTTTTTACTCGCTTATCCTTATACCATGACTAATAATGTGCTAAAATAAAAAGAAGTTTCTGTCTGACATCAGTTCTCAAACAAAGTTTGATAGTCACAAAGACTTAGGAAATTGTTATATAGATGCTATAACAAATAGGAAGTTATGATGTAATGAACACTATGGAAAATAATAAATAGAATTGAACTTCGAATATCAACAGTCAACTTCTTTCATGCAATGATTTCACTGCAGAAAATACAGAGTCCAAGAGTTTGCATGTGTGGAAAACATTATAATACTGATTCTGAGAGCATGGTTTAGAAATGCAATAGCAGGTTTGAAATTGGTTCAGAAATGCAATAGCAGTGCATGGTTTAGAAATGCAATAAATCCAAGAATCCATATTTGTAAAATTAGCAAAACAAGTAATTGCATGTAATTATTTACTATATTTTATTAAATAATGCTGTCTAATTTCAATATCTTAATAGTCGAGTTAAGACAGGGAACCTCAAAACCTTAATTTCTGTCAAAATTTTGACATCAATTTTTTCTGCATAATAAAAATTGGAGGTAAAAAAAAGTTGACAAAAATATAACGCATAAAAGGGAAAAGCATTTAACGTTTACTCTTTCTTTTCTGCCCCCCCCCCTCCAACAGATGTTCCTAATTATCAAAAAATAATAGGGACTATCTACTACATATTCAAAATAAACTAATACTTATTTTGTTCTTTCTCATACCAAAAAAAGGTTTAATAAAATTAACGAAAATAATAATGATATTATGACCAATAACCCTCCTTGATGATGCCAGTGACATCGATCAAAGCAGTTACAAGGAAATTAAAATAACAAAATGCAAGATAGAAATCAGAAAGCATAAGTTAAAAATGTCAGGAGATTAAAGGAGGAACTACGAAGGAAGACAGGTGCAATAAGAACCAAAAAAGACAGCAACAGAGTAAATAAATGAAAAAATACTTGAAAGAAAGGATAAAAGACATCATGAAAAGTTATTTTATGTGGTCCTTAGTAGGTAAAATCAAAAGTGAATAAAAGTTTTAATAGTAAACATGGATGTTAAATTAAATCATAACAACATCCTATGAACACAATCTTATTTTACTAAAACATACCTGTCTTTTCTTGTTCCAAATGATTTCTCAAAGTCTTCAATGTCAGGTTTTGGGTTTTGTTGAGATTCTTGGGAGTATGACACAAGCTTATGCTGCGACTTATGCTTGTGTTTCAGAGGGCGAGCTTCCTTTAATTCCTGACGAGTAGGTGCTGTTTGTTGTATCTCCGAACCAAAACAGCAATGACTACAGCCACATAAACACTGAACTAAGAGATCAGAAGTGTCAACCGCCACACTGCATACGCTACCAGTCATTCTGTATTAACAAAAACAAAAATTTATTATTAGGCAATGTTTGCAAATGGAAGACTTCAAAAGATAAAATACAGAAACAGAATCCTAAACTGTTATCAAATCTCCTTTCAATGAACAAATAAATTTACAAATTACAACAGAATATTGGTATTATTCCATAAATTAATAAGAAGGAAAATAGAAAAGGCAGACAAAGAAGGTATGTTTATATCTTATAATGTAAATCATATGTAATGTAAATATAGTAAAATATGCTTGATATTTTTAAAAAGTCAGCTCTCCCTGTTTTTGTTCAAATTCCCATCCAATTCCTGGTATTTGCAAAACCCAACAAGACTTCAGGTAGAAGATTCATACAACAGACTTTTCTGACAGGCATGTTGCGATCTCTGAAATGCAATACGTCCATTGCGTACTATAACAATATAATGTAATAACATTTAATAAGTAGTCTATCTTCAGTGCTTTGACATCGTTATTTTTTTACCTATGCGGCATTAAGCTATAATAACGTTACATATTTCCATCCTCAATTGACTATGGTTTACTGAACTCGTCACATTGAATTGAACATTGTTCGGCTTAGAGACTTTCGCTGAAAGATAGGGGGCATCTGAAGTGCAGGTTCTGCCTGCACCTCTGGATGACAGTAATAAAGCTATCGCGCGAAAGAATGCTAACATGCTATAAAAAGTATTATAATCTATTTATAAGCTATTAAAAAATCACTCACTTCAATAAATGAACGGCGAACGAAAATCAAATTTAACAAGAAAATCTCTACTGTTAGTACCAGACAATTTTGTTCGGCTACAGTGACAGTACCACGACGAAATCCTGAGCCACACGAGGAAACGCTATCAATGGTGCAGGGATTGTACCAACTTCACAAGTGTACATTAAACTTGCTCGAAAAGCAATTTCGTCTTTTCTTCATCAAAATATTTTAATGCAAATATAATACAAACATATATTAAATACACTACATTATTATGAGTAATAATTAAAGGCAGAAAAAATAAATTAACAAAAATCCGCACTTTTATGAAACGCCGTTAGATTGGCAATGAAGGCGTTTGGGGTGTCCTCTCTGCGAACAATATACAAACACTCTCGCGGGAAATTTCATTGGTCCGAGATGGAAGTACGAAGTAACCACGGTGTAAGTTTTATCTTACGGTTTAGCTTCCAGGGTGTAAGATTTATCTTACACCGTGGGAGTAACTGAAGAAACCCGCCGTTTCATTTAACAAGCTCTATCATAAAAATTGTACTTTTGTAATGTTAATTTTACTTTCTCGCTACCGCTACCGTGGTAAAGAGAAAGTTATGTATTGCTGTCCGCAAAAATGACGAATTTTCCGCAGGAAAGCTCTTCATACAGGGTCCTGTAAACAAAAAAGTAGGTCAACGAAAAATACTACTTAATTTCGAATAAAATCTTCTAAGACTTGGTATAGCCAGAATCCATATTTTGTGGGTTCTTGGTATCGAAAAATCGATTTACGGCAAAACGTCTGTCCGTCTCTCTGTGAACAACGCTAGTGGCTAAACCGTTAAGCCGATTTTCTTCAAAATTGATATTCCTCTATCGATCTGGCTGTTGCCACGGCCCCTTGAATTTGAAACCGATATTTTAATTTTTGGGGGTACTTTACATGAAAAGGTATCGAGGATGTGAAATGATTACACTTCCAGCTCACAGTGCACAATATTTATTGCACAATGCATTACAAAATGCGATTACCAACAGGAGTGCGAACTCCTCTATTTCTCAAACACTGAGCCAAGCGTCGCGGCAGAAACTCGTAGAGATGTCGTATATTGTCCTGCGTCATCTCATTTCAGGCGTCTTGAATGGACGCACACAGTTCCCGAATATTGCGCGGGCGAGGAGTGTTCCGACCTGACAAGTTTGAAACAATTCGGTCGCTTCCTTCGGGGTGCAACACACATATAATATATATATATATATATATATATATATATATATATATATATATATATATATATATATAGTCTCTCTCCCTCTCTCTCTCTTTCCCTAAAATGGAAATAACAATCGCTAAGTCTTCAGGGAATATCAGATTAGACTGAGGAGATAAGGAAACTATTACGAGAAAGTCTGTGCCAATCTGTAGAACCACTAGTTACTTTCTCGTATACATACGTGTATATAGAGTACTGTACGTATTTAGAGAAAGATATGTAATGCTGCGAAAAATCAATTTCGGGATTTCAACGGAAATATTCGTTTTGTGGTCTCCTCATTCCGAAAACTTCGATTGTTTTCAAAACGTCTGTCTATCTGTCCTTCCTTCTGGGAACAAAACTAGCGCCTAAATTAGTCATATGATTATTCCCAAAACGAATATTCCCCAGTCCATCTGTCCCGACTCGAAGCTTGCAGTTTTCAAAAACAATCTTTAAATTTTGGGGGAACTGTATATGTTGTCCCTGAGAAATATTCAACATTTCAAAAATATTGAATGTCCAATTTTTTCCTTTAAATTTCTTGTAGAATGAAATAAATTCATAAAGATGGCGTAGGTTCAATTTTCACTGTTAACTGTGACATTTCGAAAATTCTAAAAGTTTGGAAATTTTTCGGCGCCTTCCTACAACTACAATTCTTAATTGCGCTGGCAAATCATTAACGAACGTTAGAAATAGAAGAGGTCCAATTACACTCCCTTGCGGTATTCCTGACGTAACGCTTGCACAGGAAGATAACTCTTGCCCAATTCGGATTTTCTGTTTCGTATCTCGCAGAAACTCGCTAATCCACCCCACCACCCTGTGATCGATGCCTGAATTCATTAATTTCTGAACAAGTCGATCGTGTGGAACAACATCGAACGCTTTGTCAAAATCTGTAACTACTGCGTCCACTCTCCCGCCCGCGTCAAATTCATCTGCTAAATCCTGAAATAGCGTGACTACCTGACTTTCGCATGAATAACCATTCCTAAATGCATGTTGGCCATGATAGAGCCATCTTTTGATTTCCCATTCTTGCTTAATGTAACTCGCAACTAATGCTCCATAAGTTTGCTGACCACTGACGTGAGACTTACCGACCTATAATTACTTGGTATAGTTTTGTTCCTACTTTTAAAGACTGGTACTACAAAAGCTAATTTCCAATCTTCGGGTACTTTTGAATTGTTCATGGACACGTGAAATATTCTAATTAAGTACGGTAATATTGCCTCTCCACCTAGTTTAATTACGTCCGTAGAAATGTCGTCTGGACCCCTTGACTGATCATTTTTCATAGATTTTACTTTATTCTGTAGAACGTTCACTTCAATATTAAACTGATTTGTAACCGAATAACTTTGAACTAGTGGATGGTTCGTATTGCTTTTGAAAACCGAACTGAAATACTTATTAAATGCATTAGCTTTTGTCCGTTCGTCTGTGATGAGTGTGTTTGCATGTTCACGAACCACTGGAATGTCCTCTTTGTTTCCCTTTCTTCTACGAACAAATTTGTAAAATCCTGTCCAGTTATTTCCCTTTTCGTTTAGAATATTTTTTTTTTATTTTACGTCAAAAAACAGTTAAAAACTGCGTATGACGTGCTATGGGGAAAAGTGAATTGTGTGCACATTTTCAAAATTCTGTGATCCCTACACTAAGTCATATACTACTTAAATTTTGAATTTTTGAAAGGGAGAAAAAAAAGAAGAAGAAAAAAAACTCCCATGTAATAAAATCTATTTTCAAGGATAAACAAGCAATAAATTTTGAATTTTGAAAGGGAGAAAAACAAAACAAAAAAACTCCCATGTAAAAAAATCTATTTTCAAGGGTAAATAAGCAATAAATTTTGAATTTTGAAAGGGAGAAAAAAACAACAAAAAACTCCCATGTAATAAAATCTATTTTCAAAGATAAATAAGCAATAAATTTTGGCTCTTATTACTTCCTGCCGCGACAACATGGAAACGATAATTTGAATAATTGTATTTCCCACTGAATTCTAGAAGACGTGCACAGAAAATGAAGTTACATTTATGTCCAGAAGCAAAACAAGGGGCCATCTCAGCATTTGCTCAATGGATCAGGGAAACCGGACGAAGAACCTGATCGAGATGGGGGTCATTGACCCGGAAGCTGTAGTACAATAGTTGTTACAGGTTGTTTATACTCATTTATACAGTCCAAATGGTAATTAATGCATTATGTATCACTGTTAAAATTAATGTTACTTTTCTTGTGATGCTCAGTATAGTCTCTAATTGTATAGAAACAGTTATGCAGCAGAAACGATTTCACTTGTGATTTAAACTTTTCTATTGAATTTAATCGTTTAATGTCATCTGGCAAAGTGTTGTAAAATAATGTACATGTATTGTATGTGAATTTTTGTAATGAGCTGTTGATACTGTCACCTGATGAATATGATTTCTACGTCGAGTGTTATAGTAATAGACTTCGGCATTTTCTGAAAAAATATTCCCGCCCTTGAGCAAGTCATTTTTTACAAAAACCACTGATTCGTAAATAAAAAGACACGGTAATGGTAGAATTCCTAGATTAATGAAGAGGCTTACATGAATCACGTGGGTGGGATTTGGTTATTATTCGTACAATTCGTTTTTGTAATCTAAAAGTCTGGGAGCTATAAGATGTATTTCCCCAGAATATTATGCCATATCTCAGGCGGGAATGAACATTCGCGAAGTATACACAACGAGCAGTATGAAGGCTGACTGAATTTGCAAGAATTCTGAACGCGTAGCATACTGAACTTAATTTTGTGTTCAATTCATTTAAATGGACGTTCCATTTAAGGTTTGACTGAATTGAGAGACCTAAAAATTTTGTTGCCTTAACATCAGTCAATGGTACACTGTTCATTTTCAATGGAGCACAGAATTGTTTATTTGATATGGAAAACTGCATTAAAACCGTTTTCTTTTCGTTTACTATTAATTTGTTATTTCGGAACCAATTTGAAACATCTGATATTGTACTATTTACGGTTTCTTTATTGCAAAGGATGTTCGTATCATCCGCAAAGAGAACCGTTCTTCCGTTTCGAATCGTCGAGGGCATATCGTTTACGTAAAGTAGGAACAAAATAGGGCCTAAAATCGATCCTTGAGGAACTCCACATGCAATGGGCAAAGAGTCGGAAAGGTGCGTACGTAATGTTCCATCATTCCAGTAAGGTATTTCAACTCTCTGAGATCGTTGTTTAAGGTACGAACATAACCAGTCTAGAGCAATACCACGAATTCCATATGAAGGTAATTTGGAAAGTAAAATGTCATGATCAATGACGTCAAAAGCTTTTGAGAGATCTAAAAAATATTCTTTAAATACGCCTCATGAGCAATTTTCTTTTCTCGCTCTAATTCTTTTGAACAATTTCGAAAAATATTCATATGCTCGGTACTGCGTTTTCTGTTTTTAAATGCATTTCTCGTTATCCTCTTCATTCGCCTAATTTTTGAATTGTAATATTCTGGATCCAGATTATTTTTTAGAATTTTGCATGGTACGAACTTTTGCAAAGCTTCGTCTATAATATCTTTAAACGCGCACCATATTTCTTCCATACCTCCTTCTGTTCTCAGAAAACGGTTGTATTGTTCTCTAAGAAAGTCATGAAGTCCCTCTACATTTGCTTTATTGAACTGACACACTTTCGTTCCTGTCGTAATACCTTTCCTTGAAATATTTTCGTCTAAGTCACGAAGAACCGCTTTGTGATCACTTATTCCCTCAATAACTTCACAAGATGAATGATGAAAAGTTCTTTCAGCCTAATTAGGTAAACATCCAAAATCGTGTCCTGCCGCGTCGCTCTCCTTACTACCTGGGCTAATCCCCTATCCCAAACTAGTCTGTTCACAAGTGTTTGGACTTTCTCCTCGCTCACAGCTCCCTCCCAGTTTGCGCTAGGAATATTTAAGTCTCCTCCGATAGCAATAGGATGACCATTTTCATTTCCTGTTCTTTGTATGATATCTTCCAAAATTTCGTAGCCGTCAACCGGAGGCCTATAGCATGCAATAATTTCTAATAAGATTCCTGAAGTAGTAATTTCTATTCCCATCATTTCAAACTCTGTACTAAATCAATCTAATCTAATATTTATGTATGCTTTGACGCAAATAAAGACACCGTCACCACTACTATTTCCATCGCTCCTAAAGATCTTGTAATCAAAATGAAAAATTTCCGGAGATCCGATTTCCTGAGTTAGCCACGATTCTGTCCCTATCACAGTCGGAATAGCAGGCATCAATTAGATTCCAAAACTCTATTTCTTTATTGATTATACTACGATAGTTCACGTGCATCAACCTAATGAATCCCTTCCTCACCTGAGTGTGTTCTTGAGATTGCGTGTCCCCCGAAGCCGCAGCCGCCGTCGTCTCCGCCGCCGCCGCCGCCGCCGCCGTCGTCGTCGTCGTCGTCGTCCCCGTCTCCGCCGTAGCCTCTGCCGCCGCCGCCGTCGTCTCCGTCTCCTCCACCGCCACCGTAGACGACGTCGCTGTCACCATCTTTGTCGTCGCCGCGGTCTCCCCCAAAGCACGACTCCGCCAGCACCGATGCCACAGTCTTCCTCGCGCGCAGTTACTTGGCTCGCAAGTATGGCTGGATAACCGTCATGTAGGCAACCCAGCTTCCATGCACCGCGGGAATTTAAATGAAGACCGTCCCGTGGGTGGTCCTCTTATTCCAGCCAATGGTTTGGATATACGAAAAGACAATCGATCTTTCCGCAGGCCCACCGCAAACCCTTGATTTATCTGCCATGTCCTGCCGATGTGCACATCTCGGCGTTGCATCACACCTGAGAGAACAATTCGCGCGTTTTTAAATCTACTTTTTAAAGCATTGCCTAATTCCACGCACCGGTTCACAGTGTCGAAGATGGATTGCCTCTTCGATACATTTGTGCCCATATGCACAAGGTTGACTTCCACGGCTTCGTTTTCTTCCGCTCTTTCCACGACGGATCTCATTTGCACAACGTGTATCCCTGGAAAGAACGAAATGTCGGCTCCTTTCTTGTTGTAAACGCCTCCGCTGTATCGCAGCATTGAATCTCCGAGCACTTTGATCTTGTTCTTGTAAGGCTCCTCATCAATGATGGTGTTATTTACGTCAGTACTCGGATGCGTTGATTGCTCCCGAACACTTTGCTTCTCCAATTCCTGGATCTTGAAACTCAGTTCCCTACTGCATGGTTGTGCTTCGATCAATTCCGCTTCAAGTCTCCGCAGTCTTCTCTCGCTTCGGTGACTTTTTTTTTTTTTTTTTTTTTTTTTAATTTGTTGCGTCTACTTCGACGCAACGCGTCTCCAAGCCCCTTGGGGGGCGTTGAGCGCTTTGCGCTTCTCGGAGTAATCCTCCTATTACTGCGCTTGTTTTATGGAGTAATCCTCCGTTAACATTGTCTGTCGCGTCTCGTCGTAGTCGGTTGTCATTTGGGGCACGTGGGTGCCGACGACTCAGCGGCAGTGTGTGTTCCGTGACATTTACAATTTCTCGTTATACTAACGACGATCAAAAGGCTTCTCTAATAAACGCTGGTCAATACACTCACTGCCAAAAGACAAACTTCGCGAAGTTTTCTGTGACATTTTTCAAAATCTTACCAAACAGACAACAGTTAACTTTGACACTACCACATACTTATTATGTTTCCATTTTAACACTTAAAACATACTTAATATGTTATTATGTATTTGTACACTCACCACCGATGGTGTCTTGCGCATTTCTAATTCACTCTGTCCGTTTACACCCCCGTGAAGTTGGCCAGAAAAAAAATTAAAATTTCGAATTTTCATGTGCATACGTTTGTCCATTGTTTGACCACATTTGCCCACCGTTTAGAAAAGTTTTACCAGCCTCCGCTCAAGCAAAAACCACACTTTTATGAAATTACAAGACTTTGCCTAAAATATTAAAAATACTAAAATTTGAAGTGCGCTTTCGTTTGTCCATCGTTTGACCACATTTAATCACTAACTAAATTATTTTTACCACGTTTCCTGCAGCAGATATTGGCAAAAAAGTATTCCACTTCACCCAGAAGTGTGAACTTGGCCGGAAAAAATAGAAAAATTCAATTTTTTGTATGGATCCGTTTGTCCATCGTTTGACCATGTTTACCCACCCTTTAGAAAAATTTTACTTTTACCCTTTTTTAACATTTTTACTTGACAGATTTTTGTTCTCGTAATTTTCTCGGGTTACAGCCGGTAGCTTGAAGAACTTTATACGACATTAATTAAAGCGCATGTACTCATAAGTAAAATAACATGCAGAAATTGTCTCATAATGTAAATATTACCGACATGAGAGACCAGTCAAAAGAATTACATTTTTGTAATTTTTGAAAAAATAAAAGAATAGAGCAACTTGGCATTTATTTCATCATATAGAATTCGTTTGGCACTACCTCTAGCAAAAATTTACAGAAGAAATGTGGAGCTGTTTTCGAGAAAATCTGGTGATAGTTATTTTTTTTTAATTGCAAATATTGCACGAAAAGTACTAAAATTTTGAAAAAAATTTACATGGCTTTCATGAGAGATCTATATAACAAATTTCATTCGAAGGAAAAAGTCTGTCTTCAATTTTATAGCTGTACGAAGGTGACAAAAAAAAAAGAAAAAACACCAACAACACTTATGCAATTTTTGAAAATTTAGTTAACCACAAAAATGGGACCTATGTCACCTTTATAAGTGTATTATACTCTATTCTTACAATTTACAGAAAAAATTTGGAGCCATTTTTGAGAAAATTTTGAAAATGTCCGGGGGGCTTCATGTAAAGTACCCCCAAATTTTAAAAAATGTTTTTAAAAGTCTCAAAGCTTCATCTAGGGCAAGATGGACAGGGGTTTCTTCAATTTGGAAAAAATCCTACAAATGGTTTAGGCACTAGTAGTGTTCACAGACGGACGGATGTTTTGCTTTCAATTGGTCTTATGGCATCAAGGATCCACAAAACAGAAATTCTGGCTAAACCACATGTTAGAGGAGGTTGTTTTTTTTATTTCGTGCCGAAAATCCGCCGTTTTTTCGCGCAGCATTACATAACTCTCTCTATACATATTACTTTGTATACACGCCTGAATATGAGAAAGTAAAAATTCAGCATGTGTGGCCCGAGCCATGCTGCAGTATTGAATGCACGTGTATTGCTGCTCAGTGACACCCCCAGGTAATCCCCCACATATTCTGGCGCTCACATGCTAGGGGTCATCACAAGATACGCAATGTATATTCTGAAAAATTATTATACGGAGGCAAAATTGCAGATTTGAAATTTTTTTTACGACAATTTCACCTGCAAAGTTAAAACCAATAGTATAATACATTAACTACATATACTTATAATATGCCCCAATCAGGAAGTCTACCTCAAAAAATTTATTGCTTTCTCTATCTGATTTTCCACACCTACCTGTTCCTACTACCCAGTAATAAGTTGCAACTCAACTAGCTTAGGGCGCAGTATGTATCGATTGCTGTGTTGATGTACAATAAATTGTGTATGGCCTACATCATAACCTCTTTGATTTTAAGATGCTTTCAATTATTTTCAATATTTGGTGCATTTTAGAACTCTGTTGCATGTGAATTCATTCATGGAATAGTCCTATTAAGTACCATTTGTGCTTTGGAAATTCTCAGATAAACTCTCTCCTTGCTTTCTGAGTCGGGGATTTATCAACAATTTCCAAAGCACTTGTGGTATTACTTATGATAAATGAAACCAATTATAAACTTAATTTGTTAAATAAAATTCCTATATTCTGTAGTAATTCGTATTTATGACCTCAATATTCAATACAAACTGTACAGATGCATTAAATAATATACATATATTAAATGTTTATACAATCAAAGTCTTTCAAGAAATGCTGTTATTTAATAGGATGCAGTCTATGCTGGTTATCCTTTCACACCCGCAAGTCACTATCACTTTACTTGAATACCACTGAGAAAAATGAAGTAGTAGGTCTGATCTCTTGTCAAAACTATTGTTTTCATAATAAAATCAATCTGAACATTGCCTTAGAACAAATAACCATGTAAGAAATAGCTCAACAGCTACTTTCTGTTTTGATATTTTACCACATAGCAAGTTCTCAAAATAAATTCTTAATACTTCCAAAAGATAAAATTATAAACTCGTGCAATTCAGGGGCACAATGCAACCATAGTGTCTTGACCAAAAGAACTTTCATAGTTCTAAAGGTCACACAGACTTGAATAAATTAAACATTAATGCATCATAGAAATGGTCCACTAACTTTAGAAAGTTGCAACATTTGATGTAAATTCATGTTCCTTTCTTGTATATGAATTATAATATGTAAGTGTAATGTTCCATCTATTTGTGTACATCAAAAATCTTTTCTTCTTCTAATTATAGCAACTCATAAACATCAAACTGACAAATACTGTGAAAAATTGATCACACAGCTTGGACCTAAAAAACAGCAAACAATCTAACTGTAAATTTCAGGAACAAAAGTAAATAAAACATCTGTTTCAAATCTACTAATGCTCTTAATAGAACATTCTTAGGCTTCATTACAAAATAAAAGTATGTGCATTACCAACAAGACAGCACATCATAAATTCAAGATTGCCTTGAATTCTGATTAGCTGCTTATGCATATAGTTTTCTCTAAAATATTCTTAATACTTTACACAATTTATTAACAACACTTCCTCGCACTGTGTTCAATTTTCTGGATAGTTAGTTTAATTTTGTCAGTTGTTTTGTACTCTTAATAAATAATAAGTTTGTTACACGGATTTATATGGACCAGGTTTATACACCCCTGTATGTGCTCACTGAATTTTTCAAACCACAACATACTTAACATTAGCGTTCAGTATTTTCCATTTTAAATGTAAATTGCTAGTTCGTTTTCATGACCATTATCTCAATTCACACACACTGTTGAACAAATATGGCAAAAGCCACAACATAACGTTCTAGACTTTTTCTGAATTACACATTTCAATTTGAAAGTGAAATCACTGTACAAGATAAATACAACTGTCATTTTCAGACAATAATTTCACATTCCTCTACGCCATTTCTCTGCGGTTGTGAATTCTGTCATAGGTTTTCCACTCATTCCACATGTACCAATGCCGACACGTCCATTAACATTATCTGGGGATGCAAATATACTTTTCTTCGTCATTCCTTTCTTGAATGCCTGTAAAAAGAAAGCATTAGCCTCAGATTGTATTTTTAAACCATTATCATATACAAGCACATATATCTGATTTGTAGAAAACATGTAGATCCATTGACATGTTTGTACAGATTTGCAGACTTTCCTATACTTCAATAAATTAGTATACCAGCAAACATATTAATGGATCTTAATGTATCTGTCGATAGAGACTAACAAGAATATATTCATGGGAGTCATTTTTTTGGCACTTTCTGCTACATTTAAAAGGTCACAATCAACAATTGTTACAGAAGATCAAGAAGAAATGGCTATTAATGGCATGCACTGTAAGCCTTGTTCCAATGGAACCATAAATAAATGTAGATCTATGCAAAATTATGAAGCCAATGATAAATACGAAGGGGTAAAAGCAACATTGTCCTAATCATTTGTTTAATATTTGTCACCCAGACATGTTTCAGTTTGTGTAGATATTACAGATAATGTGTAAATCTGATTCCCGATTTAGCCGGTTAATGTTCACATTATCCAACATAGGTGAATAAAGTCCAAAGGAGGAACCATTTCAAAGCATGTGTGTATAATTCCATAGTACTTTATGAGGGCAGAAAGATGCTTTGTATTTATCGATAAAGGTTACTAGTCATACACAAAGAATCTAATATTTTTTCAAAAGTAACAAAATACAAATTGGCCGATAATTTTGAATTCCATTCTTGTTGCCTTTTGAAGAGCTGTTTTGAAAATATTTGGATTTTTTACACCTGATGCATATCTCAATATTCACGACAAATGCGTTACATCTCATTCAATGCCTTTCAACGATAAATAAACTTTCCTCT
The DNA here is from genome assembly GCA_011170035.1 of Teleogryllus occipitalis. Classification (NCBI taxonomy): domain Eukaryota; kingdom Metazoa; phylum Arthropoda; class Insecta; order Orthoptera; family Gryllidae; genus Teleogryllus; species Teleogryllus occipitalis. Next base: position 118,013 of record BLKR01002440.1, on the reverse strand, counting down.
CAAATAATTTGAATTTTGTTTGTCTCTCAATAACTACGGATACTTGTGTTCATATTTACAAATTAGACAAGCACACTAAAAATGTTAACCACAAGACTGTTTGGATGTAAATACAGCAAAACTTTGATTTTACGTCATAAATGAGTAGTGTTGACACAACATGTAAGGTATAATTTTTCCTTGATTTTACATTTTCGTGATTTTACGTTTTCCTCAATTTTGCGTCTGGCTTGTGAAGTCCTACTGTGTATTAAAACCCTGATATTGAGATTTTTGCACGTCAGGATTCTTAATTTAGATGGACATTCTCAAAGAAAAGGCGGTAATGATGGTGTCAGTTTCGGGAAGAGTGGTGAGGATACATATAAATGTTATGCGTTTAGCTAATTACAAACACTGTTCAGACGATTTTCTCCAAAATTGATATTCCCCTATTGATCTGGTTGATGTCGTGCCCCCTTGAATTTGAAACCAATATAGTAATTTTTTAGAGTACTTTACATGAAGCCCCTGGGACATTTGCAACATTTTCAAAAGAATGATTTCAACATTTTTTATTAAATTTTGTTCTTGGATAGTGTGCAGGTCGCATGTTCGTTGAAAACTGATTTTTCAAAAATTGCATAAGTTCAAACTTTTTTCAGTGTCTTCCTACAAGTACAATTAAGAAGAGAGGTTTTTTCCCTTAATAGCATCTTTTCCTTAATGATAGATTTTGAAATAAGACCATGAACAATTTCTTAAAAATTTGAGTACTTTTCACATAATTTTTGCATGAACGTACTTGCTACTTTAGCTCCACTAGTTTCTATTAATTTCTTTTCATTTAAAGTTTTAATATATTATTTATTATTTTTAGATTACAATGTGTTTTGGAACAAAATTTGTGCAAGAAAATAATTTCCTCAATTTCACTTTTTTTGACCAGTCCCTAGAGTGGTTTAAAATAGGGGTTTCACTGTAGTTTCTATCTTAAAAATAAAAAAATGATAAATTACTACTAGTTTTTACCCAGTTGCCTTAGTCATCCTTTTTTATCCAGTAAAATCTTTTGTCAATCATAAATGTATGAGTCATGGAGACTTATAATATCATGCCTCAAAAGAAAAGAACAATCACCTTTGAGTGAAATGCCAGCCATTTATTCTTTTCACCTTCACGTTCTTCTTCCATTTGTTTGTAGCGTTGCAATTTCTTCTGTTTCTTTTTCTTCTGGTATTCTCTTTGTTTTGACATGGCTTGCTTCCTGTGAAAGGAAACAGAATAACACAAATATCAAAACCATTTGTTTCATTTCTTTGAAATCCCAATAACATTGCATCTGATATAAGGAGACATTTTTAATGGTTCTACTTGAAAGATTCAACAAAAATCACTTACAAAGTTGATATATTTCATTCAATTACAAGTAAACAAATAAAGGGAAAAATGACAGGGCATAATCAAACTATGATATCAATAATGAATAAAATCAATATTTATATGCAAACAAAATGTAGTGCAAATTGCTTATCATTCATTATAAAATTTCCTTCATTACAAAACACCCACTTTGTTGCAAGATTGGCCTGTGACTTGATGCTGGTTGAGAACGAAGCCACATACTGCACCTTTAAATGATCTATTGCAGACATTACACACATGCTGATAAACACAAAACAAATTTCTGCTGGAATCAAACCTGAGATCTCCCAATCATTGGTATGTCCAGCTATAAAGCATTGCCTTTATGCTGCCCAATACCCATGTTGGTTTCCCTTTTAATTTGCTACAATTTTTCCATTCAAGTTTTCATTTCATTCCTGCAATTCCTCAACAATGAATAAATACTCACTTTGTTTTGCTGTCAGGTCCATCCTCCACAGGCCTCTTTACCCCAGCCTTCAATTCCTTCAATAAGGACAAGGTAGTGACATCTGAGTTGTTGTAATTGTCAAAGACAACAGACACCTCCTCTCCATCCTCTGTTATATCTTCTATTGTTGCTTCATAATATCTAAAAATAATGAATTTAAACATAAATAAGAACTGCGATGAGAGATTAAATGAAAACAAAGCTCCATCACATGACTGACATTTTAAGGCCAATTAAAAATGAATTTTAAGTTCTCATGCCTATGTTTCTAGGTTACTGGATCCCTGACCTCCCATAACAGTACAATTTGGCAAAAACACTAGTTGTATTACCAAATTGTTATAGGGCTGATCTAGGTCTTTCTTCAGTAACAATTCATTATCAATTCAAGTATCAATAAAATTGCAAATAAACAACGTTCTTCCAAATATGTAGTGAGAAATATTGTGAAAAAATTCTATAGGCAATTAGCAAAAGTTTATTAGCATAAAACATTCATAATAATGCAAAAATAGTCAAAAACAATCTAGTGGTAACTTGACAGTGAATGAAGAGTAATAGTTTAAGATATGTCTTGGATGAATATCATGTTTTTCTCTTAATGACATAGGATGATAAAAATGTTGATAAGTGTATTATGATTGTGCTACAGTTCAAAAGTAAAAGGAGGTCTCAAAGAATAAAAACCAGTGAACACCAAACTGCATTGATAAACATTCATAATTCTCTTCTTGCAAAACCATAAAGAAAGAAGGAAAGAAAAGAAAAAGAAAGAAAGAAACACACACAGACACACACACACAACAACAACTCCAATAAATTAATCCATATAAGTGATCGACACAATTTCTAATGAATATTCAAGAAAATCCAGTTAAGCCAAGGCAAGAAGTCTCCACAAAATATAAATGGAAATGTAACCATTACTGAATCAAATGAGGTTTATTAATTGCCTCCAAATTTCATTAGGTACATTTATAAGCAATAAATTTATCTTTACTCCTCCCAAATACATGGAATTTAATTTTCTTTTTTGATATAATAACAATAATTATCTTATGAAATGGCTAAGAAGGGCTGAATGAGCTAGATGAATAAATGAAATTCATAAAGCTTTGAAAATTGTCAGAAGAATCTGTGCTACTAATGACCAGCATAATCTTAAAGAACCAATATAAAGCACATAAAGGAGATTTAACCTATATTTTTCAGTACACAAATGCTAGAATTCAAATTGAAATTATAAATCATCGTCCAAGACCTTCTTTAACCAAGAGCATCTTTAAAAGCAAAATCAAATGAAACTCGAGTTAAATTAATTATTTTAATATTTTTAATGGTCTAAATTTTCAATAAAAATGTTTATTCTAGTAAATAGTGTCAAAAATTACTTAAGAAATCATATTTACAATTGTACAAAGCTGCAAAAGTTGAAGAAAGAGAAAAAACAAGAAAATTAAGAAAAGACATGAGAAAACAAAACAAACATCCAAAACAAATTAGAATGAAAAAAATGTGGGTATTGGCAAACTACTTAAAATTCTTTTGCTTTGGCCTTAACATATCAACATGACTTCAAGTATTTTTTTTTTTAATGCAATTGTTTTCCAATGCAAAAATTCAAAGGAAATTCCCACATATTTTAGTTGAATTAATTCAACTTATCTTCTATGAAAATCATGATAAGCCTTCAACAAGCTATCTATGGCAATAAATCTTATTCTTCCTTTCATCAACTGCAATTTAAGAAAAACTTGAAAGTAAATAAAGATTAGAAATTTTACAAAAAATATCACAAAATTTAATTTCCTTACTCGTGACCTGTTCCAATGAACATTTGGACAAAAGGTACCTAATTATTTTATTCTGATGACACATGACAGTATGATATGCCATAGATATCTAACCAGGAACAAAAGCTGCAAACAATGAATGTTGGTGTACTCAAAAAGGGTAAACAATGTTTTGCTACTGCCTAATCTAGTGATCACAAGCAATGAACTATAATTAAATTAAAGCAGCTGTGTGGTGGGGAGTCACATGTTTCTTCTCAAATTTTCAGTTTTTATTTTATAAATAAATGACTTGCCCCACAAACAACTGCTTCTAGTGAATAAACTGTTAACAAAGCAAAAATAGAGGAAAGAATACAGTAAATATACATATGCTTTTTCGTAGAACTGAGCAGCATGGCAGCACACCCACATACCCTAAAAATTATACCCACTTATGGTCCACTCCAGTTGTCATCACTTTTTCATATCTGCAATCAGACAACATTCCAAACAACTAGATAAAGCAACACTCACCGTCAGTGCATAGAAGAAATGTAACATCTGACAAATACCTGTTTAGCTTGTGTAGTTTCTACTCTTTCTGCACTGCATAGAAGAGCAACAAACTCAATGACTCATGTCATCTAGGACAAAAGTCCACAGATGCATTGGTAAGGACACTTCACCTGAGTCATGCATTGAAAAAGCTGACAAAACACATTTGAAGCATTTGGCTAAATGAAGATCAATGTCACTTATTGACAAAATAAATAATTTAATAACATTGTTACTGTGGGATAAAATCATTCAAAAGTGCACACAATTTACAAACCGGCGAACTTGCAGCTACATAACTGTAACCAGATAATTCATCCAGTTTGCATAGAAATATATCAGTCAAATACTTTAAATTATGATTCACAAAAGGGAGACCACTATAACAAACCATTTTTTTTTATTACAAGTTATGATCAAGATCATATATTGAAGGTTTCAGAGTTAAAGTAGAGTCCAGTACACCCTTAGAGAATGGTCATAGGGAGAAAGGGATGACAGAGTCTTAGGGGAAAAGAGATCGGAGGGAATCAAGAATCTCCAGAAAATTTACAATAAAACATTTGCATAGCAATTAATAAAAATTATGTATTCTGAGCTTACATCTGAAATATTTTCAATAAACTAGCTTGGAATATCTATATCATACAATTCAAATCAGTGTATATTTAATTTGCCACACGGTGTATTGCCCGCAGTATATTTCGAATTACTTTTACAACCAAGTTGATTTTTTATTATGCCTGTCCAGAAAGAGACTTGGGCCTTTGGCTTTTGCTATTAACATAAAAAATACTTGTCTGTGCAATGCATAATATTGCATTTTATGCAATTATTTTTTTGTAAAACGTACTTCATAAATCTAAGAGATGGTGATTACAAATATATTTTCAAGAAAGCATTCATTTTGTAATTTCAGCTAAGTCCACTTAGTCATATTACTGTCTTATCGCATTTCCTTAAATATATGTCATTTAAGAATTCCATGATGCTACTCATAGAACATGGCAGATACAAAGCTACCCCACCCAACCATTGAAGGCTCTGCTCAAAACTTCATAGTGTTCTCTCCACCGTGATCTCCCCATTCACTTGAGAGATTTGAATATTTCAAGTTGTACTGGACTCTTCCAATTAACAGTTTTCATCAACTACATAAAAATATGTCTGTCAGAGATGAAGATACTCACTAATCGCGCACACTACACACAAGTTCCAATAGTTATGGTACATTCTAATCACATGTCACATTAAACATATCAATGTTCAGTAAGACTTCAAATATTCAACATAGGTTTAAAAAAAGAACAAATTCAAAACTTTACTATGGTCTGATAATGAAAATTAATTAATAACAATATTATGATAGTTTTCAGAAAATTCCTAAAAGGTGACAGGATTTTTAAAAGGAATTTCTAAGCAATTTTTCTACATCAGAACACAGGTGTACAAATAGCAACTTTCATTTAGCCAAATGAATTTTTATAACCAAGCAATCAAACAACAATCATTCAAAGAAGCAGCATTTGAACTCTCCACAACTTGTTTGAGACTGCAAGTCTTCATATTCTTCAGTTATGATCAAGCTCTGATTATAATTTAGAAAGTAGAAAATACTGTGAAATGCAATTCTTAATTTTTTAATGCTACCAGTTTTAAAACTTTCTTTCTTAAACATATTCTCCCCTTTTCTGACAAGAATGAAAAATAAACTTAATTTCAGGCAATACATATCTATTTTGATGTGGAAATCCCTCCACATCAAGTCCAAGAATTTTGCCAGATCACTCCAACTTTTGAAAACCTCTGTAACCTAATTACATGCTACAATTACTGTACATGAACTGGCAAAGTACAAAGGGTACCCATAGGAAATTAACAATAGTTGCTCAATACTACCATGAATTTTGCATTGGTGCAACAAAATATTCAATTATAATTAATTGAAATATTAATATTACTTGGTTAATAACAACTTCAACAATGTAACAAATTATCTGTCAGGGATGAAGAAAAAGTAAGTCTAAATATCGCCAGTTGCACCTGACAGCACAAAACTTCTTTGATACTATTGATAGCATTAAAAAAAAAGGAGTTTTACATACTCATGTGGGTATTACCATTATTTACAAATAAAATTACTTTGTTACTGCACTCCGTTTCCACATTAATTCATAAACTATGTTTGCTTTAAGTTAAAGCACAATATGTTAGATTCACCTGCTACTGACTCAGGAAGATAACATTATAATTTTGGTTTAATTACATACAAAATATGCTCAAGATCTTATATTTTCAATGTACATTTCATGAATCAGTTAGAAATCAAAGCTTGCATGAAGAATACATCAAGACTTTAAACACGCCTAACTAATCTTTTGAAATAATGGCATAATATTGTACATACTGCCCATCTCCACTCCAAATGGCCAAACATTTCTCGCCAACCTTCCAATCTTTCTTCACACTTTCATCAACTGTTGGCTGTTCAACTGGGAGCAATTTAGTTGATATTTCATCACTGTCGCTTGTACCTAAAAATGCAAAAATGCAATAATAAAAAGCTTATTTAATGTTCACACTTCACATTACACATCACCTTTCACAATACAAAATATAACTTACCAGCAGCTCTTCCCGTTGACTTTAATTCCAGTAGTTGAGTCTTGATCAGATCACGAGTTAATTCAATAACTTCTTCTAGATCTGTTTTGAGTTTCATAAGCTCTTCATTGTCTGGATCTGTAGTCAATGCAGCTTCAACCTGTAATATTACAATCGTTTAAGAGCTGAAATCACTTCTACTACAGTAACCTTCGACTATACAAAATTATTACACTATGGTATACAAGATAACAAGGTTTACATTTACTATGGTTTATACATATCAAGCAGAGGTAACAGCACAAACCTGCTGCAACTGCAACTTATAATTATGAAGGTTTCCATTCAAATCGTCAGCCATTTTTGGAAAGTTAATTTCTTATCGCAACCAATAATTCCTATTTCAATTTGATTATAATTACTGAAATTATTTCAAATTGTATTAATTTAATGCTGATTCTGAGCACAATTAGTAAACAGAACACACAACCACTAAAACATCAGCCACCGCCATGTTTGTTCCATTCTGTTTCCATTCACTTGAGCTGGTTACGGCTGGTCATTGCCAGTTGTCACCCAACTTTTGCTTTGCCGTCGATGTTGTTCTTTCTTCTCAGTGTTGCCAATTATATATTGCATACATATTCGCAAATGTAAGTATGTGGACACTACAATGTCTATTTTAACTACAAGTTTAAGATTTTTAGATAATGCGAGAGTATCTTTAATTACCTTTTCAGTTTTTTATTGGAAGAAAATTATTTGAATTCAATTTTTACAATTAGCTACTTTACTTACCTCCGTGGAGAAGTTTGCTCGTCTGCAACCAGTCTTCTGCAACCTTCGAGGAACGTAAGTCGCAACTCGCATGAAAAAGCCGTGATCGCAATCGCAAGCGGCGGGCAGGGAGCTTGAATAGTACTGTTGAGTTGTGTAACTTGAGACTTGTTAATAGGTAACTCGTAATTGCCCGTAATATTGAGACAGTTCTTCGATCGAGTTGTTTTGAATTTGGGTTTATGTTTTTTGTTTAGTCACTTGAGTGGTTCTTCTCGTAAAATCCAGGAGAAAATTGCCGTCAATGTCGTATCAGGTGAGAAAGTCGTGAAGACATCCGTATCATTAGTTACTTTTTTCGTTTTACTAATTGAACCTTTTTTTAGAATCTTAGTTATGGAGGATATCCGGGAGGCGCAGGTTCCGGATATCCTGGAGGCCAGCAGATGTCTGGGTACCCGGGTGCCCAGCCCGGTTCTGGGTACCCTGGTGGTCAACCAGGAGTAGGGTACCCGGGTGGTCAGCCAAATTCCGGCTACCCAGGAGGACAATCATATGGAGGTGGTCAGCCCCAGCACCAGCACCAGCCCCAGCCCCAACAAATGGGATATGGAGGCGGTGCTCCACCTGGAGTCAGCCCAGAGGTTCAACAGTGGTTTGCGGCTGTTGACAGGGACAGATCTGGTCGAATATCTGCCTCAGAACTGCAAGCTGCACTTGTTAATGGGCATGGAAAAAATTTCAGTGAAACTGCGTGTCGACTGATGATTGGTAATTCTTTGCTCTTTATTAATTACGCAATATCAGCAATTATTTATTTAATTAATTTACATAAGACATTCAGTCTGCAACAAATGTAGTTACAGATTTTTTAAATGTGCCTCCAATATTATTAAAGACATTTTTACAACTTGGTTGTATTGCGATATGGAGAGGGGGTAGTTACTAAATTTGCCCCTTCTTTACTACTAAAGTTCTAAATGTTTGAAAATTTACTTTCAAAATTCCCTTCTAAAATATGCTACCACTTTACAATGCTTCCAATGAATTGCTTGTATGAAAATGCCTTTTCAAATATTCTAAATTTGTGGTTTGGTACTTGTTCAAGTGTTGTAGGTTGTTCTGGTTGTTTCCATGCATCTCTGTTTTTGAGTTTTTACTTACAAGCATTATGGGCAATTTGTCTTCTTGCATTTTGGATTCACATACTGTTGTGACCATTTCATGATCTTGTATAGACTTAGATCATTATGGAGTTTTTTCTTAATGTACATCTTCCAATCGCAGAAAAGTTGGTTAGAAGGGGCTACAGACAGGGCTTATTTGTATTTGTTGACTTGTAGTTAATATTTAAAATGTAAACAGTTGATGTAGAACAATTAAGAGACACTGGCAGAGACCTTAGCAATCTACCTTAACTGGAAAATTTCTCTGGCACATGAAGTTACATGGCATTTTACACAGCTTAAAACAAAACCTGTCCAACGCCAAACGGCCTAGAGGGGGGAAAAAGAGCTTTATTAAACAGAAATTCTATGAATTTAATGCAATTGGCAGAGAGATGCAAGATTTTTTTAATAAAATAAATGTATTGCTAGCTTTTTGAATTTTCTTTCCCTGTGGCTCACAATTTAGCTGTGGCAGCTGCACAGTGGAGAGAGGCTTCAACTGCCAGCGTAGAATTCAACCTTGGGTTCACTTGTCTCTCATGTCGTAGACCGTAGGGGAATTCTCTCCCTCCTGACTGATCTTGCAAAGATGTATGGGTATGGCTTCTATTTATGTCTCCCTGTTAGTGTTGAAAATCATAACCCCTCGGACAGAGCATTGCTCAAGGCCATGTGAGGGTATCAGAAAGTCTTTGCACTCGTGTCTGTGATGATTTGTACCTTGAGAGAGTCAGCAAGCAGTCCAACTTCAGCCACTAGGCCACGAGGTGGTGTGTATTTTTATGAGTTTCACAACCAGTTTAGCAATGGTTGAAAAAAGAAAAAGGAAGAAAAAAACTAACTCTTGCTAAACCAGAAATTTTTTTGGTCCTGATCAATTCCAGCTTAGATAGATTTTACTTATTCCAAAATTGCAAAGTGTTGGAAATGTTTATTTCCAGTGTATGTGTAATGAATTTTAATTTTTTCAGGAATGTTTGATCATGATAAAAGTGGAACTATTGATGTGCAAGAGTTTCAGATGTTGTACAATTACATTAATCAATGGTTGGCCACATTTCGCTCATATGACAAGGATGGCTCTGGCAACGTTGAGGAACATGAACTCTCACAAGGTAGGACTCTGTGTTTGACTTTGTTGCAAATGTAGAAAGTCCAATTTCATAATTTTTAATGATTTTTATTTTCCAGCTTTACATCAAATGGGTTTTCGATTTTCTCCTCAGTTTGTCAAATTTTTAATTGAGAAAAGCGATACACAAAACCATAAGTATATGTCTGTGGATCAATTTATTGTGACCTGTGTGCAGATTCAGAGATTCACTGGTAAATATAGTGATATTAACATTTTGATTAACATAAATTCCAAATACTTGAAAGTCTTATGCAGACAATGATTCTAGTGTAGTAATTAAAGGTTCTTTTCAATTTTTTTTTTCAGAGGCTTTTAGGACCAGAGATAAAGAAATGAAAGGAATAATATCAATTAGCTTTGAAGACTTTTTGGGAGTTGCTTTAAGTTGTAACATATAATTGTTAAAAAAAAAATCTGGCCATTTCACCATTGAAAATGAAGACATTTTGTTATTTTTTGTGATGTTAAAATCTAAAACCTGGAAAGATTAAATTGTTTCATTAATAAATTGCAAGGTTATTTTAAAAAGTTGCCTTGCCAATTTTCAGAATATTTTACTTATGTAATGTTTTTAACTTGTTTCAATTTCACAAATAAAATTTGCAAGTAGTGGTATATCACAGAAAAACACAAAGTGGGCAAGGGACATGATGGACTCTTCTATCACTTAGCCTGAAGCATTTTACAGTGCAAGTATTGTTGCTTACTTGGTAATTTTTGAATACCTTGAGAATTGTGTGTGATGCAAGTTATTTTTCAATTACTAAAAATGAACAATGCAAACAACATAGAGGTGCCAGAGAAGAAAAATCATTATTGCAAACATGGAATGATTTGCTTGTGTGATTACTTCATCATTCCAAAATGTGTTCCTACCAAACTACTGTAACAAAGTATTTTATGAATATTAAATACCTATAAAACTTCGATTATGTAACAGCTTTTTAGCCTGCAGAATTTTCAGAATTTTTTTGTAGAGGTCAGTATCAAAGAAAGCTGAATTGCAGCTTCCCAGAATACAAGTGTCAAATATATGAAATGGCACATTAGAGAAATTAAAGACTTGAAGGGAACTATTTCTTCTGATTTATCTTGTATTGAGTATGTATCTTTCAAGGTCTAATATCGCCTATTATAATATAATTTTGAATCTTATTATTATTGTTTCTGTTGGCTTTATTGTAAGTGAAATTGTGTATCTTGGATTAATTTAGATTAAAGAGCAATTTTATAATTAAATGTCTTGACTACGGGGTGGAATTTGTTAATCTAAAACATCACCAAAAATGATCAATAAAATTTTTTAAGACTGAAAAAAATTGATAAAAACCAGTTCAGATGAATAACTTAAGCTGTTGGATGTGTTACTGATGTAATCGAGGCTTCTTTCGTTCAAGTGAACTCAACTTGCAGATTTTTGGTTTGGACTGGACCAGGAAATTCTTTCATTATTGTGAAATCAGCCAAATCCACAAGGGAGCTGAAAGTGTCACAGGAATCTTAGATTACATACCCACAACTGCTGACATTACAATTTCTGAGCAAAGGCTACTCAGGAATTCTATCAAGAACATTAGTTGCATCTCATATAGATTTGAAGCAAATTCCATTAAAATGACAAAAATCTATGAAATCCATGAAAAATGCTTTAAAAATGATGGAAAATGTGAGAATGACTTATTAATCGAAATTGATGAGAAATGCTGTATAAAAATGGGTAATTTCCTTTTGTAATAACATAAAATGAATTTCTGTACTAAAAGGCTACATTGTAAAATGAGAAGAAAAAAATGACATTTCATTAAAATCCACCCCGAATCATGACGTTGGATTACATTTACAGGAAATAAAGACAGTAGTAACTGGTTAAAATCGTGAATATCATATTGAATTGTCTCGAAAATAATTTGTGATGTTTGCGAGTATAAAAGTAAACTGTTAGAATTATTTTTGAAAGGCAAACCTAAACCTGGAGCGACTTAGTTAAAAAATATTTTTTTAGAATTATTAGAAAAGTGGTCAATTTGATATTGTAAAACTAGTATTTTTTACCTTCCAAGTAGTTTTAATTTTTTCTCTAATGAAGCTTTCCAGTAGAAAATAAAGATTCATTATTATGAATGATATTTTATGGTATTATTATAATTATAGCAGTCATTTAGTAGAGCTTTAAAAACTTTGTGCACAAATGTGATGCTTGTACTATTGTTAAGATACCTTTTCTCCTTGGAGCAATACAATTTTCTTTATGTATTTGTTTTCTCTAATACTCGGTTGTATGTATTTGTAATAAACTTATAAATTCTCAAAATATCTTTTCTTGTAATTTATGAGAAATGTATTTCAAGTAAATTCCTTTAAAAACCTAAAAAAAACAAAGTCAAAATTTCAATTTTAAGTCCTGCTTTAATCAACAAAATCCTGAATGAATGGTCGAGAGCTGTTGAGAGGTATTACAAAATTGTGAGTGATACTGGGACAGTTTTGTAAAATTATGTAATTATATCCTATGGTTAATCAACAATTATATTTACAGGAATTATTTTTACGGGTCAAATACTTTGGGGACACATTTAACATCAAAACAGCAAAAAAGTTCATATTAACATGGTAGTGAAAATTGTTTATTACAGTTACAAGGTATTGAAAATTACAAAAATTGCTTGAAGTGGCTTCCTTCTGTTTGAATGCATGCCGTAATCCTGCATGCTATTGCATACTCTGTTAAAAATACCTGAAGTGTTCCATATTTGGTCAAATTCAGCATGAATACCTCTCAGAATGTCAATATCAGGGGCATGTCCACAGACTATGAAATCCATCAGATTGAGCAGGCCATTCATTAATTTCCCTGTGGTCAATCCATCTTTGAGGGAATTCATGATTCAAACAATTACAAACCATCAGACTAAAATGAGTTTGTGCACCATCACATAATGAACATTTTTTATTGGATAATGTCCAGAGGCATGTCGTCAAGTAAATGCCATTCAACTCATATTTGAGTAACCATTGATATGTCTCTGCATTCAGACCTGAAGGAGAAGTAGGGACCAATAAGGTAATTGCATATAATTTCACCCCAAATGTTTAAGCAGAATCTCTTTTGATATTTTTCCTGAGGTACTTGTCAAGGTTTTGATAAGCCCGATTATGACTATAATGAACATTAAAGATATTATCACAAGTAAACCCAGTCTCATCAGTGAACAGGGCAATTAGAGAAAGTTTTCCTTAACTGAAAGTCCACCACATTTAATCCGTGCAACCACTAAAGGTGATGTGGGTACAGAAGATTTTTGTAGAGAATTCTTCAGATATAGTCATGTGACTGACACCTTCCTTTAATGTGATGCATCTTGCGCTATCTGATGAGTTTTCCTTAACATTATGAAGAACTCTTTCTTCATTTTCAATGCTTCATATCTCTCATGGCATCCTAGCACCCACAACACTCCTCTCAAATGAACCACTCACTCCCTCAAGCATTGGTGAATTCGAGAGAATGTTCATGAACTAGGTAATTGCCTACCTTTCTGCATAAATCTCACGTACTTGTGATGCATTCCTACCAGCAAGGCTATAAATTGAGTTAACAGATTGTTAAGATAGAAGAAAGTACATACCTAATATTTAAAATTAAAAAAGGAATTTCACAAATGTAGGACTATGACAGAGTTGCCCATTATTATCGATACTATTTAACTTACACGTGAACAACATGACCAAAACTTGGAAGAAGGAAATGGAGGACTATGAAGCATGTTCAGAAAATACCATATGCAGATGACAAAGCAATACTAGCAACATCTGAAAATAAATTACAAAGTGCAGCTCATAAATTAAATACACTCACAAATGATTATTAAATGAAGATCTCAAAGACAAAGTCCATGGGATTGATAGGTAAAGAATATAGAAGAACAAAAATAGTCATAGAAAATAAGTTAATAGAATAAGTGTTCACATACTTGGGGAATAAGATATCATTAATAGAAGAAGGTATGGAATCAAAATTAACAAAGTACAACAAAATAAATCGATGCATTAAAAGACACTTCCAAAATATGAACATAGAGACAAAAATTAGATTAAATAATATAAAAACCCACCCTATTATACAGTTGTGAAACATGGATTCTGAAGCAGAGACAAAAAAAAAAAAATCGAAGCAACACAAATGAAATATCCGAGATCAATTTTAAAAGTTTCAAGGAGAGAGAAGATACATGAAAAGATCCGGGAAACACTGATAGTTAAAAATCTCAGAAGTTGAAAACAGCCTAAAGAAATGACAAGAACATATTAAAAGAATGAAGATGGAGCATTTCCCAAAAAAAGTCCTCAAATACAAACTAAGAGGAAGAAGAGTCCCTGGCAGACCAGGTATGCACTGGGAAGATCAAGAAAACCTTGGAAGCGACAGAAGGGATATTGATAAACCAAAGGAACAGGCCGATGATGATGAAAAAAAATGTTTGTCACTTGTCATGAAAGACTACATGTGACATTTTATGACTTTTATGATTTTCCAACGTATATTCATTCTTTACTCTCCTTATTTCCGGTTTTCAAAGAAGGCTCTCAAGCAAACTATTTTCATTAGCACTTTTTAAAATTTCTTAGATTGTGTGTTAGAATGTTTTGGGGATTCAAAGGAAATTTTCAATGATAAACCTATCAGAAATACTCTTTCATTATTTTTATATCATACATATGGGTCATCACTAGGGAACGGATTTTCATGTAAATACATATTTTTACAGGGACACAAGATACCTGCATTCACTAATATTTTTTAGGCTTAACACGACATTCTGAACAAATTGGAACCATTTTTATTTTTATTTTTAAATATTTTGGTATAATTACATATTTTTACATATTTTATCTATTGCTACATATTTCGTTACATTTTAATGTATTTATAGGTCGAAATTTAACATTTCACATGCAATGTTCGAAATATATGATACTTGAAAACTAACTTTGTTGCTGAAATACTAATAGAACCACGCAGTGCGCCTGTATTGACGCCGGACCATCGTTATTAAGTCAAACTTACCTCCCCCGCCCCCATCTGCTTCTTGGAAACTGCATAATCGGGATCAATGATGAGCGGATGTATGTAAAGCAGAAGGAACTTCAACCACATGCTTACTCGTGTTTCATAGACCCCATGTGTAACTCGATAAAAAATTCAGATCATTGTCGTATCCCTTTTCTCGAGTTGGGGGGGAGGACGTATGCTCCCTGTAGCCCCTTCGTTCTATCACGGGCTACTACACGGTACTATTTACTTGAGCACCGGCTCCTTGTAAACAACATTGTATATAATACGAAAGTATTATATATTTCGGATGATCCTAAGAAATAATTGCTTCTGTTGATGTAGAACTTTTTCAGCCTCTCTGAATTCATGTTAAGATCAGATCGGCTATGTACTCTGCTCGGAAAATGCTTGAAGAATGGAATTTTAAACATTGTAACGAATTTTTATTTTACATATTTTCTATCTATTCTTACATATTTTAGAAAAAATAAGTACATATATATGTACATATTTTGCTTTTTTTATTACAATAAATTCCGTTCCCTAGTCATCACCCAACGTTCAAAAATTATTTATGTAACTCTAAGTGTGAAGCAAAAGAAATGTTTTTTTCTCTTTCTTTTTTATACCTGAGAGATTTTGCCTACCAAGCAAAGAACAAAGTCAGTTTTATAATGAGTTCTATTATTTATTAAGGAAATTAAACACATTATAATAAGTGAAAAGTACCTCAAAACCTTTTTTGTATAGTGTAACAAGAAAAATGTCTATATGCAGGGGTTTCTACAATTGACTAAAGAAACAAAAACTAGTGGTCCTTCTTGGAAGAACTTCATATCAAAGAATTTCTGAATTCTTGATTCAGAATGTTAGCAGCACAGGAACAGCACTGCCAAGAAAAGACACAGAACAAATTATCCAACTAACTAATAGAGTCCAAAAACACGGAACTATGAAATACTTATTTGGAAAATTAATGTATTAATTTTCAAAAAATTGTATCAAAATTAAAATGCTTGCCAGGATTAATGATAAAAGAGTACAATAGGGTACTCTTTTGAAAAAAGGGAGATTACAAAAGAGGATACTTTCTAAAAGAGAACTTGTACTCTTAAAAGGTATGGTAATCCTAGCATATCAATGTGTTCACATCCCTGAAGTATTAGTCACCAGTAAAGTTACAATTTGTGTATATTTCAATACAATTATTTCCATTATATCTTGCAAAATAATCTTCAGTATTAAAACAGCAATGTCCAATTCCTTATTTTTTCAAGTCTCTCTTCATGAGGAAAATTGAACTTGGCTGCACATATGGCCAATTATTCATGCGTATTAAAGCTGCATTCATATCTCTGAGTGGCATTCAACAAGCTTCTCTGTCATGGCAGTAATGTTCAAAACTTGGTAGCTTACACATTCAGCAACAATGAGCTCCTTCGCTAGCTCAGGGCATCAATTGCCACTGCAGTGCCTCTGACCAGGAGATTCTAGGATTTGAGTCCTGACTGTGGTGGACTTTCGACACTAGCTACATAACTCAGTTGGATTCAACCACTGTCTGAAGAAGAATTGCACGGCAAGCTGCTCTGATCGGTAGTTTCCCATGGTTTCTCCGATCAACACCAGGCAAATGCTCGAGCAGTACCCTAACAAATGGCCCATGTAGTGCACATGATCTCTCCTTGCTCTTCCTTGTCCTTTCCTCTTACTTGCACACATTTACACTTACATACTACCTCATACATCAGAAGACCATTTGGGAGCTTAGAGCATGATCTGGCTGGGGCGGTGCCCTGCTGATGGGAGATACCTAGTTAGGGAAACCCCATAGGCTGTAGTTCAATGCCGAACCTCACCATCCAGGGGGGAGATCACTACTACCTCCTGTGATAAAAACATTTACCACACTTATGGGACTGATGGCCTTAACAGTTGACATGCCTGGAAACTCTAATCAAAGAAGCAAGCAACCAAGCCCATAAATTAACATTATCCTGCCAGTCCACAAGCATGGTAGAAAATCTAGAAAAGTTTTTTCAATTAAAAAATAATACTTTTTTTTACTACCAAACAAAAAAAGTGTTGTGTCTGTAATTTGATATTCAAGATGTTGGGAATGGTTAAAACATGAATTTATAATCATCTTGAACGATTAAATACCAAACATTTTGAAGAAAACAAGAGTACCAGAATTTTATAGAAAAGCACAATTTCTTTGCATACCAAAAATTTCAAGAAATAATTTGGAGCATTTTTAAAGTGTCAGTGAGTATCCAAGTTTTAAAGTACCAGTACAAGTTTGTATTCAAGTAATTCTGAGAAACTTAATACAGCTTTTAAAGCTTTGGTGTATAAGAATTCATGAATGTGTGAAATACATCATCTCCTATATTATTTCAGTAGTATACATACCTTTTGTGGCTCTCATACTCCACCAATCTTTATAATTGAGAATTCCCTCTAAAGAAAGAGAATTTCATGGAGATGTGTCGAATTGCATTTAGACTTTAAAAATATGAAGGATTTGTTAAAAAAAAAAGCATCTAAATATTCATGTCAAATGCAATACGCAACACTTGGCTTTATTTTTGAATCTATATCATTAAATAACTCCTAAACAAAGCATTTTGCAGCCTTAAAAACTAAAATTTTGGGGGTCAAAGGCCTTAAAGAAATGTCCCTCACACCATAATATACAGGATGAGGTCTTCTTGAACATTACATTACATTTTTGCTGATTCAGTGCTTCTCAATTCTACCCCACCTGTTCAGAGCCTGTAGAATTTTCAGCAGAATATAAAATTAAACTAATTACTTGATATTCTACATGATTGAATTACACAGGTGTACCGCTCTATTCGGTAAGAATAGTTTGTGTTGGCAAGGGTGTATTTTATGGTTATCAGTTATGAGGAGACACTTAGAAAAATTGGCGGAGGAGAAGAAGGTCTTGAAGAAAAAGATATATTATATGCTTAATATGTAAATAGAAAAATAGGAGGGAGGGTGGGGTTTAATAGGGGAGAGTTCTTGCATGGGTATGGTAGTATGTAAATATTAAAGATACATAAGAGGTTTTAAAAAATCTTAAATAGGTATTTGAAATTCTTGGAAATAATACTGATGGCAAATTTGAAGCAATTTTTGAGAACACAGATAATCTATACTAAGATGGCTAGATCAGGAACACTAATAACTAAGGATCTGGCTCAAAAGGTCATGCATATCATGGTGTGCAAACCTAAACCTTAACTGCTACTGATGATGCAAATTGTTGAGGAAATTTTGAAAATGCAGAATTGACTGGGTGTGGCACTTCACCATACTAAAAAAGATAATAATTAAATTTGGAGAGTCTCAAGTTGAGTCAGATCAATAGTAGGATTATTGAAAGTGCAGGCTTCTGCGACTGGAGTCATTAGGCCTAATAGATACTTGATATCTGGGAGATGCCCTATCCTAAACACTGTTGTCATCAGGATAGTTGCAGGATAATAATTTTGATAAAGAATCTGTATAGGAATGTTTTAAAAAACTATTTTGTGTAATTACATAACTTTCTCTACTCTATTTACACAAGAAAATAAAAGGGCAATATTTTGACACCTTTGGGTAATGGAAAAAGACTTTTGAAGTGTTAATTTGCGTAGAGCTAGTAAGAATTTGTGGAAGAAATGAAACTCGAGAGGAAAGCAGAGAAAGTCAATGATTGATTATTCACTCTTTTATCTGTGAGGAAGATCTGTTGTGAATAATTTGAGAAATTCTTCGCCAAAATTATTATTTTAAATCCTTTCCTGTTTTGTTGTGCTCAAAAGTCGGACCCTCAATTCACAGATCTCAATACATTTTCTTTTCAAAATTTTCAACCAGATTCTCATAATAGCAAACCTGAAAAACAGGTATCATCTTAAAAGTATTCCAAAGGGCAAAAATTAAGCCATTGTTTTAAAGGGCAATACTTGTAACCCAATAAATTTTAGACCTTCATCTCAACTGGCAGAATTTCCAAAAATTACAAGTAGGCTTGTGTCTTGTTTCAGCTCCATGCTCAGCTGGTGCTGTATCAGCCGCATTATTGCTGTAGTCATGTGTCTGCCCCATTGTCCTGGAACAGCCAGGGGCTCCCAGAAGGTGACAAACTTCCACAAATTCTAGAAAGACTTCAACAATAGACTCAAGCAATTTGTCAATGCAGATAATATTCTCACAAATACACAACCCAACTTCAATATCAAATCTACAGGCACACTTTTCCTTTCTAACGTACTACTTTTCTCTCCTTTAGTGTTATTGACTGTTATCTAGTTTTAACAAAACTAGAAAGGCTAGATATCTGATGCATCCTAGGTCAGTGGATCTGATCATATTAATCAAACCACAGCCAAGAAGTTGCATTCCAGTGCATTAAAGAGAACAAGATTTCATAGAATTACTGCTGCCCTAAAATAATAAATTGAGTCACTCAGAGACTGGTCCTGGAGTGTACTAATCTATATAAAGTCTTCGGTTCAACTAAACAATAAAATAACTTTGTTTGCAGATGATAAAACATAATTGTTAAAGCAAAAACAACAATCAGTAGGAAAATAAAACTATAAATTGCATGTGCTAGTAAAATAGTTTCAAGGCCAAACTTATAGTAAACACTAGCAAGAGATAGTACGAGATTTCAACAGAAACATCCTTACTAAGAAGAAAAATTTAATTCCATTGGAACTGTTTCATGTTGACTGAACTGTAACTAAAACAGAGAAACTGGCTGGATCATATAACTGCAGTAAGTCTAGTGTGGCAAAATGCCTGTTTATTGTTGTTAGGATTTTATGACTTTAACAATAGAAATCACTTAATTGTACTTCTAGAGTTGTTTTAGTAGATTTTCATTTTGCCTTTTTATTCCCATTTTAGTTCTAATGCTTATTTTTGGCATTTTGACTTATTAGTGACTTTTCTGCATTTTTCATCATTATTTTCCCTTTTTACTTTTTTCTCTCCTGCCACCAATGTGTATCAAGCTGGAAACATACCTGCAAACCTGGGTAGGTGAAAGCTTGGTCCTGTATTGTCTTTCTATGAGGGAATCTGAGAAGGAAAGGAAGATGATAATAGTGAAGATTTTTAACATTTTTCATTGATGTTTATAGACTGGTTTGTTCACAAGAAATCTCATTCTATGTTTGTGTATGGCCTCAGATCCCTATTGAGAACAGAGCTGTCTGTACATGATATATCCTTCTCAGTTCCTTCTTGTTCTCTTCCCCTTCCGGCGAATACGTGGGTGTGAAGAACGAAATCTACAATTCTGTTTTCAGTGATACCATTTCAAGATTAAAAAGGGAGTCTACAGTAGCATTTTGTAGAGTCAGTATGCAAGTAAAATAAATTTGAAGTCATCATACGGGATGGTCATGTGCAGTCAAGATTACAAAGAAAAGTTAGTATTCTTCCATGTGAGGACTAATGTAAATTTTAGAGTTTGAATATAATTGTGAATCATTTTAATTATTAATTTTTTACATTAACTACTTTTAAATGGTGATTTTTTAATTCTTCCTGAGTTTTTATCCCCTACTTTACCCAGAATAAAATAGGTGTGCAAAAGCCTCTTTTGCACACCTTTTTGAGTAAAAATAAATGCCTTTTAGCCTACCTAATTTAGGGAAAATAAATGCCTGAATTTCTGGGCTCTAGTAATAACCAACCTTATTCATCGCATATGATTACAATTGTATATTAATCTCAATAAGTATTAGGGGCTATATTATAATATAAACTTTTGATTTTTTGTTTTACTTAAGCAGATTAAAAATATTTATTTCTGATAATTTTTTTCACAATAAAACATTTAAAACTGTGAAATTTATGTATGTATTCGGTGCTTTGGGTCAACTGTCCCAATTTGCTGGCTAGCTATTGATGTTCCGCATGCCTGGGTTAATTCCCTTGTGATGTATTTCCCCTTCACTGTCACTAGCAAACACTGCCTGTCTGAGCTTTTCTTGATCACACAGCTACAGAAACTATAATAATTTTAAAGAAAAGTTACAACTTTATTTTTACCTCAACTATGGGATGAGATTTCCATGATCCTGGGATCATACTTATGGGAAGCTAGTATGATGCCTATGAGCCATTCTAGAGCACTGTAAGATTTATGAACTGTTAAAACTTGTTCTGTTCTTTAGAACCTATTTTATCATAGTCAAAACTATTTGAGATTATCATAGATTTCATTTCATTATTATCTTAGTTAAAAATATTTCAATTTTGAAGTTGAGAGTCACAGAATCCTCAATAAATTTGTGTAAGTGGTGTACATGTCAGTGTTTGACATGTACTACTTAGATGTTAGGAAGTTTTTTGACAATTTAAATATTAATTAAGTTATTGGTTTACTTGTTTCATTGGATTCAAAGTAATTAATGAACAAACAATTTGTAACTATCAATAAATACATGAAGTTCATTTTCAGAAGATTATTACAACGTTGCCAGCAGAGTCAGCCTTGTTATTACAAATTTGGTGCCTAATATTGTTGCCTCAGTCACTTGAACTTTGAGAAAAAACACTAGTAACTTATATTCTGATTGTTGTAATAGGAATATTTTATAAAGTGATCAGACATGGCCCTATGAAGTATCTGAAATGGTAATATTTAAGGACTCTTTAAAAAATATATAATATTGCAAAATGATGACTTGTACATTCAATCTTTGTTTTAAAATAGCATTCAGCCTTTTAGAATACAAGACAGGAAATAAGTAAATTCCCTCACTGATTCATGAAACAAGGATGAAGGAGGCAGGTTACAATGTTTGTCCCGTGTGACAATATTTTGCATTGTAACAAAAGAGAGAGGGGTAATTTCACAATTGATACTCTCCTCAAAGCCACTGTTCTCTTAACTTAACTTATTTATTTTATGTCAAAAGCAGCTAAAAATTGTGTGTGATGTGCTACAGGGATAAGTATATTCTGTGCATGTTTTCTTAATTAGGAATCCCTACTCTAAACCATATACAAGTTGAATTCTGAATACAGAAAGAAATAAGCATATTTAGCAAGAATTGTTAAAAAAAATGTTCACACTGATGTAACAAAATCTATTTTCAAAGGCAAATCAGTTATACATTTGGACTCTTATCCCTCATCGTGTCTTTTGTGAAGGAATATACTTCTGCCATGACATGGAGAACAATAATTTGAATTACTTTATTTCCCACTAAACTCTAGAAGACATGCAGAGATAATACAGTTACATTTATGTCCAAAAGCTAAACAAGAGGCCATCTCAGCATTTGCTCAAGGGATCAGGGAAACTAGAAAAAAACCTGATCAAGATGGATGTCATATACCCAGAAGCTGAGGTACAATACAGGTTGTTTAGAATTATACAATCCCCCAAAAATTAATATATTAAATATCATTGTTAAAATTAATATTACTTCCCTTTTTGATGCTTAGTATGGTCTCTAATTATGTAGAATCAGTTTTACAGCAGAAAAGAGTTTACTTGGAACTTAAATTTGTGTATAGATTTCAATTGTTTAAAGACATTGGCAATGTCTGTATGGCAATGGACAACATGGATAAGAGCCCAAAATGTATTGCTTATTTATCCTTGAAAATAGATTTTATTTCATGGGAGCTTTTTTTTTTTAAAATTCAAGTAGTATATGACTTAGTGTAGGGATCACAGAATTTTGAAAATGTGCACACAATTCACTTTTCCCCATAGCACGTCATACACAGTTTTAACTGTTTTTTTGACATAAAATAAATAAATAAATAAATAAATAAATAAATAAATAAATAAATAAATAAATAAATAAATAAATAAATAAATAAATAAATAAATAATAAATAAATAAATAAATAAACAAACAAACAAACAAACAAGTAATTAAACAAACAAACAAGTAATTAAACAAACAAACAAACAAACAAACAAACAAGTAATTAAACAAACAAACAAGTAATTAAACAAACAAACAAACAAACAAACAAGTAATTAAACAAACAAACAAACAAACAAACAAACAAACAAACAAGTAATTAAACAAACAAACAAACAAACAAACAAACAAACAAACAAACAAACAAACAAACAAACGAACAAACGAACAAACGAACAAACGAACAAACGAACAAACGAACAAACGAACAAACAAACAAACGAACAAACGAACAAACGAACAAACAAACAAACAAACAAACAAACAAACAAACAACAACAAAATGTAAACAATAACAACAAATAAAAGGATTCCATACTAAATAATGTTAAAAATGAAATTTTTAGTTGTCTGAAAACAGTGAAGTTAATTATTCCATGTAACTGAAAGTAATCAAATTTCTAGTATTTATGATAACATATTATATAAAATAAAAAATAAAATATAGAAATTTGAGTGCAAAGCGTGTAAATTTTCCATTTCAGATTTTTTCCCTACCCCATTCAAATTTAAATTTATCCAATATCTCCTACCTTTCTTCTGTTACCACTTTCTTCTTCTTTCCCTTATGATGAGAAGGCTTCCATGAAAGGTGTTTGTTTAAGAGTAAATGAAAGGATTCCAGAGTAAGAAATGTTCTTTAAAAAATGAAAGGAAAAAATAATTCCAGAGGTGAGTTCATTTGTACCCTGTTATAGATATAATTTCAATTTGTTTATATAAGTTTTATTAAAAGTTTTAAAGTTTGAAAATTTAACATTGTTTCAAGTAAATAATAATAATAATAATAATAATAATAATAATAATAATAATAATAATAATAATAATAATAATAATAATAATAATAATAATAATAATAATAAGGGGGCCAGTCAAGTCCACGTCCCCTCCGTGTCCCCCGGGACCTTCCATAGCAATGATGATTCTATGGATGCTAACGGACCTCTGTGAAGACTAACGGGCCAGGAAGCGGAAGCGAATCCCTAGATTACAACAGTTTCTGGCGCGGAGGAGCCTTCAGAGGAGCATTCCTCTATAAAAAACCTAGGCTCAGCTGGCTCCGGCTGTCAGTACCTAGCAAGGGCCCCTGCCTAGGGTACAGGTGAAGAGGACCAACGGCTTCGACGGCGGAAGAAGATCGAATCTCAACGGCGAAGAAGGCGTACGAGTTCATCTTCATAATCAGAGGGTTGTCAGAGCCCTCCAAAAAAATTGACCTGGTTAGCAGATCCTCTTCGTCAGTTATCCAGTACTGGGCCCCCAGAGAAGAATTATGAGTAGTGCTTTAAGGAAAAGTCACGCTGGCGACCGGCCCTCGCAAGGCCGCGCAGTTGTTTCTAGCACCGGGGCAGCTGTGAGAAATATGTTACCTGTGCTGGTGGAAAGCGGTGAACCTCCGCAATAACTAAGAAGGCGCGGCGCCGCCCCACCTAGGGCTACTGCAAATCTCGATATCGCGACGCAAGATGCCGCACCTGGTAGAAGTTTGGGGAACCCATAGGGCCCCCCCTACTGCTTCAGGGAATCCAAGCCAACGCATGCAATGGACAAGAGAATTAAACATGTCTGTCATGCGTACATACTACAGAAGCACAAAAGGCGAGACGGAATGTGAGGGCTTCAGGAGAAGGCTCCAAACCGAATGGAGAAAGATATATCCGGAAAGCGCTCTAAATGAGCAGCGTGTGTGTAGCCAACTGAACTCCATCAGGAGAAGAAAAGTTTTCTCAGATGCAGAATTAAATCTTCTCAAGACGGAAGTGAGACTAGAACAAACAAATGAGGTAGTCCTGGAGCAGCAAGTCAATGAAAATGAACAAACAGTACATGAGAACGAACAGCACGCTGTGGTTTTCATCCCCCAACTCGAATATGAAATGGTGGACAAATCCCTTCAAGATATTTATGAGGCAACAAAGCTTCACTACCAAGGAATATCATTAGATCTAAGACCAAAAATACCAAAACTGAAATGCAGCGCTAATGTCTATGAAGTTTTTGGCAAAATGAACCAAATTATTGCCCCAAACATCTCAGAAGCTACTTCTCTTGAAGATGTAGCCGGACTGGTTCACAGTGCTGCAATTGCTACCTGTCAACACCTAGGTTACAAAGTACGGGTGGGAAATGGCACTTCTCTTTCTAAGAAACCTTATGAAAGACAAAATCCACCGGCATGGTTAAAGAAAATTGAAAATCAAATTGCCCAAGCTAGACGAGATATCTCGCATATTGCCGAGTATTTCAGAGACAAAGGAGGAATTTCAAAGATGGTTCGCGCAACTATTCGCTCAATTCTCAGAAGACTGGGGATAAAAAGAACTCATAAAGACCTGGAAAGTAAACTCAAGGTTGAAGATGAGAGATTAAGACAAAGAATAGCAGCTCTAGGGGCGAGAATAAGAAGGTATAATGAAGCAGCGCGACGCAAGAAAGAAAATTTCCTCTTCTCTAACAACCAAAAAGGATTTTATAGATATCTAGAGTTGAGAGGTGCCAACGACAATGACCCCCAAGTGCTTCTGCCATGACGGACTTCTGGTCTCAGATTTGGTCCACTCCAAAGCAACATTTTGATGAAGCATACTGGATACGACAGGAAGAAGAAGGGTGTCATAATATCCCAGAAATGAATGGAGTTGTGATTTCAACAGAGCTTGTAAAAAGATCTATAAAGAGAACTCACAATTGGAAAGCTCCAGGAGTAGATGGAATCCATAATTTTTGGTGGAAATATCTGACGTGCACTCATGATATATTGGCGAGTCATTTTCAAAATATTTTGCAAGGAACATCTGTGCTTCCAGAATTTTGTACCATGGGTGTGACATTTATGTTACCGAAAGGAGGAAATGCGTCTTGCCACGAGAATTATAGACCTATTACATGTCTACCCACAATTTATAAAGTTCTCACCTCCATTATTGCCACCAAACTCGACGAGCATCTGAAAGAAAATGAGCTGCTTTTGCCAGAACAGGTTGTTTGTAGGAAAGGATCTCGAGGATGCAAAGAATTATTAATAATAGATAATATTGTATCCAAGCATGTAAAAAAGAAAGCGCATAATTTGTCAGTGGGCTGGATTGATTTCCGAAAGGCATTCGATTCTATTCCGCATTCTTGGTTGCAGCGAACCCTTCAACTCTACAAGGTTCATCCCTCTATCAGTTCATTTCTTACAAAATGTATGTGTATGAACAGCTGGCGAACAACACTGCTTGTAATGCGAGGGAAATTCAGTTACCAGACAGATACTTTGAAAATTTGTAGAGGCATTTTTCAGGGAGATAGCCTAAGTCCGCTCTGGTTTTGCCTAGCATTGAACCCTTTGAGTAGGATGTTGAATGCTTCTGGCTATGGGTATGCTTTGAAGAACCCCAAGAAGATCATTTCCCACCAATTATATATGGATGATCTCAAGCTCTATACTAAAGGGTCAGAACAACTTCGCAGCATGCTGACACTAGTAGAAAGCTTCAGCAGCTCTGTTTGTATGGATCTTGGTTTGGAGAAGTGCGCAGTTGTTCACGTGAAGAGAGGTAGCGTCCAGAATACAGAGAATGAACCTCATTTGATGGAAGATTTGAGAATTCAAGAACTCTTCACTGGCAATGAATATAGGTATCTGGGCCTCCAGCAGCTCCTAGGAACTGCAGATGAAAAAATAAGAAAAGAAGTAGAAAGAAAGGTTCTCTCTCGTGTGACGAAAATCTGCAAGTCCTGTATTAATTCAAGAAACAAATTTACAGGAATTAACACCTGGGCTCTTTCAGCAGCATCACATACATTTGGAGTTGTCAAGTGGTCTGAGACATCTTTGCAAGCTTTCGATAGAAACGTCAGAACACTTCTATCAAAATATCGGATGCATCATCCTCGAAGTTCCACCGAAAGGCTGTATCTTTCAAGACATCATGGGGGCCGTGGACTGTTAAGTCTTGAAGTTATGTGCCGCCAACAAGAAAAACAGCTCAGAAAGTATTTCACCAACAACGAATCCATGACGGCCATTTGTGCACAAGATCACGGCTATACACCTCTGAAGCTGCTCCAGGAAGATCACAATCCAAGAGTTCCAAAACCTGTGGACTGAATTGAGCAGTGGAGATCAAAGGAACTCCATGGCAGGTTTGCTACTGCTCTTCAAAGTAACTCCGTAGATGTGAAGAGATCGACTGAATGACTGAGAACCGCTGGGCTTTTTGGCGAGACGGAAGGATTTGTACTGGCCATTCAAGATCAGGTAGTAGCCACTAATAACTACAGGCGATAAATATATCGAGAAAGAGAACATCAGTGACAAGTGTCGCCTGTATAAGAAGGCCACCGAATCTATCCAACATATCTGAAGTGGATGCTCTCAGTTGGCAGAAACGGATTATTTACAACGTCATAATAATGTAGCCAAAATCATCCACCAAGCTCTTGCCAAAAGATCAGACCTGATAAAGGAAAGCCTGCCTGACTACAAATATCTACCAGAACAAGTTTTGTCTAATGAGAGAACAAAAATCTTGTGGGATACTCCCATTGTTACAGATAAAACAGTGGAAGCAAATAAGCCTGATATTGTCGTATTCGACAAAACTACTCGCAGGGCAATAATAATAGATATCGCAGTCCCACTAGATCATAATCTGCTGACAACTATTGAAGAAAAGAAAAGAAAATATCAGCCACTCTCAATTGAATTGAAAAACTTGTACAAACTAATAGAGGTAGATATTGTACCTGTAGTTATTTCAACTAATGGGCTTGTGGCTGAAGATTGGAGGATTGTGAAAGAAAAACTCCATCTAAATGAGTGGCACCTCAGAACCATGCAGAAGGCCGTGTTGCTGGCAACCACCAACATTATGCGCAAGGTTCTCTCCCTAAATCATTGAAGCGGAACCTGAGAGCACTGGAGCAAGAACTTCTCACCATCTGTCTCACCGTATGTGTTGACGTTCTGTCCTTGAGTTATACTTGAAAACTCCGGAAGAGCGTGAAATTTTGAAATATGAAATATAAATAATAATAATAATAATAATAGTCTTAAAGCTGATCAATGTTTAAATAGTTTTGTATATCTTACATTTAGATGAAATTACTCCTGAAGAAGAGGAAAACAAAATCCTTGAAAAGTAGAGATGAAAGACATTAGGAAATAATAGAATATTTTAATAAAATGGTTTAAACAAAAGTATGGTTGGCAGTTTAATTTGTGCTAGTTTTACTGATTTCAAAAATAACAGACTGTCTAAAAAATGTCTGAAAAAAACCCTATGAAATTGAAAACTTAATGACAGTCAGATACATAATTGAATAAGGGATATTTCTGCAAATATTAGCAATTTTTATCCATTTTCTCAATTTTGAGCATTGAGGTCTCATTGAGCCCCTGCCCCCATCAAACAGCCAGGCAAAGTTGATAGATAGGAATAACAGATAATAATAAAATAATACATTTTCCCATTTTATCACTAAATCGACAAATTATGTACTAGAATATTTTCGAAATGTATGAGAAATTTGGTATATAATATTGATGTATTTTTAGCTTTGAACACATATTTTAAAGCTGGTCCGAGTCAATAGATGGTGGCTAATGGTTTCATATTTTGAAACAGATGAGATATGCAATTTATTTAAATTTTTTTAAAAAACGTTTCTAAATTTGTCCTTTAAACTTTTCGTACGATAGGATAAAGAATTTAGTTAAAGTGACGCTGGTCTAATTTTGTGTTGAACTCTCAGAATTTTTGAAAATTGTAAGTTAGAAACAAAACGGAAAAATCTGTAGCACCACTAGCTCCATGAGGTCAGTTGTGGGGAGCGATCGAGGGCGATCGGCTCGGTCTAGTGAAAAGCCAGTTGCACGCTGGCCATTGCAGCGGGCCAACACGGGGAACGTTCAGCCAAATTCTTGAACTCGAACACTCCTAGCATAGACTGTAACTAGAAATCGATCTCTAGACTAGAGGTACCGGTGTACCTGCCAATGCATGTGGTAAACTAAAACTGGTTCGCGGCAGCATTTCCTCAGACTTGTCCCAATTTTTCTGCCTCTCATTTCATTTTTTATCGTCTTTCTCGTCACTCACTATTTAATCTGGTGTCACAATTATAATTATATCTCAATGTAAACACTTTAATGAGAGGCCCAGCGACAGTCGTATTAATATAGTGTCTTACAATCAAATAGCGAATTTCAATCAAATAGTTGTGCCGACTCCGAAAAATGTATGGCTTGCAGCACGATAAATTAATAATAACTAGCCTATCACGTGGGTCGTCAGACAGGCACCCTTCACATGACAGCCACATACACGTAAGAAGCTCTGTTTTGAACGGTTTTTTTGCGCTTATCTCAGAGAAGTAACGATGTCTCCGATGAAGCAGTGCACACAACATTCTGCTGACGAGGTCAGCAGCACTGCTTATCTCGAAAGCAGTAAACTGCATTTATTGCCTATCTGATGGTCTATGTCATGAAACGGCAATGAAACCAGGTTATGTAAGAGGCGACATTTTTCAAGTACCTTTTTCTTTGGGATCTGTTACTCTAGTTATAACTCTTAGATCAGAGAATCTGGGGTAATGGCTTAGGAGCTGCTGCAATAATCCACCTTCGTTTTCTACCTCACTTGGACCCCTCACCGAACTCAAACGAGATTTGAGATGTAGGCATTACCGTCACAAACGACTACGCCACCCAGAGAGATTCATGTATTGATAAGAATTGTAATACACTTTAACAAAGAAATAATAGGCAAAAATATAGATTGGTCCGATGGCTATTCTACGTATTATTGGATTACATATTGCATTCAGTTCTTGGCTTCAATTAATTCATTAGTTTGTTTCCATATTAATGCCAAAATAAAAATATATGAATATATCCTACTTCTAAAAACTACTCACATTTTCAAAAAATGAAAAAAATCCTTATTTAAAGATTTGCTTTTATCGCACATTTCATTAAAAAAACTAGTGGTGCTAAAACAGCATGTACTTTCCTGCCCGTTTTTTTCACGCAAAATTATGCAAGTACTCAAATTTTCGAAAAATTGTATATGACCTTATCTCAAAATCTATCATTAAGAAACAGATTTCATTAAGGGAAACATTTTTATCTTTAGTATTTTAGTAGGAAGACTTCGAAACATTTTTGAACTTTTGCAATTTTCGAAAAATCAGGATTTTCAACGAACATGAGATCAGCACCATTCACTTAAACATTCTTCACAGTATCCAACAAAAAAATTAAACAAAAATGATGGAGCCGTTTCTTTGAAAATTTTGAAAATGTCTCAGGGGCTTTATGTAAAGTACCCCCCAAAATTAAAATATCGACGTCGAATTCAATGGGCCGCGGCATCAGCCAGATTTATTGGAGAATATCAATTTTGAAAAAATCGGCTGAAAGGTTTAGCCGCTAGAGTAGTTCACAGACGGACGGACAGACTTTTTGCCGTCATCCGATTTTACGGTATCAAGGACCCACCAAACATGGATTTTGGCTACACCACGTGTTAGAGGATTTTTTTAAATTAATGAACTGCATTTATCCACTTTTTTGTAACCAGGGCTTGGTAATAAGGATTTTCTACCGAAAATTCGCCGTTTTTCGCGCATTACATAACTTTCACTCTACTCCGTAGCGAGAAAGTGAAAATCTCTCCCCACATTGTACTTTAGAAATGTTAGTTTTTTGTTGTATTTTAAAAAATAAAGAGAGATCGCCGAAAATGGAACCTGTGCCATTTTTGTAAGTGTAATTTGCAACGTACAAGAAAATGTGCCTATACTTGAAAAAAGTACGCGAAAACTACTCATATTTTTGAAATTTCGTAATTGGAGTTATTTAAAGATCAGTCTTTGAAGAATAGATTTTGTTAAAACACAAGACTCGATCCGTAGAATTGTAGTTGTAGGAAGACACTGAAAAACTCTTGAAATTTTGCAATTTCCGAAAACTCAGTGCAACGGAAATGTGACAAGCGAAATATTTTTAATATTCTTTGCTATATGCGAGGAAAATACAATAAAAAATCTGAAACCATTTTTGAAAAGGACCTCCAAAAATCAAAATGTTTTGAGTTCGCATGGTCTCGAGTTCGGTCAGCTCGACCTGAAAATGTAAATTTTGGAGAACATCGTCTGAACGGTTCAGGCGCTAGGGTTGAATACGGGCACACAGACAAACGTTTTGCTGTGAACCAATTTCTCTGTATTAAGCATACACCAAACGTAGATTATGACTACACAACGTGTTTGAAGAAATAATGTGTTACATATATGAAAAAGATTTATATATTTTTTCGATATAAGGCCCCACTATTCGAGTATTAATGATGGAAAATCGCTGATTTGTACCGCAGCATCACAATACGAACTCGTACTTTCTCTTACTATGTACGTAAAATCTCTTACTATATACGTTTCTGAAATTTTCTCTTACTACATACGTTTCTCTTACCATACACGTATAAAAAGTAAAAGAACTAGTGGTGCTACAAAAGTACATACATGCAATATTTCGAACTTTTTCAATTTTTTGAATTCCAGAGAGTTCAACGAAAATGAGACCTGCAACTTTTTTTAACCGTCTTTTGCTCTATCTATGAAAAAATGAAAGATAAAACTGCAGCCGTTTTCGAAAACAAGTTTTTTTATGAATTGTATTCACTTAAGGAACTTACCCGAAAACTAGTCGTTTTCCAAAAAAAATGTTCATGACCATTTAAAAGATTTAATTGTTTACAGCTGATAGTATTAAAGACAAAAATTTCAATCATCAATATTGTACTTTTTCAAAGTTAATTTTTCGCAATTTTCGAAAATACAGTTTGCTGAAAATGGAACCAGCGCTCATTGTTTTTACAGTTCTTTGATACACTTTGAAAAATATTAAACTAATTATTTTGGGCCATTTGGAGGGAAAAGTGTTTAATAATTTGGACGATCGGATAGTCCGACAGAGAAACGGATGAGCAGACATAGTCGTTTTGCCGTAAATCGATTTTCCGCTATCAAGGAACCAATATTGTAAAGTAATATTGTTGCAAACGTACAATATTGATGATATAATTTTCTTCTTATTGAAATATATTCTAAAATAATCTTTAAATAAGTTGTTGTATAATGTTTCAAAAAATCCCAAAGTTTTCAGATAATTTTTCCTTGAAGTAAAGGCAATTTATGATATTTTCCCAAATACGTCTCCATTAATTTTTTGCTAAGAATACAGTAAAGGATGCAAAAAATGGAGCAGTTCTCATTTTGATACTCTCTGAATTTTCAAAAATTGCAAAATTGAGAAATAATGCGAGGAAACATGTGTTGTTGTTACACCACTAGTTTCTTTAATGAATCATATAATTTCGCTATCATAGTATTTTTATGTAATATGTAATTTAACAATGATCGAATATTGCAAAATATACATTCACCAGTTTAATGGCATATTTCAATTTTAAAATTTCAAATTTAAAAACTTTTGATAGAACTAGGTCAGGTAAACTTGAACGTTCGCTGATTCCCACCTTGTCAATATTCCTCGGCATTGTACACGAAAGCTTGGACTTGATCCTTGCGGGTCAGAATAATATCGTAAAATGAGAGCAAGGCTGGCGAAGTGCATCTGGCCATAAAAGAATTCATTACAGACGTGTCCAAGCGAGCATTCGTTCTCATTGCACGGGTTTTCAAACTTGTAATTTCAAACGGCCCAAATGTTTTCCGCGATGGTCGTATTTCGTATTTTGTTGTCTTGCAGTTCTTACCATTTGCAATTGATTCAATAAAACTTTGTACTCCGTTCTCTGCCTAGCGATATTTATCGCCGGTTTAATATTTTATAATTTTACTGTTTTTCAAACTAATATACGTTCTTAATTATATTTAGAATAACAGAATTTCTAATTGAATTGACTTTATCTCAAATATTTTGTAACAGAAATTTATCTTTTATGTACAAGTACGAAATTATTACAAGATCACAGTTTTATAATTGTTTTGCCATTTTTAGATCGTGATTAACGTCTGAAAATTTGCAATACCTTCTAGTACTCTAATAACAGGAATGTAAATGTGAAATCATAGTTATCTCCTTCAGAAGTACATGTCCTTAACGATTTCAAAATGATTGCAGAATTATTATCAACAAACTTTGTAGGTTAACTAGTAGTTATCCAGTGTCGTTAATTTGTAAGAAAGAATGGTCATTTACACTAATGCAAGAATTATAACAAACTCTTTTGTTGTATTGCTCGTTCTAAAAATTGGTAATGGGTTTCCACCGATTCGTATTATTTTTTCTGAGAAATAGGAAAAATAGGTAATGAAATAAAAACATTTATTGTTTTTTCTGAACCATTTTATCTTTTCTTCGATTCTCGGTTCTTAATTTCTCATTCTTTCCCTCAGATGTACAAAGACTGCTCAATAACATAAATCAGTTGAACGTGCTTTAAACGACATTTTAAGTTTTTGGAAAGAGCATCCTTCCCTGGTTAACAAAGGTCTATGAATAATTAAATTAAATGTAGATCTACGAGTTGATTTAAAAATCTAGTGATATCGTTTGGGTCCGCAACTTGCATCTTGATTAAATTTTTTTCCTGCGTTTCTTGATTTGTAGGATCATTAATTTCAATTCAGTCTTCGTAATATTTTGAAGACTTCGTACGGCAAGAAAACACTTTGAAGTGAAAAGTCACTATTTTTTAGCGTGTCCCCTTCACATCTGATGGCGGGGACAAATGCAATCTCGGAAAGTTGATTGAGTACCCCGTTTTATCGCAGGATTTCTTTTATTGAGAACCCCTCTGCAGAAAAGATTGATATTTTGAGAACAAATCATATCAAACAAATAATCTTCTCCAAAACATTTTCAATTCCCGAAACACAGAGCATTTATTAGATCACATAATGTTTCGTATCAAAGAAATCATTCAAATGAAAATCTCACAAAGCCAAGGATAATACAAATTGAGGATTTGATTGTGATAATTTAGAAATAAAAATATACTAAAAGATAATAGAGGAACACCTCGTTTCCACCTACATTCATAATTCATCTCGCGTATGGGTTGGGATATGCATCCGAGAATTTAAGAAAACTTGCACAGAATACACTTTTCTCCATCGTATGTCACACAGTTTTTAACTGTTTTTACGTTAAATAATAAACAAACAACAAACAAGCACACAAGCGAACAAACGAATAATGGAGAAAGTATGTGGTATGGAGAAAGATCCATGAAATTGGGGGAAGACTTCTCTCTCCGAACGTTCGAAGTTTGCTACTGAACGGAAATCTGATCACCTCCCCAGAAGACATAGCAGAGCAACTGGCTTCTCACTATGAGAGCATCTCAAGGTCCTTGCAGCATTCTGCCAGTGGCGTAGACTGTGAGCTACCAAGGCTACCGGCGGTAGCCCAAGAAAATTGCGAGAACAAAAATTTGTCAAGATGAATTATATTAAAAATAATTATAGGACACATTATTTTTCAGTGTCATACATTTTTGAAGATTCAGTATAATCTGTTCTGTTAAGATCTATATTTAATCGCTCGGTCGTCGGCGCTCTTAAGAGGCGGCAACGTGAAGAAACCGCTGGCACCCAGCGGCAATCACACAGCATGCGTTCGTTGCGTGATTCACTCCCCTCTCCTACTACTAAGATATGGGCCAGCCAAGGGCTCAGGTTGCCGATTTCCCGAGCGGTTTCTTGACACGCTCGGAGCAGTTCGGAGGCAGTAAACGGACAGAGTAAACTAGATGTGCGCCTTTCTGTGAGACATACACGTTTGGTGGAGATTGTATATATACATATTAGATTATATTAACCGTGTTTTACGTGTTAAAATTGCAACATATTAACTATGTTTTTTTTGTTGCATATTCTGCTGCATGACTTGAAGCGCCCGCCCCAGCCGATTGATGGATATAAAAGGATAGACCCAGCCCAGGCATCCATCTCATGAAGAAAATTTTTTTTCTCCTCTTTATTTTTGCTTTTCAACTTTAGCTTTACCCTACTATTTATAAAATTAATTTGTATTCAGCATGAAAATAGAATTCAATTTCTGTACCTGTATTGGATTTAATATTTGAAATATCTGCATTGTATATTGTATGATTATATAATGTCCTGACTTGTCATACATGGCTTATGCTGTATTTATGTGACAAATATATTATTATTATTATTATTATTATTATTATTATTATTATTATTATTATTATTATTATTATTATTAGTGTCAAAGTTAACTATTGTCAATTTAGGAAGATATTTTGAAAAAATGTCGCAGCAAACTTCGGGAAGTATATCTGTTGACAATGACTGTATTGAACAGCGTTTATTAGAGAAGCCTTTTAATCGTCGTTCTTATAACGAGAAATTGTAAAAATGATTGTCTTTCATTAAATTATTGTATAATAAAATTAGATTATTGTCAAAGAGTGTGTAAGATCAGCTGTAGTCCAGGGCATGAAAGCAATATACACATGAAACCCTGCATTCTGCAGGGTTTCTCAATTATAAGAGAAAATGGGAAAATATGCACTGGGGATATTCAAGTGGCATAGAAGAGTATTATAAATTCCCCTTTTCTATGGAGGAATTATTGTTTGCGCTGGCTCTTTTGCAAGATTCTGCTTCAGGACCTGACCAAATCCACAAACAGATGTTAAGACACCTACCCGAGAAGGCACGATCCTTCCTTCTTAGCCTCTTCAATTGTATTTGAAATGAACACTCCATTCCTGAAACCTGGCGTGAGGCTATAGTCATTCCTATTCGTAAGGAAGGAAAGGACCGATCATTCCCTCGAGTTATCGGCCGATTTCGCTTACTAGCGTTTGTAAGCTTTTAAAGCGAATGGTTCACCATTGACTGGTCTGACTCTTGGAGCAAAGAAATCACACCAATTCACCGTGGCTTCAGGAAGCATCGGTCTACTTTGGATTACCAGGTCACTCTCGCTTCGCAGATATCCATTTCGTATTACGACAACACCTCGTAGCCGTCTTCTTTGACTTTGAGAAGACCTATGAAATGACCTGGAGGCACGCATACTTCACACTTTGCATTCTTGGGGACCTAGGGAACGGCTCCTGCTTTTCCTTGCGAACTTCTTCTCTTCAAAATCCTTTCGTTTTCGCGTTGGCGGAAAATTATCTTTCAGTTACCCTTTGGAAAATGTTCTCCAGGGGTCAATTTTGAGAGTCTCTCTGTTTGCCATTGCAACCAATGACACGGCATCAGTCGTACGAGATGCTGTAAAAGCATCGCATTTTTTTATGTTTTTCCGTTTTCTGCTCATTCAAGAGCATGAACGTCATTCAAAGGCAACTACAACTCGTCCTGAACAGGCTGAATGAATGGAGCACAAAAACTGGATTTAAGTTGTCCACCTCAAAATCCAAGTGAGAAGCAGAATTTACCACCTCCACAATCACCCAGATTTGTTCCTCGGAGATTACCAACTCCCGTTTGTTGACGTAGCTACCTTTCTCGGTCTCAAGTTTGACGAAAGCCTGACATGGCGAAAACATGTCCGCAACCTATAGAATTGATGTCAATCACCATTAAACATACTCCGCACCCTTAGTGGTACCTCACGGGGTGCCGATTATGTGTCTCTTGCGGTTGTAAGGACACTTATTCGATCTGTTTTGGACTGTGGCAGCATCGTATACGGGTCAGCAGCATTACGACCTCTAAATACTATTCATCATGTCGGAATCCACATCAGCACAGGTGCCTATCGCACGAGCCGTATCGAATGTCTCTTGGCTGAAGCTAGAGAACCGTCTATTAGCCGAAGACGGGAGATTTTGATCGGTTCGTATGGTGCGAAAGTGTCAGAGTTGAATGTTCCAACTCGGCTAACAGTTTTGTATCAAGGCCATCAAACATCACATTTACTGAGAACATCTTTATCTAAATCGCCTGGTATCTGCTTTCACACTTTGTCTCAGGAGTTTATGTTGGGAAACATTTTCCTGCCAATGAATAGTTTCCCACCAAAATAATATTTATATATAGGCCACCAAACACTAATGGGAGTATAGAATTTGTAAAAGAGTTAAAGCGCATTATTAGTAATATTTGTGAATCCACAGCAATAATTATAGGTGACATTAATATAAATCTACAGGATAGACTGGATTCAGTTGAGAAAGATTACAAAAACATGTTATATAATCATGGATTAGTCAACACAATAGAATCTGCAACAAGAGAAGAAATATGAAACAATGGTCTTACTTCCTCTCTGATAGACCATTTGTTTACAAGAACTAAATTTTTTAAAAAATATTCTCAGCTGTAATACATAGAAAAATATCAGACCACTATCCTGTCATAGGCTATGTAGCCTACTAAAAACAATATAAGTAAACTGGATGTAGTAACTCAAGATAAGATTGACCACAAAAATTGGATTTACTTGTAGGTTTACAAGAACATGAATGGGAACAAATTGAGGACATAAAAATTTTAATAATCTTTATTAAGAATGCAGAGAGATAGCTTCTAGAAATAACTGTAACAGTACTCAAAATGTGTGGATATTAACAGAATGTACAGATGGGTAACTGAAGAGCATTTTCACAAAATAAAATAAAAAGATACATTATTTTAAAAGTGGAAATCTAATCCAAATAATAAAAGGTATATATTAAACTACACTAAATTTAGAAATAGACTTAATCATGAAATTAGGAATAAAAAATAATTACTATAAGAAATTTTATATGAATGTGGGAATCAGATTACTCGGGATTGTCCAACTTAGTCTTAAAGTAAAGGAATATAATGACAATAAAACTTATTACGACACGTGGATCTGGCCAACATTCAGCACACGTACACCTGTTGTCACACATTGCCTGTCCCGCGTGTCTTGTAGCAACTCCAGCGCTCTCTACTTCCTCTTGTGGGATCGGAACGATCAGATTCCCACACTCGGCCATCCTGGATATCATCCGCCTCGGATGATGCGTCCATGGTTTTATGAATTCGGCACATGCCCTGATTTCCAATCAAGGACTTTTTCTTCTTCTTCTTCTTCTTCTTTCTTCCTCTTGCAGAGGCAAATTTTGCCAGCGCCCAGCTGGTCTTAACCCACGTCACTGACGTTGATCCCTCACCACTTGACTTAGCATTGTCCAAGATCACGAACTCCCGAAGGTGATCTTTAATTGCATTGAGTCCCTCGTCTACTTGTTGGGCTTTCTTGATTTTCGCTACTAGCCCATCTTTAACAACGCAGAGTACGTCCACGCGAGGGTGTCGGCTCAGAGCATCCACATGAGGGATTCTGGAACCAGCTAGATGTTCTATGCTGTAGTCGAATTCTTCCATGGTCATAACCCACCTAGCTACTCTTGGTGTAAGATCTTTTTTACCCATAGTCTTCTGTAGCGCTGAACAGTCTGTAATCTTGAATTTAATTCTGAGTAAATACATTCGGAATTTCTTCGGAGCAACAACCACAGCGAGCATTTCAAGCTCATAACTACTGTACTTTTCCTCTTCAGGCTTCGTCTTCATACTCATATAATGCACTGGATGGAGCTTGCCGTCGTCTGGAAGTCGTTGCAACAACACTGCTCCATGCCCGTGCTTGCTGGCATCCATGTGTAGCTCCGTCTCAAACGCTGGATTGTATATGATCAAAACTGGATTTTCTTCGAGTAGCATCTTCAAATCTGCGAACGCTTTCCTTTGTTCATAACTAAAGTGAAATTTCACTTTGTCCTTTAACAAATCACTAAGAGGCTTAGCGATTTTGGCATAATCGGGCACAAATTTCCTGAAATATCCAGTTAGTCCCAGGAAACTTTGTACATCTACTGTAGACTTTGGTTCTGGATAATGTTTAACGGCAGCAATCTTCTCAGATGAGGGAAAAGCTTTTCCATTTTCAACCGTATGTCCCAAGAACTCAATCCTTTTCGTTAAAAGCTGACATTTCTCAGACTTCACTTCCAGTCCATTTTCCTCAGCAACATCTAGGACAAGTTGAAGTCGGTGCAAAACCTCTTTTTCGTCACATCCAGGGATCACCAAATCATCTATATATACAAAAACGACGTTATCTTGAATAAGTTTCCAAAATATACTATTAATAATTCTTTGTAACACCGCGGGGAAGTTGCAGAGACCAAATGGAACCTTCAAAAATTGAAAATGTCCTGAGTGCGTCACAAACGCTGCATATTTCCTACTTTCTGGGTGAATGCTGACATGAAAGAAGCCATTCTTGAGATCCAAAGTGCCGAACACTTGAGCACCACAAAGTTTGTCTAGGATGTCTTCTATCAATGGAAGTGGATACCTATCTTTCATAACATTTTTGTTCAATCGCCTGTAGTCTTTGCAAACTCTAGGTGATCCGCCTTCTTCTTGGCAATTACAACTTGACTAGCATATTCGGACACACTTGGTTCTATGACACCATCTTCAAGCCATTGTTTTACCTGTTCATTCACTACGGTCTTCTCCTCTGGGGCTAAACGCCTCGGTCTGCTATAAATTGGCTGTTCATTCTTCAGCACTATATTCATTTCAATTTCTGTGTTTTTCTTCTTTGCCGGTTGGTATTTGGCTACCATGTCTTTAACCTTTAAAACTACTTCCTTTGATGCTGATGTGCCAATATTCAATTCATCCTTCCGAGTAGCGTCTATTTTCATTACAAATGCTTCCGTCCTAATCTTAGTTACTCTGCTATAATGTTTGTTTCTCAATAACTCCGCTTGATCTAATATGTCAGTGCAAACAATTGATGGTGTATCAAAAGGTTCTAAAATGTCATTGGAAACAACGAAAACTTCGACTTTATAAGAATCGTCGTCTATCAGGACATCAGCTGGAAAACATCCCTCTGGAGAAACGTAGCCTTTCCCCAAACCAGAAAGCAGTATTTCTGTATCTTGAAGATCTGGATGTCCCAATTTGTCATGGAGGTCGTTGTTTATTACCGTGACATCACATCCCGTATCCAGTAAAGCCTGAGTCTTCAACCCTTTAATGGTTATTTCTTTCTTCTCAGAATTCTTCTGGATTGGAGCAGCTACGACGCCAATAGATTTCCGAACTTCCCCATCATTCTTCACCAAACAATGGGAAGCAATATGTCCAAATTCGTTACAGCGAAAACACTTAGGTCCTTGATCTTTGAATTTGCAGTGAGCTGACTTATGACCATCTTTACTTCCACAGTTATAACACCCACGTCCTCTTAAGTTCTTATCAGATGAATACTTGTTCTCTTTTCCACTTTTGTCTTTCGTGTCAGATCGATTGTGATTTTTCACTTGACGTCCTCGAACAACTCGCTCATACGCCTTTTCATAATTACGTAGCTTTTCTTTGAATTCTTTCATACCAGAAGCTCCATACAAAATCAACTTAGTTCCGGACTCGTCATCGATACCATCAATAATATACTGCATCAAAGATTGTTCGTCAATATCGCATCTACTAGCTATTTCACGCATTACCAGAAAATACTCTTGCAAAGATTCTTCTTTCTTCTTTTGTCTACAATTTAATAAGCGATGAATGTCAGCAGCACTCGTTTGAACCTCGAATTCTTCTTTCAATGCCTTCTTTAATTTCCTCCATGACGAGATGCCATTTTCTCCTTGAATAAAGAGCTTCGCCAAACCGGTTAAAGATTTCATCGCAAAAATAAATTTTTGTATTTCATCCCATTCCATAAGAACAGCTGTCTCTTCAAATTCGTTGATCCACTTGTGAATAGGAAATCCTTGTTTCCCGTCAAAAGGCCGTATAGAACCTTCGAGATCACGAAACGTCAAAGCAAACTTATGGGATTGTGTCTGATCGCGTAATTTCAGCCGTCTAATACCCTTAACCTCTTGTTCAATTTCGATCTCATCGTCTTCAGTCGAACTGGAACAATACTGGATAGCTCGTTTCGGAGGTTTAGCATCTTTCTCAACTTTTTCTTCGTCTTCGTCTTCCTCAATTTCTTCTTCGTCTTCACAACTTTGACAAGCTTCAACTAACCAAGATAAATCCAGCAAGTGATCGCAAATTCGCTCTACGAGTGCATCTTTCAGCCCAGTGTAATCGAGACACAAAATACTACATATTGCGACCAAGTCTGCTTCACTAAATTCCTGTGTAATGTAGTCAAGCTTTTCTGTATGTTCATCGGAATCACGTTTAAACGAGAAACCAGGGAATTCCCGTAGGCGTTTCCTATTCCTCCGATCTGTTGATGCTGTCCCGAAGATCAACTTGTGTATGGTCCGTATAACCTTAACAGGTGCCGTAGCAATGTTCTTTTTAATTTTCTCGATTTCCCCTAACGTAGTCATCTTGATACTGGGTTCAAATTTAAATCACACATAATAATAATAATAATAATAATAATAATAATAATAATAATAATAATAATAATAATAATAATAA
Organism: Teleogryllus occipitalis; assembly: GCA_011170035.1. NCBI lineage: Eukaryota > Metazoa > Arthropoda > Insecta > Orthoptera > Gryllidae > Teleogryllus > Teleogryllus occipitalis. The sequence continues at coordinate 76,676 of BLKR01002440.1, read as the reverse complement.
TAATAATAATAATAATAATAATACAGGTTAAACCAAAGAAAATAAAATAGTTAAAACCAGAACATAATCACTTCAAAACTACTGCATTCGAGAATCTTCCACGCACCGCGGACACAAAATAACATACACACTTCTCAATACAAAACAAAATTTCAGTGCACTACGCAATTCACAACATCCAGGAATCTTCTAAGCGTACTTCTAGAATTTTCTAATTAACACAAACAACTTCTTAATAACGAGTCACAACACGTTCGAGTTTTCGATGGGATGACGTAATATACAAAACTGTGAAATCTTCACGAGTCTTCAATGCCGCCATCTTTGTATCTCTGTCTTAACCTCTTCACACTAACCACAAGATTTCTTCTTCATGAAACTGTTCTCGTCTTTTCCAACAGGGATCTCTTTCAATGTTGACCTTGGCAGCAATATCCACAATGTCGCAGGCCTCGTCTTCGCGTCCTTTCGTCTTTCCGTCTTTTCGTCGTTTCGCCTTTTCGTCGTTACTCCCGAATAATATTCCCCTCGTCTTCGATCTTCACATCCCGGACGAGCCCCCAAAATGTGGGAATCAGATTACTCGGGATTGTCCAACTTAGTCTTAAAGTAAAGGAATATGACAATAATACTTATTACGACACGTGGATCTGGCCAACATTCAGCAACATTCAACACACGTACACCTTCTGTTGTCACACACTGCCTGTCCCGCGTGTCTTGCAGCAACTCCAGCGCTCTCTACTTCCTCTTGTGGGATCGGAACGATCAGATCCCCACATGAATGATAGTATAAGTTGAAACTGAAAGAAATAATAGGCCTACATTGCATAGAATACATACATTGAATAGAAAAACAGTAATAATAAATATTTTGGACGGCAAAGTGCTACATTAAGTACCTAGTAAATAACTTCCCAAATAACTTTATTGTGCAAATTAATATTGTAGAAGAAAATGAAAACTGGAAAGGTCATGTTCTGAGAATGCCAGATCATAGGATAAGTAAAATTATCCTTCAATATGTACCTAAAAGAAAAAGAAGTGTTGGACATTCCTTGAAGAGATGGCATGAACAATTTTGAGATGGAATGGATCAAGCTGTCCTTGAGGCGGAACTGATCCTTGCTGTCGATGATGATGATAATGATGATGAAGAAAATGATTATGATGAAGCAAAGGTGATTCAGGAACCTACAGATATTATTGTGAACTTTTATTTTTCACTATGCACAATAAATGGTACAAAAACAATTATTTCAAGAGAAATTAATGTAAATAAAACTGTTGGATATGATAAAATTAGAGTAAATGATATTGTACTTCATGTAAATAGCAAGTTATTAACAGAATTGCTACCTTTAGCAAGCAATTAACAAAATTGCAAAATTACTGTATCAAAAGCGATACATTTCCAGACAGCTTAAAAATTTCAGTTATCAGTCCAATATTCAAGAAGGTGATGGTCATGATAAGGGTAATTATAAGCCAATATCTATATTACCAGTAATAGAATGATTTTGATACAGAAGAGCATACCATAATATTAAATAGACTGAAAGCAATAGGAGTTATTTACAACAATTGGAAATTATTAAAAAACTATTTAATTAATACAAAATTTGTGGTGAAAATAACTTACAAAATAAGTAAATTAGAACCAATAGAATATGCGATACTGCAGGGAAGCTGCATAGGAGTAATATTAATTATTATTTATGCCAATGGCATATTCAGTGTTGTTAGTAAGTCTAAGTTATTCATGATGATATAATCCTGTTATATGCCAGTGAAGACCCAAAGATATGTCAAGGTATTTTTCAGAAGGAATTTGATGCAATTGCTGAATGGTCACAATTGAATAATTTCTATATTAACTTTTTCAAAACAAAAATAATAAATTTTACAACACAAATGACTCCATGTTAAGTTAAAATTTATGCATAAGCTAAACAGTACATTCATGTCTACTAATAAAATTTGTAAATGTGAAAAACTTGAGTTGGTAACAGAATATAATTATCTTGGCATATTTTTGGATACTCATCTCATATTTCAGAGGCATATTAATATGTTTTTTTGATAAGATTTAAAGAATATCAGGATTAGGGTTTCCATACAGATATCAATGGAAATCAGAACAATAAATACTCCGAAATATATTTCAGAGCAATTTGTTTACTTGTATACAACTAAATAGTATATCAAGTAAATAGTATAGTAAGGAAATAGTTCATTCGGTAAACAATTATTTTATTACACTGCATCAAGATAAATTACATAGCGCACGTTCAAGAATAGCAAAGTAACCAATTTTTTCTAGGACAAATTTCCCTGACTTTTTCATGTTATCCAGGTCATTTCCTTATTTTTTTTAAAAAACAAAATTTTGTATCAGGGTATTTAAATACCTCTGGTCAAAATTAAAACACTGTTATTGACTGAGTCCATTTCCGCTTTGCATTCCAGATTCTCTTGCATCAATACATTGCGAGCGAGATAGATGCACATTGATTCAAAACACCCAGAACCTTTCTTTATCTGCTTTCTGCTCTCAGACTGAACCATAGAAAGATAGAAATAACAATATTTGCTTAACAAAGGACTTAGCTGCTTGTGTTCTCTTGTGTAGCGCAAAGTCCTGTGATGTGTGGAACTTATGTGAAATTGTAACAGTATAAAAATTCAGGACATTTGGCAGAAACAAAGAAAAATCTGGTGGCACAGCAGGACACATGTCGATATTCAGGGCATATTTTGCTTTTTCAGGATGTATGGCAACCCTAATCAGGATGCATTTACACATTAAGTCCATTTGTGAAAAAAAAAGTGCTCAGAATTTTGTACCAAGCATTAGGTGAATCAATCATATGATATAGGGCAAAACCTTGAAGTCATACAAGTTAAACACATCTAAAAGAATCAAAGTCTTTAGAGTTTCGAATAAGGTAATGACAGGTAACATTGCCAGGGGTGAAACATTGCCACAACTTCGAAAAATTTAAGTAGCGTGATCTCTTTCATAAATTTATTTGCTGGCTGTGTTCCCGTAGTTATCTATTTCTCTTCAAAACATTATATCTAATCGTTTGTTGCATTAAGTTACAGTTGCTACCTAAAATGTCCGTAAATATGTATGGTGTATTACGATGCAGCCAAATCTTGTAATCGAAGCTTCGTTAATTTTGGGTTAATTGAGTTGAAATAAAGGGCATAGAAAAGTAAATGTGTCATATCCTAGGCATGCTATATCATAACTTAATAATTATTCATTATAAACAAGACAAAACATATTATTAGCATATAACAATTACAGGGTAACATTTCTATTAAGTACATTTAATACAAAATTATTTTTTTGTTGTCATCATACTTGCAGTGCAACTTTGAGAATCACATCATTAATTTGTCTTGTTTTTAGAGAATGCCACACAGACAAATAAAAATTCAAATATCTAAGGCTTTCAAATCTCAGATGAAGTTAAAATGCACCAAGCATGGGAAAATGTAAATAGTGGAAAATTAAGTAGGAAAAAGCTACTAAACTGTATGTAATTAGCAGGTCCACTTTTTAAAGTGGACCTTCTAATTCCATACAGTTTAGACATAGATGAGTGTGACATAGAGGAGTTATGACATAGATGAGTGTGTTATGCCAAAATATGATATTGTTGCTGAGCTTCCCCAATCAAATATAAAAAGGAAAAAGCACTTTTTCCATATTGCATTTAATCACAATGTAATTAATCACAATCAACAGTTAATAAAACTTATTTTAGACTAAGTTCTCAAAGCAATATTTATCTCTATTTAGTGTATTTAAACAGTCTAAAACCAAAGACTAATAATCATAAAATTTGTTCTGATGTATATTTATATGTTTCTATTTCCTATCCAACCCTCATACATATAAACATTGCTAGAGATTTGGAAATAAATAAGAGGTGACAATGTTTGGCCCCTGCAGGGTAACATTGTCACTTTGCTTGCTTTTTAAAAAATAAAATAGCTTTCAAATTATTAAAGCTGTGACTTCAATATTTTGAAGAAACGTTATACTATTGTGAAGGATGAAATGGTCAAAACGTTTTTTGTGAAGATTGATGCAACTAAGTAGAACTTTAAAAGCGACAAAGATGTGGCAATGGTACCCTCCATTACCTTATTAAAAATGGTTGAACAGAGTAAAGAATTGTGTGAGTATGAACCATAAGCTAGTAATGAAACATTAACTCCATCAAAATTTAACAAATACATGCACTTTATTCTACATTTTAGTGCTGATACCTTTAAGATTTCACTCACAGGTGATTATCTGGTTAGAAGACCAAAGTGTTATATTCTACATGTATTCAACAGCTATTGTGAAATAGGCCCAATGCACTTAATAACCAAACTATTTAATGCAATTCCATAAAACAAAAAGCATGTTAAGCATAAAATCTTCTGTAAGTATTTTAAAAATTGGCTACAATCAGACTTATATAATTAATTGTAAGAAATACTAAATAAGACTAAAATATATACTAACACAGCCGCAACAAATATTCAACTATGCAGTGGCTGCACAATGCCATTGGAGTAAAGAAAGAAAGAAAGAAAAAAAAATAACAAATCTGAATGTTAGATATGTGTAAACTAATATTGTAGCTATTGCATGGTTTATATTTGCAGCAACTTATGCTCTGGAATTGCGGGTGAAGCAGCAAATGGAAAATGGATGGTAGTGATGGAAGTCGATAAAATGGATAGAAGTAGATAAATTGAAGAAAAGTATGACAAATATATTACACCTTTTCATGAATGCTTGACCAGGAGTCTTATAGGTGATTGGGAATTGACTCTCAAAATGAAGGTTCCTAAAAATACCATTTACAAAAGAGTACTAATTTTCAAACCAGAAATTTGTGAAACTACATTATAAAGGTGGCATTGTTAAAGGTCCTCTGATGCATACTTTTAACTATGTGTTGTTTTCATTCAAAAATACAGAAGGAGTCAGTCACAAGGATCTGAAATCAAATATTGCACAAAATCTTGGCATGAAAACACAAACAAGGACAGTTAAACTTTCATTGACAATATTCTTATAATTATTTGATCCCTTGTTTCACTTAACAGTCATTTGCAACTTGTGGTGCACAACAATCAATATGTGAAGGTTACATTTTTTAAATTTCATGAAACTAGTTTATTAAATAGTTTTCTCACTTAATAAAACATAAAACGGCAAGTTTAAAAACATGAATTTAAAATATGTACATTCAGACAACATTTGGGGGAATTTTTTCTCCCCATTTTCAGACCATCAGCAATTAATATTTCAAACACAACAGCACACAAAAGCAAAAGTTACAATAAAATCGTATACCAGAAACAAGTATATGGCTCATTTACTTCTACTGAATAATAACAGATCAACATTGTAATGTACATGTCAGTAGTATTAATGCATCAAGGTAAGTATCATGTTAACATTTTTAATTGGTGTGGTGGGGCATATCGGATGTTTATCAGGTATGGACCTGATACTGCGTCATCACAAAGAGCAAAGGGGTACAATTAGTGACTAAAACTACATCATCTGCAAACAAAAGATTGTAGATTTTAGTGTTATTTTCTATTGAAATCCTTTCGCTGTCTAAATTATTGAATGAAAAATATGTGAAATGCAGAATGAAACACTAAATTAAGTTCATTGCTAGACAATCAGAATTCTTTAAAATTCTGTCAGCCTTCATGCAGCTTGTTGCTTGTATTTTGCAAATGTATATTCCCACTTGAGATATGGCTTAATATTCTGGGGTAGCTCATCTCATAGTACCTAGACCTGTAGAGACCTGAAAAAATTATTTGAATAAAAAATGCCATCCAAGTGATTCCTGTAAGCCTCTCGACATAAATGTAGCTTCACTACACAGACATTGTGTTGAAGTCTACTTTTGCTAGTAGTGGTAGGAGTAGAACAAGTGGTATGGATTATTGTTTTCTTAGCAATACAAAAAAAAAAAAAAAATCAAATCTGCAGTTCGTTTACCGATGCAAATAAGTTTCCTATAACTCCAGAGCGAAAATGTCTAGTTTTTCAAATGTTGCTAATCTCGCGCTTTTTTCAATTTTATTTTAAATATTTTTATTATTATTATTTTCTTTAATTTTTGTATATTTTATTCTTTTGAGTGTATTAATCTTTCAACTTTTTAATTAATGTTGGGAAGGGATTCTGGAGCTAAAAAAAACAAACGAACAAAAAGTGCGCTATTAAATAAATCAAATCGTTCTTCCATTCTAAGTGCTACGTTCCGATTTTCTTTCGTTGCCAGCGGAGTCTCGCGACGCGGCAGTACCCTCCGGAACCCGTGCTTGGTTCTTACCCTCTTCGCCGCGGTCAGCGCGGTAAGCTTTTGATGCCACGATCCATCACGGGGCTGCCGATCGCTGTCCGTCAGGCAGTCCGATTGATTGATTTTTTCGTGTTTCCGGGCGCGTCATCTACTGTGGTCATTAGTCCCGTTAGTGTAGTGCGTGTTTTTCTCGGAAGATGGCGGTGATCTTCCCCCGCTGGATGGTGAGATCCGACGCCGACCTACCGTCGGCAAGTGGGGTTTTCCCTTAACAAAGACTCTCCCACTAGCGGAGCACCACCCCAGCCGGGACAAGCTCTAAGCTCCCGACCGGTCTCCCGGAATATGTGGTAGTGTAGTGCATGTTAGTGTAAGTGTGAGTTTAAGGGGAGAGGATAGGACAAGGAAGAAGAAGGACAGATCGCGCACGGTCCGTGGCCCGTTTGGTAAGGTACTGCTTCGGCATTCGCCTGGTGTTGATCGGAGAAACCACGGAAAACTACCGACCAGAGCAGCCGGCCGATACAATTCTCCTCCAGACAGCGACTGAATTCGACCTAGCTGAAAAGCTAGAGTCGGATCCTCCGAAAATCCTGCCGCCGTCAGGACTCGAACCTAGGACCTCCCGGTCAGAGGCGCTGCAGTGACATCAGTTCGTGCACTGAACTACCGCTCCCGGTCAGGCAATCCGAGCGTCCAATACCGACAGCGTATCAGCGACTCTGACAGTTCTCTTCCCACGTGCTGTAATGCGACATTCTGACCTGCTCTGAAACAATCAGCTTCCGAGGATTTGTTTAATTTCTCGCAGCCAGTGTTCAGCGTAGCCGTTCATCTGACTTGCATGAAGTCGCGGAGGCTATAGGTTCGGCTGTGGCGGTTATGAATGGGACCGGATTTTAATGAAATGTCATTTTTTTTCCTTTCACTTTAGAACAATACCGTTTATAGTGCTATTTTTATAAAGCTGCGACTCATGGCCCGTCTTCACAGTGGTATTATGTCACTGCAATTCTCGTCTTTCTCTGCAGAGCTTGATACGGTCGCGATCATGGTTTTCTTGCGACGACATGGATACTGTTCCACGCACCGAAAGAGAAAACAATAGCTCATGGGCTTCCAAATGCCACATAGTGTTTTTTAAAGTCTAGTAGCATCAAAACCCGTTTGATTCTCTACAAATATGTTCAATGCAACCTTATGGAGAATAAATAAATCAGTTACAGCATTGCGGCTCAAATGTGGATTGAAATCAATAATGGCGCGTGGCGCTATTTTAGTCGACTGCAGTGAAATAGATAAATTGTGCGAAGCAAAGTTCTTAAAGTTGAGAAATTAAGATTTAATCTCATCTAAATTAAAAGTATTTTGGTTAAAACTTGACGGAGCTATGACTATTTGAAAAGTGTCAATTTTTATGGTTTTAACGTAAAATTGGCCATATACGGGGTAATATGGCACACTGTTTGAGAAAAATAAGTAATGTTTGATGATCATAAAATTGTTGTTATGCAACAATCGGCTATGTGACATTCTACAAGTTTTGAGATAATCGCGTTATAAAATTTTTACATTTTCACCTCTAAAAACTATAATTTATTAACTTCTGACTTGATGATCACAAACATTGCAATATTGTGCATGCTGTTTCGTCCCGCATGAGTAAAATTCCTCTATATTAATATTAACGGTCAATATTTTCATATTGCACTTAGACGGAACGAGAATCTGTTAAGCCCCGCGAGCGGGCGCTTACCTAGTTGATACGTTTTTGAGTGGGATATTTTGTTATATGTCAAGCAGTTATGCGCCAAGACAAGACTGTTGATTCAAAATAATGTATCGTAGTCGGAGTTTCTACGCGTAAGGCAGTTATTGTTTTGTCATATGAATGCATAAACTTTTATAATTTACTTGCGAAATAAATTTATTTATACAACTACTGACGAAAAACATAGAAAATAAGGCCAAAATTAACTGAACCATTCTCAAAATTTTATTGAATCACGAATTTTTCATTCTTGAAATACATTGAGAATTTTTCATGAGCTTGTACACTAAATTCTAATGACGATAAACAAACAGCCCCCATCAAACAGCCAGGTAAAGTTGATAGATAGGAATAACAGATAATAATAAAATAATACATTTTCCCATTTTATCACTAAATCGACAAATTATGTACTACAATATTTTCGAAATGTATGACAAATTTGGTATATAATACTGATGTATTTTAAGTTTTGAACACATATTTTAAAGCTGGTCCGAGTCAATAGATGGTGGCTAATGGTTTCATATTTTGAAACAGATGAGATATGCAATTTGTTTAAAAATTGAGCACCAGCCTATTTGATTGTCGTCTACATTCTCGCTTCTCCCTCTTCTTTTTACTTCCCAGACTCTTATTTTACTGTCAGTGAATCAAGCTTGAACTAAATTCCAGAATATTTCAAATTAACTTTTCCCATCTTCAATTCTGACTTTCTCTTTAGTAATGAGGGCCCAGATAATTATGCAATTATATATTTTCCTAAGTTAATTCAGTCAAGTGAAACTAACGGTATATTCACGTTTCATATCGGTGAGTGCCTAAAAACGATGAATTTTTAGTACATATATTTACATATTTTACTCATAAGTACATATTTTTACATATATTTGTGAATATTTCCATTTTCTGAATTTTTTTTTGTATAATTCATTTGTCTTATATGTTTTTAATAAGAAATCGCCGAGATAAACAATTGAGCGTTCTCAAACACATTTTTCCTCCAGCCTCGTCTCTAAAACAGCGCTATTGCATCGCGTTAAAATGCGCCTGTCTCTAAATCGGGCGCCAAAAAAAAAAAAAGGCAAGGCGTCTTTGCAATCCATAACTTCTTGCGCGTTAGTTTTTAGCGCGAGTATCCCATAGAACAGATGGCTGCTTAGGAAGGAAGTTCGTAATGACGACGAGAAACGAAACGCCCGCCCACGTCACATCTTTCAAAGTTCTCCCGTGCCCTTGATAACGTCCACCACGTTATAAAAGAAGGTCACCTCGGTTCATATTGCGAGGGGCGCGGAGATCTTTCCTGTTCATTGAAGGGCCAAACCACACCAACAAGAGAGAGGGAATAACTGTCGCTTACCTGCATAATGCAAAATTCAGAACAGCAGTTACGAAGATCTAGGTTTATAGCCAGTTGTTGCGAAATATAAAATCCCCGATGTGACTGATGGCGTTTACCTTTTTCATTAGTTATAAAGCTATTTTTACAGATTTGGCACCAAAATTTTGCGTACACTTAGTGCATGGTCCAATGTAATTGATTTTGTCCATATCTCATTCTTTTAAAAAATGGCGTTCCACCGTCCAAATAATATTTATTCGTTATTTTCTAAAAATTAGTGAAGAAAGACCCCATAACCATCCCGTTTTCGGCCTTTTTTCGCTACTTCGTATATATATATATATATATATATATATATATATATATATATATATATATATATATATATATATAAGACCAGTTAGAGCGTATGCAAACCCGCAACACCTAAGAGTCTACATGCAACCCGCAACGCAGGTGCGCACGATATAGGTTCCTCACGCCGTAATATACAAGATTATATCATTTTGTAATTCTTCTTCTTCCTTTTCTTCTTCTTCTTCTTCTTCTTCTTTGTCTTCGTCTTCTTCATTTTCATCTTCTTCTTCAACTTCTTCCTATTCCACTTCCTCTTCCTCCCACTTCTCCTCCTCCAGTAATGTTAAAAAATAATTAATTTCCTCTCATTTAAAATGGTGTGTAACGATAATGAATTATATTTCCAATTATTGAAAACTCTGCCCTTGTATGACGACAGGAGTTGAATAGGCTGATTTACTGTAGGCGCCATTGTTGTCCGGCGATTGCGTCGACCAATTCAGAGGCAATGGCGATTTACGTAAACTGTTTCACTATAACTTCTGCCCAGTGTGGAAAGACTTTTCCATGCATGGAAGAAGAGTACCCACCTCAATTTTGTTTAGCATGTGCGTTTTTATTTTATGATAACGAAATTAAGACCAAATGTTAATTGCGTTTAATTAATACGCATTATTTTCGGATTTGTAAGAAACATAAATGACATTACAATTGGCACGAAACGAATTATTTTTCCCTTTACGCATATTTTTGTGATTTTATTTGCAATTCTTAATGTCAAATTTTTCCCTTACATAGTATTTTTTTACTTACTTGAAAATATACTGCATGTCCATTTATATTTTTAGAGATTGCAATTAATCACCTTATATTTTAATATTGTGTAATAATTCACAATGTAAAACAATTGATGAAAATTATTCAGGTTTTTATTTTTATTGTATTTTATTAATATAGCTAAAAAGTTTATTTTAAATTACATGTCACACTCTTAAATTGTCTTGAATTATTTAAAAAATTGTATTGTTTTGTCTCTCTACACCTCTTTCCAATTAATCGATTGTTCCTTTAATTAATATATTAATTTGATTTTTAGATTATTTGATTAGTAGATTAATTGAAATTGAATTTTATTTAAATTATAATTAATCAATTAAAATTAATTGAAATAACAGAAAGAAGAAGTATCTGAAAACGCGGTGGGTGGAATGCTGAGTTCAAGAAAAAATTGCAACAGTTTTGTGAATATTTGGAATATGTTTCGTATCTTGAAATACTAAGATCCCTTCTCATCCCCGAGCGCGCGTTTGCGGGTACAGCGCTGCGAGATCTTGGGTGGTGGACTGGTTCATTCAAAATATCCGTTGCACACGAGTCGCAAACAAATCAATATTACTCAAAAAATGCTTACTTATTTATTTAACGTCAGTATAAATATGCCAATATTAATATCATTGAATTCGTCCTTTTATGCTCGTCATGATAGACTGAAAAATATGTGTTATTCCATTTGAGAAAACGAAGTTACCTCCAATATCTCGTAAAATACAAGTGATAAAATATAAATGAATACACGTATCAATTAGCCTCTTTTCCTCATGCACTTTCGTGAAAACTGCATTGCAATAACTTCAACCGTTCAAAAGTTACAGGAGGCACTAAACTTTCGTGTCGGGATTTCATGTGATATATATATATATATATATATATATATATATATATATATATATATATATATATATATATATATATCGACCATCCGTTTCCCCTGAAGCCTCGGAAAGCGGGTCACATTAATGTCCTGAACAAGAGACTAGCTGTTTGAACGCGCGCCAACGCGGAATGATATGAGAAGGTAACAATTACCTAAAGAGATCAATAGAGATCGCCATGTTAGATCGGGCGAGGCCTGTAGTTGACGGAGAAAAAGTCGTTCTTTCTCTAGACAACAGCGGACCAGTTCGGACGTGCCGACCACAAGACGGGAACTTGTGCTGCAACGGACTACAGGAAGGCATTCTATGAAAAACTCTTCAAGAAGACTAGAATATATATATATATATATATATATATATATTTTGTGACCATCCGTTTCCCCCGAAGCCTCGGAAAGCGGGTCACATTAATGTCCTGAACAAGAGACCAGCTGTTTGAACGCGCGCCAACGCGGAATGATATGAGAAGGTAACAATTACCTAAAGAGATCAATAGAGATCGCCACGTTAGATCGGGCGAGCCCTGTAGTTGACGGAGAAAAGTCGTTCTTTCTCTAGACAACAGCGGACCAGTTCGGACGTGCCGACCACAAGACGGGAACTTGTGCTGCAACGGACTACAGGAAGGCATTCTATGAAAAACTCTTCAAGAAGACTAGAAGAGTTTATTTTTTTCTCTCGTTAATTTCGTTTATCGTCGTAATAGTGGCTCTTGTAAATCTTTAGTGCTCAATTTAAAAGAATTCGTCGCCAATACAATTCTAGCTAAGCATACGAAAAGAGTTTCAACTGAATACGAGACGGTGGGCCCGTGCTGGTGAACAACGAGACTTCGACGGAAGAGCGAGCAGTTCTGTGGAGGGGACGGCGTCCTCAGACCGAGGTTGGTTACTTCAAGGCCGCGCCGCTGGGAGCTTCGCGTCGCACCGGAGAAGCGGAAACGTAAGGTCGTGCCTAGCGAACAGTTTCTAGATATTGGAAGGAAAGTTTAGGTTGCAGTCTTGGCATATAGAAGAGGCGGGAGACGTATTTGTTATACTTAACGATAAGAAAAGTATAATTACAATTTCTTTCCACCCCTAGCACGCGAGTAAAGAATCAACCTTTCCTTTTAAAAGAAAATTGGAAATGTACAGTTATAACTGGTAAAACTAGAAAATGAAGGAGTAATCAGTTACAGATATTCTCAAAATTGTTTTGTTGAAAGAGAGAGAGAGTAATTTATTACGGACAAGATCAATTCAGAATTGTCAGACTTGATTTTTAAGTAGAATTTGTTAATTTGTAAAAAGTAAACATTTATAAACCTTTCTCATGATTGAAGAAAGTAGTAACTGTAATTGAATGTTCAGAGAGAGAGTAAGAAACCTTGTATATAGTGACTAGTGTGTTTTGTGTTTTTTTTTCCTTTCAGCATTTTATGATCAGTGTGTATTTAAATTATCTTCTGATTGGTTTGTGTAATTGTAATAACAGCAAAACTTTTATAGAATATATTTGAGTGTGTGAAAAGTGATTCTCCTTGTATTTTTTAAGTAATTGCATCCAATCCACAACGTTCTGCACGACCCTGAACCCCGACATTCTTCTTATAAAATTTTTTTTGTTTGCGTCCACCCAGAAAACCCCCATTCTGAGCTAGTCGGACGGGTGGGTCGCAATATATATATATATATATATATATATATATATATATATATATATATATATATATATATATATATATATATATATATCACATGAAATCTTCTTGATGCATCAAAACGTGAATTGTATACAGGTTGCCTATATATCAGGTGTAAATTCCACACGCATAAATACATTTAAAGCCGTTATATTGAGTCTCTGGTGTGTATGTACACCCACGCACACTTTTTCATTGCAAATTCTGCACCGACCCGACTCATGAGAGGTCAGTACTGTATGTCGTTGTGGCTTCTGTACAATACACAATGGTTTACTACAAACAAAGGTGTAGCATCCCCACAATGGCTTATGGTCCAAATTTTAACTTAATTACAATAAACAAATAATTTGAAAAAGAAAAATCTCAGGGAAAATGATAATAAGGAGAAAGGCGAGAACATAATACCTGGTCTCAATTTAAATATTTACAAACAAAATATAATTGCACCCACATGAGTACACTTTCTGAAAACAAGAAACACACAACCAGCGCAATGTCAAAAAGTAGGTGTAAGCAATTGTACACAACAAAAAATTAAATCCTGAAAAAAAAAACACAGTTTGATATTCAGAAGATGTGAAATATGGAAAGTCTATAAGAATCCATCTTATTGTTAACAGTTCTATTTAAAATAATTTTATGAAAAATTATCTTATGCGACTGCAACATTTTTTGTATAAAATTCAGTCTTAAAACAAGTTATACAGCTGTTTGTATACGTACGTGTAGAGACGTACCAATTGCCTGGCCACCCGCCCGCCGCCCGATGACCCGCCCACCTACCTGCTATTCATTTGATTTGGTCGGACATAATGTTGCATTCAGGAAGCATGTCGCCATCATGCTATAATGCCATATTTTTAAAAATTCCCCCATAAATATGAAAACCAGATTGAAACATGTGGCTTACACTAATATGCACTACACTTCCATACATGCCGGGAGATCAGTCAGGAGCATCGAGCTTGTTCCGACTGGTGCGATGCTCCGCTGGTGGGAGATAACTGACTGGGGAAACCCCCTCTAGCCGACAGTAGGTCGGCGTCGGATCTCGCCATCAAGTGGGGGAAGATCACCGTCACCTTCCGTTGAAAAAAACATGCACTACACTTACGGGACTAATGACCTCAGCCGTTGACGTGGCCGGAATCACTAACAACCAATCAACCAACCAACCAACCTACCAACCTTGAAACATGTGGTGCTACAGAATGCACAGAATTTCTTGTACTAGTTTTCTAATTTCTTTGGTCGAGGTTAGGTTTTGGTTTTTGTCCCATACTCTTGCTGCCATTTATCGCAGCCCGAACTTATTTTTTTCTCATTCCTTTTTCAATTTCAAACTTTTGCCATTTTCAAAAATCCAGAATTAACTGTGAAAATTGCAACCTTTATAAGTTTTCTCTCTATTACAATAAATTTAAAGAAAAAAATTGGAGCCATTTAAAAAAAATATGTCCTAGGGGCTTCATGTAAAGTACTCCAAAACTTAATGAATGATATTGAAAATGGCAGAGCTTTGAGTGGGGCTAGATCGACTGGGAGTATTCAATTTGGAAAAAAAACCTACGTATTGTTTAGGTGCTTGTGTTGTTCACTGGCAACAGACAACAGACTGTCAGGCGGACAGGCGAACGGACGGGCTGACGTACAGACAGATAGACATCGTATTTAGGGATTTTTATTTCACAATTGTTTACCCTTATAGTCATAGAATTAAAATACAGGTGAAGAGCGCGTCTTTTGTATTAATCTTCAAGCCCAATTAGAAAGCAAATCACGTACATCTGTGATCGATTTCAGCAGCAGGAATATGAACGATTAGGTTATTAAAATTACATATGTACAAATATAACACGAGATCAAACAAAATATTTTGTACAAGTGAACATGATATAACTGAATATGATTACTGATTACTGAAGTAAATAAACAAATGAAAAATTTTGAACAAAACATGTTTATAGTTATGGTAATTCTATGGTCAAAATTGCGGTTGTATATACTCCGTATTACCTGTCAAAATCACAAATTGCTGCAACTCACTGCAACTGCATTGCTGGCATTGTTTGAATAAAGGAGTTCTTGGTCCGTTTAATAAAGATTTCCTTTTAATATTTTATGTAATTGCAACAATTTTTAAATAAAAAAATATTTTTCTAGTATTCTTTTCATTCCTGTAACTGTGGTCAAAATTCGTTTACAGTACCGATTTTGAAAATAAATTTGCATTTTATTTGCCAAATTGGATGTGCAATTTTATATTTTGGAATTTTTGACTTACAATTCGTAATCAGCGATCTCCAAGACCCTTATGTAGCAGGAAACTTTCCTATTAAAATACTGGTTCAGTTTTGATTTTTTGAGGTTTTCAGTTACAGTAGGTTGGCCAACACTTCTACCACTAAACAATTTGTCTGACGAAATCAGTAATATTTATTATACATCTTTCATGTTGACAAAGTAATTTTTTAAGTAAATTAATTTAATTTAAAGTAATGCATGATCTTTAATTGTTTTCATTAAACCTGGTAAATATATAACAACATTTGGATACGCTGTGCCGCCTCCTCATCAGATTCACCTTGAGGAGCAAAGGAAACTGAAGAGAACTCACATCACATTTGGGAATCATACAAACATGATTTCAAAATCAGACCTAGAGAACATCCCATGTTATATGAAAACTGTACAAACACAAAGATAACTTTGTTCAATTGCAAGAACAATATAAATTGTCCAGAAGCCAGTTGAAGACCGCAAACAGGGAAAGTAAAGGCCTTTCGCTAAAAGCCTGTGCGATGAAGTTAATAAAGAAGTATGGGGTATGCCATAAAAGACGGTTATGGGTAAGTTTATAATGTTGCATATTCAATCTCCAATCTGCCCTAACATTCTTCTGAGAATTGTGACAACTTTATTCCCACACCACCCCGGCCAACTGACGATCATGCCACAACTGACATCATCACACGGAAATGATACCATCAGTCACTGAGGATGAGCTAATGTACGTAATCAGTAGAATTGGTAATTCCATGGCACCAGGACCGGATAGTATCCCCAACATCGCCCTCAAGACTGCGATATCCGCTCGTAGTGCGATATTCTCTCGGAATATACGTGGACCTCTACGACACTTGTCTGAGAGAAGAGATATTTCCAGAGAGATGGAAGAAACAACAACTAGTATTAGATAGTATTAGATATTACAATTAATGTACCTACACGGATCACACTAAATTCGATGAAGGCAATCGATCAAATTATAATTAACAAAACTACTACTCGATATGAAGTTGAAACAAAAGATTTAGGATACAGTGACCACGATGCACAAATTCTTACCATTATAAGAAATGCGATCACTGACACAATAAATAATACACGTATGACTAGATTGTTTACAAAAAGTAAAATAAAATTATTCATTGATTACTTGATGCAGGAGTCATGGGAAGCGGTTTATAATACTGTTGATACAAACGACAAATATAATTCTTTTTTTTCAACTCTTTCAATTCATTTTAACACTTGCTTTCCTCTTCAAAAACGAAAATTAAATATTTCACGGAAAAGCAATTCTTGGATAACACAAGGGATTAGGACATCTTGTAAAAACAAGCGAATTCTTTCTTTCATTTCTAAACGTCATGACGTGTCTCAAGATTTCCTTATCTACTTTAAAAAATACAAAACATTGTTACGAAAAGTCATAAGGCAGGCTAAAATCATGAAAAACGATCAGGATATTTTGAACTCAAATAATAAAACAAAAGCAATGTGGAATATAATAAAAAATATTACCAAATCAACTAGAAAACCCATAGAGAATGTCGTTTTAAAATATAACGATATAAATGTAAACGATCCGGCAACAGTGGCTAGTCTCTTTAACCAATACTTTTCGAGAATTGCTACCGATCTCACTAAGGGTCTTCAGGCACAAAATTCAAAAACAGACAGTTCACCCAAAATTTTAGACACAATGTTCGTTTCCGAAACTTCTTCCTATGAAATTCTCAAAATAATCGGTAAACTAGAAAATAAATATTCGTCCGGTTTAGATGAATTCCCGGATTCTTTGTTAAAGACTTGTGCGTATGCCATTATACACCCGTTAACTCACATATTTAATGCATCTTTATGCACTGGAACGTTTCCAGATATTTTCAAAACAGCTAAAATTAAGCCGCTCTTCAAAAAAGGCAACAAAAATTAATTTCAAAATTATCGGCCCATTTCTCTTCTATCAGTTTTTTCAAAAATATTAGAGAGACTTTTTTACGTACGAATGGAAGCCTTTCTCACTAAACACGGCGCGCTTTCAGATTGCCAACATGGATTTAGAAAATCAAAATCAACGGAAAGAGCCATATTTTCTTTTCTTAAAGATGCCGCCTCATCATTGGACAAAAACGAAACACCAATTGGATTATTTTTAGATCTTTCAAAAGCTTTTGACGTCATTGATCATGACATTTTACTTTCAAAATCACATTCACATGGAATCCGTGGTATTGCCCTAGATTGGTTATGTTCGTACTTTAAACAACGATCTCAGAGAGTTGAAATACTTGACTGGAATGATGGAACATTTATTTATTTGTTTGTTTGTTTGTTTGTTTGTTTACTTATTTATTTATTTTAAGTCAAAAAACAGTAAAAACTGCGTATGAAAGCAAGATTTAAAATAAAATAAAAGTGTTGAAAAAAAAAGAATTATATTTGTCGTTTGTATCAACAGTATTATAAACCGTTTCCCATGACTCCTGCATCAAGTAATCAATGAATAATTTTATTTTACTTTTTCTAAACAATCTAGTCATACGTGTATTATTTATTGTGTCAGTGATCGCATTTCTTATAATGGTAAGAATTTGTGTATCGTGGTCACTGTATCCTAAATCTTTTGTTTCAACTTTATATCGAGTAGTTTTGTTAATTATAATTTGATCAATTGCCTTCATTGAATTTTGTGTGATCCGTTTAGGTACATTAATTGTAATGTCTAAATTGAGGGAATTAATTAAATTGAGAAACTTTTCTTTCTCGCAATATTCGACCAGAAAATCAATGTTAAAATCTCCGCATACAACAATGGATTCAAAAGAGCGATTGCTGACTTTGTTAAGTGTTATCTCAAGGTTTTCTAAGAACAAAATATAATCTGCAGTTCTCTTTGTTGGAGGTCTGTAGATGCAAAGTATTATCACTTTTAGTGAAGTAAGATGTACAACAGAAATTTCGAAAACATGTTCAATAGAATACACATTTAATTCCGCCAAGGAGATAGAATCAATATTATTACTAACGTAAATACAAGAACGTAAATACATACGAAGGACTTTTATGCGATTCTCTCTCTCTCTCTCTCTCTCTCTCTCTCTCTCTCTCTCTCTCTCTCTCTGCAATAAAAGCCTGCGAGGTCAATGTTTGGAATGTGGAAAATGCTAAGTTCATTAGGAGATAACCAATGTTCTGTAAAGCAAAGAACATCCATTTGATTTAAATCGCTCTGTAGAGCTGAGTCGAGAAACTCAGTTTTATTTGAAAAAGTTTGAACATTATGGTAAAGAATGTTTATTTTTTGCAAGTACCTACATGAATGTTTTTCTGCGGCATCTGACTGTAGTTGCTATGTACACACCTTTAACATTATGTACACACCTTTCCATATCTTTGTCAATTGCACGTAGAGTTTCTTAAGGATCGATTTTGGATTGCTCTACACGCCGGAGCCGGGGAAGATTCTCTACTGCCCATGTTTCTTAAATTCATGTTGCCGTGGTTAGAGAATGTTGCTTATAAGTACACGTTCCCAAAACGTGTTGTCATCCCTTATCCAACCCAGAGCAAATCCACAAAATGCCATGCGCCTTTCAAAATCTTTACATTCCAGATCATAATGAAAACAAACGTGATAAACATGAAATTTGTGGCGGTGTAGAATACGAATGACACTGTCAGTAAATAAATCTTTCCAAAAACGCCTGCAAATGTGTTTGTAGATGACAGACATTTTGAAAATATGCTCGAATAAACTGATCAGTAATAAAGAGTATTTACTTGTATTTACTTTTTTTACTATATTTTTATTTAATGTTTGTTATTGGAGAGTGAAAGTATGGTGCGGAATAGTGGTTGATGAAATTACAGGATCGTTTCTTCTCATGGTTCTTGTGGTATGGCATCCCTATAAATGGAGTTGAAGTAACAATTTTAGTTCAATACATAACGATGACAATTCCTATTTTCAATCTTTTAAGTATTAAGTAATACAAAGAATCTGAAAAGAAGTAGAATGGAAAGCAGAGTTCAGGAAAAATTTACAACGGTTTTGGGAAAATCTGGAATACTTTTCGTGTCTTCAAATACTTCTATCAGCTTCCCTTGCCCTAGCGCATTAGCAGGGGGAGGGCTGCGTGACCTTCGGAGGCGGACTGTTACATTCAAAATATCCGTTAAACACGAGTCGCAAAAAATCAAAAATACTAAAAAATGCTTATCTAACATATAACAATATGTGTATCATTGGATTCGTCTTTGCAGGAGGAGCTGAAGTTACGTGACTCATCCTGTATACTGAACTACTTTATTCAGATTCACCAAATCGTTTACTTTTCGCTCGAAACATAGCAAATATTTTGTTAAAGTTACAATACATTGAGACTTCCTGAACAAACTCTCAAAAATACCAACAAAAAAAATCCCCCTCCATCTCCCAAATTTACCTAAAAAAGTGAATGAATATCCAAATTATGTCCTCTAACCTAGCAACACTTGCGAATAGTAAACGATTTCGTGCCCTCAGGGGATCGACAACAGTGACAGATGTCAGAGGCTATTGATTTTAAGCAATTCACATTCACACACATACCAAGGAAAGATACTGGGCATTTTATTTATATCATGAGAATATTTAAAACATCAATGTTTCTGGAAAAATATATCGATCTACAGAAAACAGCGAAAGAAAAACAAAGATTTTAACATAGCGATGTTTATGGTCGAAAATAGGGATGCCATAAAACATCGAAAAAATCGATGCCATGTAACACCCATGGTGGAAACAGATGGGTGAGTTACTCTGGCGCACCGATTTTTGCTCGTTTTGCGCGGCACCAGTTTCCGTTACGAACCACGTGACCAAAGCACGGGTATTTGTTTCAAAAGCCAGCCCAAACACTGGCCGCCATGTTGCACGGAGAGCAAATTGGTGTGACAATTTTCAACGGTAGACAACCAAAAATAACACGAAGGTTTTCAAGATGCAATATTTAAAATAAATGCTTCATAAATTTGTTTCAATGTCTTGTAACGAGGTGATAATTTTGTTATCTGGCTGCAATTAAAACTCCAGCTAATATTAAACAAGATTTATCCTCTTGTCGATGTCAGGGCATCGTCAATATCATCAATGTGAGTTTTCTCTCATAAAATCGTTTGTTTTTTTTTTGCACCAACATTAAAATACTTTCTCTATACAACGCAGTGGCGGCCGGTACGAAATTCTATTGGCGGTACCAGTTAATGACGCGACATCGATAACAAAACATATATGTTTCCAATTATCGATGTTCAATTAAAACATCGATATTAATAAAGCATCGATAAAAAACATCAATGTTTCGAAACATCGACGCGATGTTTTAAAACTGATGTAGTAATCTCTAAAATAAAATTCGTGGGTATCGAAATTTAATTTTACAATGACGGTGTTTATTAAGTTGCACAGTGCACTCTATGCCATCAGTGCACTCTATCGAACAGAACGGGCGTCAAGTTAATTAGAAACGTATCAGTAGTATAAATGAAGGACTATCTTCGTGTAAGCAATATGGATAAGTTGTGTAGTCAAATTGGTCAAGAAATGGAGACAATGGATGACATTATGATATTACTAGATGATTCGTTTAACAAGCTACTGTTAGAACATAAAGAACTGTTTAAAGAACAAACTCGTTTGGAAAAAAAGCATGAAGGAATAGAAAAAGAGATAAAAGAATTATTACTTCAGAAAGGTAGAAAGAGATGTAGAATATTCGTAGATGGCCAGAAGAAAGAAATGACTATAGAAACTGCATTGATCCTATTAGATAATGAGAGATTTAATCTACTATGTTCTCTTGAAAACTTAAAGTTTCTGTTGGGAAGGAAAGCAAAAGAAATTTCTGGTGCATATGCAAATGGGATAAAACAAAAATATCAATATTAACTATGAGTGAACATTTGCAATATCAATTACATAAAAATACATTTTACATTTCAATCAAAATTTCCTAAACCAAAATGTTATATTTATTTCTTAAGAACAAATATACAACTAGACATGCATATAATAGATATGCAAAAATAATGAACTTGGCTTTAAAACTTACTAGGTTTTACATGGTGGAGCATAAGTTTATTAGTTACATTCAAATTGTTTTTGAAGAACTTATACTACTTTTGTTTTTATTTTTGGTGTAACTTAACAGTAAGTTCTTGATTCTGTGCTATCGGATTATTTTTATTTATTGTGATCGTGTCTTTACTTTACCATTCAGTGTAATTTAAAAGAAGTTCACTGAATAGGTACTGAGTGATTCATAATTTGTGAAGAAAAATGATTTTGAACAAGAAAAGAAACTGGCTCTTTCAATGAAAAAGCTATCAGAAAGAACATTTTATCCATAACATTTTATTTATAATAGCAGATACATGAAATGAATGCAGAAATGTGTAGTAAGAAACTCTTACAACCAGTCCATATATTTGTCTTTGCTTCTGGGGAGATACTATGCTACTGACTGAAAGGTGCACTGGAAACTGAAGGTATTCTTCATTTATTATGCAATAAATAAAAACATTAGGCCAAACATTTTTGAAATATAAAGACTTGAACAGGACTGTTAATTGAAGTTTTGAGTGTCTCTTTCTTGAGCCAAACAGAAACATTTTACATTTTTTCTTCATAAGTATTTTACTTTGAAAGTTGAATTACAAATGTTGAGATATTTCAGAAAACACGTTGAAATTATTGTTTCAAAATAGAATCTTTTCTGAACTTGTGTTTTAGAGTGATATAAATATTATGAGTGAACATAGTCAACATGTGAAAATATTTCAGATATTTAATTTTTTTAATTACTGTCCATTCCCTTATTTTTTAGGACAAAGAATCTCGAAGACTTTGATTCATAGACTGGAGTTTTATGGATAAACACCAAGCAGAGTATTGTGTAAGTTGAAAGAAAGACAATGGATTGAGTTAAGTGAATATTAGCATGGATGTGAATCTTAATTTGTGTTTTAAATTGATTTTATTTTTAATGCTAATAAAAATCAAAGTCCTTCTAAATACATTGGAATTTTTATATTTTCTGTTGTTACTTCTTTTACATTACATTAAATATAAATTTTGTCTTAGAATCCCACATATTTTATTCTATTCATTTTATCAACAATTACTAACTTATTAAGAACTTTCTCAAGTACCTTTAGAATGTAGATTCTTAGTTAAATAATTAAAGAGAATTAACCAATCATGTAAGATGAGAAAAAGGTGATGTAAATTCAGGTTGATTGAACATTACAATAGAAAATTAATTAAATACTTAACAAATTATGTTGCTTCTGTAAGTGATATACTATAAATTCTTGATTAATGTTATTAGTACTGGATTAGTATCCTCAAAAAACTTGCATCGTTGCTGTATTTGTATCTGTCAGATACATGATAAAAATTCCATAATATATCCAATTTTTGCATTAGTATTTTGGGGAATGTGATAAATAACTAGAAGTAAACCTCTTTTTGTCTTTTCTAATAACAAAATATTAAAAATCGTCAGTAAAATATCACGAAATAAGATATTATGTAGATATTTTGTTAGATTCTAGGAAATCATTACTCATTTACAATATAAGAAACACTCTGCAATATTAAAGTATAAATGGAAAATATTCTAAATAATAACGTATAAAGAACAATTTAGTATATTTCATTCTCTGTATATCCTGTGTCACAACTTTCTTTACAAACAGACGTAAAATACTACAGGTACGAACACTGCCCACAAGTCTTGAAGTCCACAACCGTCAAAGTCTTCCTCTTTTAAATTTTGCAATGAACCTCCAGGTCAAACTTCTTCATCCTCATCCATGGCATCAAATAACATTTATTGAACTTTTATTCAGGCAAATTAGTCAAAAAATTATTTCTGAGATGTCATCCTGTGCAATAATGAAGAAAACAACCTATGTAAACACTGCTATATTAGAATAAAACCACAAATATATAAATTGATCAAACACATTTACAAATTTGCTGTTGTATCTGAAAGATACAATGGCTGACCACAATGACCTTCATGTCAAAAGGACTGGCACTATACTAATGTTTGACTCCCGCAGGTTAGGAAAATACGCAGAGTGAGCATACCCCATCCCAATAACAATGCTTACACTTAAACAATGAACTCAGTGTGTATTTATAGGATTTCAGGATTACACTCATGTGTTAATAATATTAATACAACTACTATCAAATTGAGACAGTTCTTCATTAAAACTCAAATTGCTTTTTAGCTGTATGTCAAGTATCACAGCAGTTCTAATCTCATCGCAATGTTTTATTCAAATATAATTATTTATGCACAAACAAATTTGCAATATGGATGTCTGACATGCGCTCATTTATTACACACTCAAACAATTACATTTATAGTTTCTGTTTCTTAAAAAAATTAAAATGTAGGTTGAAAATTTCAAGTTGTCAGTTATACAGATCTATTACACACATTATGTGATTAAATTGCACAGACATTAAATAACTCAGAAAATTTGTATCCTTCATTTGTTTTTTTAATATAAAAGATAATAAATTTTTCCTGAAAGGTCTTGACTAATACTATATATTGAAATCAGAACCAAAAAAGTCCATTATGACACAAGGATGTTGAGTTTGGTATAAGATGCTACACTGAGAATACCTTTTCTTTAATTTGAAACAATGTGAATATATTTCTATTGAAAAATTAAATGTTCTTTAAGGGATGATAGCATAAGTCTATATACAGAACATATTAAAAGATTTAAAATTATAGTAGTCTGAAAACATCTCATATTGTTTTGAATGAACAATTACAGTTTAGATTATCATTACTAGAATTCATTGTCATACTGTTTGCAAATCTGTCTTCTCATAAAAGATTAAGTAGTTAAATGAAAACTAAAATGAAATTTGACACTAAACAAAAGAAAATACAGAAAAAGAGACCTGTGTCATTTTTAACTGTTCCTTGCTCTGTCTGAGAAAAAAATTTAAAATTTAGAGCCCTTTTTTTAATTTAATTTTGAAAATGCTGTTAAGGCTTCCCCCCCAAAATCACAATTTCCAGTTTCAGCTTGTAGGTTCTGGAGTTCCTCCTGATTGATTGGACAATATCAATTTTGGAAAAAATTGAATGGTTTAGGCACTAGCGTTGACCACATCCAGACAAAAAGACTAACAGTCATTTGCCATCAATCAATTTTAAGGATCCATAAAATGCGCAATCTGACTACACAACGTGTTAGAGGGAGTAATTTATTTCATATAGGAATGAGATTTTTCAAAGTTTTTTGAAAGCAGGACCTCATAATGTGAGTTTTCTGGTGAAAAAAATTATGAATTTTTGCCGCAGTATTACAATATTTCTCTTTGGTATGTACGTAGTAGGTAAGAAAATAAAAACGTTCAAGTTACCTTTCTATAACATGAAACGTGACATCTAACCTGAAAACATATTTATGAAATTAAAAAAATAAAAATAATTAAAAAAAACACAGAAGCGCCGCATGGATTCAACTAAGACAGTGGCTTAAAAATGTAAATGATCGCTTCATGTAAAGTACCCCCAAAAATAAAAGTATCCCTTTCAAACTCCCAAAGCCTCGAGTTCATTCAGAATGAAATTAGAGAAAATCGATTGAAAGGTTTTAGGCGCTAGAGGTGACCACAGACGGACGGACATGCTTGGCCGTCAATCGATTTTTCGGTATCAGGGACCTACAAAACATGGATTCTAGCTGCACCATGTATTAAAGGATGTTTTCTACATTTAGCAACTGGATTTATACACTTTTTCGTTACCAGGGCCCGGCAATAAGAGGTTTCCTATCGAAAATTCGCCGTTTCCGGCGCACGATTAAATTTTTCTTCTTACGAAGTATCTTTGAAAGGACAAAGAAGTAAAAATATGGTTTAAGTCCCATTTTTGGCCAACTCTCCATATTTGCGAAAATTGCGAATATTGCAAAAATTGCATGTTGGAAACATTTTAAGTTGAGACAATCATATTTAAGCGTAGGCTTAAGTTCGTACTATGCGGCTCGTGTGTGGCATAGTGTTATCAGCACGGCGAATTGGACCGGCGTTCGAGTTGGGTGGGAAAAATAATTTTTGCTGTTTGAAAACACATTTGCATGTTTATATAATAGTCTAATATTGGAAGGCAGGTTAACGGGGCTATTATTGTAATTACTGTGTTTACTTCAATTGTATTCATTATTATTATTAAGTTACACAATAGTTTAAAATTCATATTAATATAATTAATTGTCATTTCTGTACTTGTAAATTGTTTTATGAAAAGGGGAAAAAATAAAATGTAATAAATTTATACCTATTGATCAATTTATGGTGATATTCCTGTAATTAATGTTTAAATGATTTTTGTAATTTTGATTGTATGGTCATATCCGGTTCCTTGGTCTGTTGTCACAATACAAGGAAAAAAATAAAATATAATTAATATTGCATAGAATGAGGTTTTGGCAATAAATAAACATTCGGTTGTAATTAATAGATCTATCTCATGTATAAACAAAAAACAACAACCACAAATAACATAGACATTCTGTATTCACATTACAATAGACTCTAGACTCGCACCGGAAGCTAGTGTGTACCTCACTCAGGCACAAAGCGAGGTTTAGATTATTTCAATTTCTTAGAAAATCTAGAGATAACTCTGAACAAAATTAGTAATCTCTCTTTTAAATCCATTGTTGTATGTGGAGATTTCAATATTGATTTTCTGAGCGAATCCCACGAAAAAGAGCAGTTTCTCAATTTGATTCATTCTTTTAATTTAGATATTACAGTGAACGTACCTACACGGAATACTCTTAAATCACAAACAGCAATAGATCAAATTATAATTAACAAAACCACAACTAGATATGAAGTAATAACGAATAATCTAGGTTACAGTGACCACGATGCACAAATTCTTACAATTACCAATAACATGAATACTGACACAATAAATAAAACACGCATGTGCAGAGCATTTACTAAAGTTAACATTAAATTATTTACGGACTACTTGCTGAAAGAATCATGGGAGGCAGTTTATAACGCTATTAACACAAATGAAAAATATAATGTATTTTTCTCAAAGCTTTCATTTCTCTTTAACGCATGCTTTCCTATTAAAAAGAGAAATTAAACATTTCACGAAAAAGTAATACTTGGATCACACAAGGAATTAGAACATCGTGTAAAAATAAATGTACTCTCTACTTTATTTCTAAACATCATAACGTATCACCCGGTTTCCACGTCTACTTCCGAGAATATAAAAGAATTTTAAGGAAAATAATAGTTCAGGCAAAAATAATGAAAAATAATGAGGATATTTTGAACGCTAGAAACAAAACTAAAGCAATGTGGAACATCGTTAAAAATTCGACCACGTCATCACGACATTTCGTAGAGAATGTTGTTTTAAAGGATAATGAAAGAGAAACGAGAAATCCAGAAAAAGTTGCGAATCTCTTCAACCAACACGTTTCTAGAATTGCGGTTGATCTCACGAAGGGACTAAAACCACAAAATTCAACATCATATGCTTCCCAAAAAAATTTCGGCATGATGATTATTTACGAACCTTCTTCTAACGAAATCCTCAGAATAATCAGTAAATTAAAAAATAAATATTCATCAGGTTTAGATGAATTTCCGGATTGTTTATTAAAAACGTGTGCACCTGCCATTAAACACCCATTAACTGACATTTTCAATGCTTCCTTGTGCACAGGAATATTTCCAGATACTTTCAAAACAGCAAAAATTAAGCCACTTTATAAAAAAGGGAACAAAAATGAAATTCAAAATTACCGGCCAATTTCTCTTTTGTCAGTTTTCTCAAAAATATTAGAGAGGCTTTTCTATACGCGAATGGAAACTTTTCTCAGGAAAAACGAAGCGTTCTCAGACTCACAACACGGTTTCAGGAAATCAAAATCTACGGAAACTGCCATTTTTTCTTTCCTTAAAGATGTTGCTTCATCAATGTATCAAAATGAAGAACCCATTGGGATATTTTTAGATCTTTCGAAAGCTTTTGACGTTATTAACCATAACATCTTGCTCTCAAAATTACCTTCTTATGGAATTCGTGGTATTGCCCTAGATTCGATAACCTCGTACCTTAAAAATCGATCTCAAAGAGTAGAAATACCGTACTGGCACGAAAGGACATTATTGACTTATCTCTCCAATTCTTTGCCAATTGAACACGGGGTCCCACAGGGTTCGATCTTAGGGCCTATCCTCTTTCTGTTGTACGTAAACGATATGCCCTCATCTATTAAAAACGGAAGAACAGTTCTGTTTGCCGATGACACGAATGTTCTTTGCAAAAAAGAAACAATAAATAGTACAATTTCAGAAGTTTCAAATTGGTTTTGTAATAACAAATTAATAGTTAACGAAGGAAAAACGGTCTCAATGCAATTTTGCGTTTCAAATCGGCAATCGTATGCTCCATTGAAAATGAACAATATGCAATTAGCTGATGTTAAGGTAACAAAATTTCTAGGTCTCTCAATTCAATCAAACCTCAAATGGAATGTGCATATAACAGAATGAAACACTAAATTAAGCTCATTATGTTATGCATTCAGAATTCTTTCTAATTCTGTCAGCCTTCATGCAGCTCGTTGCGTGTATTTTGCAAATGTACATTCCCGCCTGAGATATGGCATAATATTTTGGTGAAGCTCATCCTTTAGTTCCCAGACATTTAGATTTCAAAATAAAATTATCCGAATAATGAAAAAATCCCATCCACGTGATCCGTGCAAGCCTCTTTTCATTGAGCTTGGAATCTTATTATTGCCTTGCCTATTTATTTATGAGTCTGTAGTATTTGTCAAAACTGACTTACTTAACGGTGGGAACATATTTTCATGTAATACTGATATTTATATTTACAATACTCGACGTAGAAATCATGTTCATCAAGTGTCAGTATCAACAGCTCACTACAAGAAATCCACATACAATACATGTACGCTACTTTACAATGCATTGCCAGATGAAATTAAACAATTAAAATTGGTACACAAATTTAAATTAAAAGTAAAATATTTTCTGCTGCAAAACTGTTTCTATACAATTAGAGACTATACTGATCGCCAAAAAGGTTAGCAGGTTAGCTGAAAATATAATTCCAACCAATTTTTTTGCTATAACCAAGACAAAAAAAATTACGAATTTTAAACGGACATTCAAACCTTAACGAACTTTCAGATTTACGAGGTGCTGATAAGTGTCAAAACATATTCACAGCTCAGTTTATTTTCCAATATTCAATCACTGTGCGAATTAATTTTCTGAAAGCTTTATTGTATTTTCAGTGACAAGTGACAATTCTGTTGTTTTGAACGTTACGAGGACACTGTATCAAATAGTTTGAATTTATGTTTCTAATCTTATTCTATACAATGAAGACAAACTTTCAGATAATATCTTTTATCTAATTACGGTAAAGTATACTCTACTGGTTGTATTAAACAGTTGCAGCTTAAGTGGACGAAATTCTACGTAGCCACATTGCCAAATTTCGTAAGTACTAGCTTCAATAGATTTTGTGAGTAGCATACCTTCTCGTTTTTATATTGAAACTTACTTTATAATTTATTGAATACACATCAATTTTATACTTTTAACATATAAAGCTAGGTTTTTGTTGCTCTTATCTGGGTTTTCTTGTATTTATTCCAAATTCTTATCACGTACATTAAAACGCATTCGCGACATGGCTACTGCTCGATCTACTCTTTTTACTCTCTACACTCTCAAAGCCGACCTTCTGAAAGCCTTCACACACGCAAACAATAATTTAAATCAACATATCCGAAGGTTGGAAGAGGTCGTTCTCTATACAGACGGTTGGGTACAAGTCGGCAACACAGCGAATAATACCAACCGTACACCCGTGACTGTACAAAAGACACAGGCACCGCATCCAGTCACAACTCAAAACAAATTTAGTGTTTTAGATTATGAAACAGATTTTCCTCACCTTTCTGATCCTCACCACCCTTCTCTACCATAGACAAATTCATGCACAAACCAACGCAAACAGGCTAGGAAGCGCGTCAAAACCAAAACACGTAAAGCTGCGCATCCTAGCTCACTTGAAAACAAAGACATTCCTACTGAGCCTAAAAAACAGGTACTTATTTTAGCTGACAGTCATGGCCGCCATCTCTCCTCCATTCTCAGTAGGAAGTTACCCTCCAATTTCTCAGTCTCATCTATTTTTAAACCTAACGGGAGGTTTGCAGATGTGACTGCAGAGTTGGACACCCACACAAAGACACTGACCAATCAGGATACAGTCATTATCATAGGAGGGCAGAATGACATTAACTTGGGCGGTAACTTTACACCTAAGCAACATGTAAACAAATTACAATGTGCCGCCCAAAATACTAACATTGTAGTCTCGACTCTGCCCTTCTGGTACAACAGACCAACACTATGCAGTGAGATTAAGCACGCAAACCAACAATTAAAACTGCAGCTGAGAGAAACAAATGTCACACTTTTTGAAATGAATTTCCTCTCAGCAAAACACTTCACCCGGCATGGTCTTCACATGAACCTTGCTGGAAAACATGCAGTCGGTAATAAGCTTGCTCAATACATCATCAACTCCAGTCCTACGCAGTCTCCTGCAAAAAAAACATCCCTTCCACCTTCCTTACGTTCTTCACCCCCCACCCTTGTTTCGAGCCCTGTTGCCTCTTCCTCTGAACCTACTCCCGTTTCTCCCGTTCCCACTACCAATTCATCTACACCTGATGCCCCATCTTCCTCACAACCTGTCACTGCCGGGACACACTACAACCTTCGACCACGCACTCGAGGAAAAATGGAGTAAATATATAGCAACTACAGTCAGATGCAGCAAAAAAACATTCGTGTAGGTACTTGCAAAAAATTAACATTCTTCACCATAATGTTCAATCCCTTTCAAATAAAACTGAGTTTATCGAGGCAGCTCTACAGAGCGATCTAAATCAAATGGATGTTCTTTGCTTTACAGAACATTGGTTATCTCCTAATGAACTAAGCATTTTCCAAATACCAAACTTTTACCTCGCAGGCTTTTATTGCAGAGAGAAAGAATCGCATAAAGGTCCTACGTATGGGGGTTCTTGTATTTACGTTAGAAGTAATATTGATTCTATCCCCTTGGCGGAATTAAATGTGTATTCCATTGAAAATATTTTCGAAATTTCTGTTGTACATCTTACTTCACTAAAAGTGATAATACTTTGCATTTACAGACCTCCAACAAAGAGAAATGCAGATTATATGAAAGAAATGATCAAATTTTAATTAACAAAACTACTACTCGATATAAAGTTGAAACCAAAGATTTAGGATACAGTGACTACGATGCACAAATTCTTACCATTATAAGAAATGCGATCACTTACACAATAAATAATACACGTATGACTAGATTGTTTACTAAAAGTAAAATTAAATTATTCATTGATTACTTGATGCAGGAGTCATGGGAAGCGGTTTATAATACTGTTGATACAAACGACAAATATAATTCTTTTTTTTCAACTCTTTCAATTCATTTTAACACTTGCTTTCCTCTTCAAAAACGAAAATTAAATATTTCACGGAAAAGCAATTCTTGGATAACACAAGGAATTAGGACATCTTGTAAAAACAAGCGAATTCTTTTTTTCATTTCTAAACGTCATGACGTGTCTCAAGATTTCCTTATCTACTTTAAAAAATACAAAACATTGTTACGAAAAGTCATAAGGCAGGCTAAAATGATGAAAAACGATCAGGATATTTTGAACTCAAATAATAAAACAAAAGCAATGTGGAATATAATAAAAAATACTACCAAATCAACTAGAAAACCCATAGAGAATGTTGTTTTAAAATATAACGATATAAATGTAAACGATCCGGCAACAGTGGCTAGTCTCTTTAACCAATACTTTTCGAGAATTGCTGCCGATCTCACTAAGGGTCTTCAGGCACAAAATTCAAAAACAGACAGTTCACCCAAAATTTTAGACACAATGTTCGTTTCCGAAACTTCTTCCTATGAAATTCTCAAAATAATCGGTAAACTAAAAAATAAATATTCGTCCGGTTTAGATGAATTCCCAGATTCTTTGTTAAAGACTTGTGCGTATGCCATTATACACCCGTTAACTCACATATTTAATGCATCTTTATGCACTGGAACGTTTCCAGATATTTTCAAAACAGCTAAAATTAAGCCGCTCTTCAAAAAAGGCAACAAAAATGAAATTCAAAATTATCGGCCCATTTCTCTTCTATCAGTTTTTTCAAAAATATTAGAGAGACTTTTTTACGTACGAATGGAAACCTTTCTCACTAAACACGACGCGCTTTCAGATTGCCAACATGGATTTAGAAAATCAAAATCAACGGAAACAGCTATATTTTCTTTTCTTAAAGATGTCGCCTCATCATTAGATCAAAACGAGGCACCTATTGGATTATTTTTAGATCTCTCAAAAGCTTTTGACATCATTGATCATGACATTTTACTTTCAAAATTACCTTCATATGGAATCCGTGGTATTGCTCTAGATTGGTTATGTTCGTACCTTAAACAACGATCTCAGAAAGTTGAAATACCTTACTGGAATGATGGAACATTACGTACGCACCTTTCCGACTCTTTGCCCGTTGCATGTGGAGTTCCTCAAGGATCGATTTTAGGCCCTATTCTGTTCCTACTTTACGTAAACGATATGCCCTCGACGATTCGAAACGGAAGAACGGTTCTCTTTGCGGATGATACGAACATCCTTTGCAATAAAGAAACCGTAAATAGTACAATATCAGATGTTTCAAATTGGTTCCGAAATAACAAATTAATAGTAAACGAAAAGAAAACGGTTTTAATGCAGTTTTCCATTTCAAATAAACAATTCTGTGCTCCATTGAAAATGAACAGTGTACCATTGACTGATGTTAATGCAACAAAATTTTTAGGTCTCTCAATTCAGTCAAACCTTAAATGGAACGTCCATTTAAATGAATTGAACACAAAATTAAGTTCATTATGCTACGCGTTCAGAATTCTTGCAAATTCAGTCAGCCTTCATACTGCTCGTTGTGTATACTTCGCGAATGTTCATTCCCGCCTGAGATATGGCATAATATTCTGGGGAAATACATCTTATAGCTCCCAGACTTTCAGATTACAAAAACGAATTGTACGAATAATAACCAAATCCCACCCACGTGATTCATGTAAGCCTCTCTTCATTAATCTAGGAATTCTACCATTACCGTGTCTTTTTATTTACGAATCAGTGGTTTTTGTAAAAAATGACTTGCTTAAGGGCGGGAATATATTTTCAGAAAATGCCGAAGTCTATTACTATAACACTCGACGTAGAAATCATATTCATCAGGTGACAGTATCAACAGCTCATTACAAAAAATTCACATACAATACATGTACATTATTTTACAACACTTTGCCAGATGACATTAAACGATTAAATTAATAGAAAAGTTTAAATCACAAGTGAAATCGTTTCTGCTGCATAACTGTTTCTATACAATTAGAGACTATACTGAGCATCACAAGAAAAGTAACATTAATTTTAACAATGATACATAATGCATTATTTACCATTTGGACTGTATAAATAGTATAAACAACCTGTAACAACTATTGTAACACAGCTTCCGGGTCAATGACCCCCATCTCGATCAGGTTTTTCGTCCAGTTTCCCTGATCCATTGAGCAAATGTCTGAGATGGCCCCTTGTTTTGCTTCTGGACATAAATGTAACTTCATTTTCTGTGCACGTCTTCTAGAATTCAGTGGGAAATACAATTATTCAAATTATCGTTTCCATGTTGTCGCGGCAGGAAGTAATAAGAGCCAAAATTTATTGCTTATTTATCTTTGAAAATAGATTTTATTACATGGGAGTTTTTTTGTTTTGTTTTTTTCTCCCTTTCAAAATTCAAAATTTATTGCTTATTTACCCTTGAAAATAGATTTTTTTACATGGGAGTTTTTTTGTTTTTTTTTTTCTCCCTTTCAAAATTCAAAATTTATTGCTTGTTTATCCTTGAAAATAGATTTTATTACATGGGAGTTTTTTTTTCTCCCTTTCAAAAATTCAAAATTTAAGTAGTATATGATTTAGTGTAGGGATCACAGAATTTTGAAAATGTGCACACAATTCACTTTTCCCCATAGCCGTCATACGCAGTTTTTAACTGTTTTTGACGTAAATAAATAAATAAATAAATAAATTTTATATCGTTTGGTTTATTAAAGACTCATGAGTAGGGCCCGGATTTTAATGACAAGTCATATTTTTTTCTGAACTTTCGGGTGAACTTTGAAACAATTTATGCACGAATCCAGGTATTGTCGGTTAGAAAAACGTATTTTTATTTTGCATACAAGTCATATTTACACCGTTTTTAGTAAAAGGTCATATTTTGGTCAAATTTTCCCCAAAATGCATGTCATATTTTTTAAGACACAAGAATAAAGAGCTTGAAAATGTCTCGCATGACAATGTATCAAGTCATAGTCACAAGTAAACTAGATTACCTCACAAACGATTAATTGAAACGTAAGTGAATTTGAACGGAGTGAGTTGGGTCGAGCTCGAGGTCATGTGGCTGAAAAAGTGTACAACATATTGCTGCGTTTACAAGCACTTTTTAAAAATGGTCGTTAGTTCCAACGACTGCAAACCGCATGTAACATTATCAATCTGTTCTTGAGTGAATTTTCTATTTGTTATACTTAAAAAATCAACAGGAATTTTTAAAAAATAAACCTGTATAGCGTCATATTTTATTTTTTTAAGGTCATATTTATATAGGTTTTAGGTCATAAATGTATATTTCGCTGATTTTTAGGTCATTAAAATCCGGGCCCTACTCATGTAGTATGTAATAAGCAGATTGAACTTTTGCTGTAATTGTGAATATATTTGTGGAAATAAAACGATTTTATTATTTGATTTGAACTTGATATTTAAATGTCTATTTTACTGTGAACATTTATTTCGTAATAATAATCCTTTAATTATAAACTTTGTCATGATTTTTCGCTGCCTGCCTTTAGCTACACCTACTTTTCGCTGTACTTCCGTTTGACGAAATTCAATTATGTTATCTAGAGTCTCTCTCAAGTACTTTCTATAATAACCTCTAATATTCTTTTAACGATGAGAGTTGCTGATCAAAGAGAATCCTTTTCTAGAACAATTCGCAAGAAGTGTTTATCATTATAATCCCTTAAATACATACCTCTTGAGATAGACCTTGGTGAAAATTCCAGTAAAGCTTGTTTCTTAAAGTTTTTAAATTGTATTATTTAGATATACTATATGCATTTCAATATATTCCATAAATTTGGGCAGCATTTGGACTAAAGAACGTTTAATCTTGATTGGAAGGACATGAAATGATTTAACGATTTTATACGGAGGAAGATCGCATTTAAACCATCTGTTTGTAAAAGTGTAGTTGTAAGAGAGTCGAAAATATCTTGGAACTTTTGCAATTTTTGGAACTCTAAACGTTTTAATTACAATCGGACCTATACCTATGTAGCGTCACGTTGGCGGCCGTGGGTGGGAGGAGGAGCGGAAGTATCGCATACCTGCGGGCATGAATAGCTTGGCGCCCCGGCGTTGGGATACATTTAGACAAAGGGGACGCCAGCTTGACCGGGAAGGTCACTTGGTAGACGCGAGCCTCCCTCATACACCTAGGACGTCACGTGACGGCTGCACTCTGGTATAAATTCGAGCCGACGAGCTCACACGTTTTTTTTCTGGAAACCTCGCGCGATGCGCAAAGCTTTACGCCCAGACTGGAGCGTGTCGTGCCTATTGCACGGGTGACGAGGTCACGGTAGTGGCGTGAGAGTAGCGCCAGAGGAGGCGGGGCCTCCCTAGCTATGTGGGGTATCTACAGGGAAATAAAAGTGTGTAGTTTCGGAGCAGAAGTCGGTTATTGTACATACGTGTAAATAAACTTGTACATACTTGTAAATGTCTGTGTTTTTCTCCATGACGCCACACCTATTACTGAGAAGATTTTGCTCCAATTTTATAACAAAAATTGTAAAGAAAAAATTACCCATATTGAGGGTAAAGACATCAGAGACGGCAGATTCCAGAAACTTTTTTAAAGAATAGAGGCTTCCCGCATTCTTCAAACTTCCAGAATGATGGGCTCATGACCTCTGTTGATGAGTTAAACAAAAATAATTTATTTTTACCTCTTTTAAATTTAAATAATGAGAGAAATAATCATATCAATATTGGCATTGGAATAGTGCAACATGATCAGTTTTATTAGACGTAAAGTGTCTTATACCTTCAGAGGATAGAATATCGCCTGACCTTTGCTCAGTAAACTTTCAAATTTTTACCGAAATTTTGAAATGTTCAAGTGGCATGTGTTAAAGTGAGTTTTTATTTAAATTAAGAAGTATATACAACAAATTAAAAATTGACCATTTTAGGGCCAGTACTCTTTATGGTGGTCGAAATATTCTTCACCACGGCCACTACATTTGATATTTTCATCCAACATTGTACGCACCTTTGTAGTTGAGTAAAATCGCCAAGTTACTTTTTGTAAGTCAGTAAAAGTTTCTTCGCAATAGAGATGAGTTTCGAAATTTTGAAATGTCTCAAAATGGCCCAAACGTTGATTGTTTTAGTTGTTTAAAAAATTTGGAATTTTGAAAACGGGAAGGTGCTAACTTCAACATCGAGCAAATTCATTTTTGAAACATTAATTTCGTGATATCTGGGGGGTTGCTCTTTTTCTGTCTAA
Source organism: Teleogryllus occipitalis (assembly GCA_011170035.1). NCBI lineage: Eukaryota > Metazoa > Arthropoda > Insecta > Orthoptera > Gryllidae > Teleogryllus > Teleogryllus occipitalis. Next base: position 40,347 of record BLKR01002440.1, on the reverse strand, counting down.
AGTTAGTCTAAAATGTAAATCAGGAAGTAATTAACTGGCACTCACGTAAGATACCCATTAAGTATCTAGAATTATTAATGGATATAGAATTAAACTGGAAACAAGTATAGATCTCTCAACACTCTTACCACTTTATCCGTAGAATTACAAATGCATCATAGTTCATTTCGAACCAACAGCTGCAGAATGGATTTCAACTCGAAACTATAGAAAACTACACATCACGTATCTGTTCACACAGTGTTACCATAGCTTACCTCAAATAACCAGTATACACCCCGCCCCGTGAGGCAAAAATCTCACTCGTGATACCCGTATTAAAAATTAATTCCTATTCTATACTTTCCTTACAAAGTTTTCCGAAATGTAATTAATTACCTTGAGGTCTCCTCATAAAGAATTACTCCCAAAAAATGTGATTTTTAGAATTAAGTTACTAGCATTAAGTTTATATTGAACCAATAATAGCAATGAAGAGTGTCAACGGAACTTTGTAAAAAAAACTGAAAATGTTTATAATAATAAAAAAGCTTGTACCAGGAAACTATACTTGCCCTAAATTTTTGGGATATTTACGCTATATCTTTGTCTCGCTATTACCTCTCCTCTTTTTTTCTCTTGACTGTACATGCTCACCCTCATTCACTTGGACTAACTCATACATTTATACATACATATATTTACGCACATATAAACGTTACATACGTTGCGTACTTTACGTTACATCCGTTATAATACACTCACAGAAACCTAGTACCTACGCATAAATACACTCTCACAGAAAATAATGCAATACTGGGGCCTCTGTGGAGCTCACGTACGTCCGCCGAGGTCGGGATGGTGGCCTTTCTTGTCGCCTCCCTCTCACGTCCCTCTCTATTTTCGCCCCCCACCCACCCCGTTGACTGCGTCCTCGACGCGTCTACCTCGCAATTCGCATTCCATCACTCGGGTGGCGCGGCTTCTAATTGGGCGGCACGTGGACGAAAATTTCGGCGAGAGATACCGCCTGGGGCGACCGCAGGCAGAGGCTCTCATTTGTTTTCGAGGCGAGCGCCCGCCAGATAGCGCGGAAGAGCGAGGCCGATGGAAAAGCCTGCGCTCTCTTCCGCTGCTCAGCACACTGGACTGAAAAGTGCGCAAAGGCGCGAACTCCACGAAGTGTACGAAAATAAGTAAATAAGTAAAAAAGTAAACAGAGCAAGTAAATAAGTAAAATAAATAATAAACTGTTTATTATAATGAGGTTAGTTAGAGGTTTATAATTAAATGTTTAACGATTGTGTTGTTTGTTGTGTTCTAGTTGTTTCATTTGTTGTCAATGTCATACATTTCAGAGCGTGAGCTACACAGAAATTGTCAAATTACTTTTTAAGAAACTGAATAAAAATAATGTAAAAACGTTTTCACTATATAAAACAACGAAAATAAAAAAAGGGATCGTATTTGTTTACTGATTTATACATAAGTTTAGCCAACAATATACTCTGGTTTGCTCAGACTTCCAGTATGTTAAAGAACCTTGTTCATAAATTACGACTCTGAGCTAAATTGTAGAAATTTCAATCTCCGTAGAAATTCATCCTTTAGCTACTAGGCTTTTCAGCGACAGGCCTTGTCAAATAATTGTTGGGTCTGCGAAACAACCGTAAACAAATTCATAGCTGAAAGGGATATTATTAGATATTTGGTAGTGCATTTCTGCAGTTTTGGATCAATGCAGAACAATAGATATAAATTAATAAATAATAATTAAATATTTAAATATGTGAATAAATAAATAAAATATAAATCACGTAAAAGTGAAATGCAACTTGAGATAGAGGTATATTCAGATAGTGAATTTTTTGCGATTTATAGCTGTAAATTTTGAGCAATAACATAAGTGTAAGTTTGTAATTGTAGTCATAAACAGAACAATAAACAGTATAATGACCGCGATAAGTACGTAAGAAAATTTACACTGCTTCACGAAACTAGATAAGAGAGTGGATAACTGAGATTAAATAATTTGTACCTCGGACCCGCATCAACGGCCACTATCTCGGTCACGTTTTTCGTCCAATTTTCCTGACCCTTTGAGCAATTTGATTGTCCCTTACTTTGTTTCTGAACATAAATGTAGCTTTACGATTTATGCGCGTTTTCTTGACCTCAGTGGGGAATATAATTATTCATATAATCAATCGTTCTCCATGATCACGGGGAAGCAAGTCAATTCCTTCACGCAAGGCACAATAAAGAATAATCTCATTGTTTGTTGGCTGTATCTGTCTCATAAAATATCTTGTTTATTGTTAAAATGATCCCATTAGATTCAATGACAGTTCTTTCTCTAAATTCAATTCATTAATACATTTTTTATTGAAATCACAGATTGATTTCAATCTGAATGTACTTTTTCTTTTAATATGACGACGATCTTTCATATGATTCAAGGTTTATATAAATTGCTCTGGTATTTGAAAAAGACGAAAAATGTCGTTGAAACGTACGGATCAGAGCAAGTAAAAATAAAATGAATTTTGAAATATAACATTATTTAAATCCAATGGGATCGTTTTAACAATAAACAAAAGATAGTAGCTCTGTAGCTCATTTTCCTTAGCGAATAACTTTTATTACCCGGGAGCGAATATTTTCTCATCAATTCTTGAAAAAAAACGTTCTTTACTATCTGCTTTCATGATTCAACTTAGTATGGATATGAGTTAGGGTAGAAATTCCATAGCTAAAGAAAAGTGCAGAGATCGCACTTTTCCCCACAGTACCTCACACGCAGTTTTTAACTATTTATGTTAAATATATAGATAATTGAATAATGTCCCTGCTTTCAATTTTTAATTTTCCCCTCGTCAGTATCTCTGGCGAGGCGGGAATTTATTCAGTGCTAGGAATACATGTTTCGCTCCAGCATTGCTGCTTTTGGAGCTTGGGGAGGGCTTTGACTTAAACTAATTAATCTATCTTAATTCTAACTTAAAACTAAAATATTTAGCCTCTTTGGGCGATTAGTTTTTAAATAACAAGTGATAAAGTTTGGTATTAGTAGAGTTCTTTGGATTGTTCGTGTTTTTCTTCTTTTTTCTTTTAACATTTACGCTCTCATTCATTCTTACTCTATATTTACAAAATACATTCATTCATGCATTCATACCACACTTCATTACACTATATACACTATTTACACTTCACTTTATTCGCCACGGCGCCGACGTTCCTCAAGCGTCCGTGTGCACTCTTGTAGGTTTTTTGGGCCCACTGTGCCGCCCCGGCCGTCCCTCCACTGTCCCTGCGGGGCGCGCGAGCGGGTGGGATTAATTAGCTTGTTATTCGCGGGAGAGTTGCTTCCGTGGCGAGACGTGGGGGCGCGCGCTGTTCCGCCCTCATTGCCATGCGGCTCCCGTGCGCGGGGCGACGAAAAAGCGGGGAGGGTCTGTTTACCTTTTTCTCTGGGACTGCCCTTTTCGCTGGTTTGCCCATGTGCGACCTTACCTTTACCTTGCGGATTTGCAGTCCGACATTAGTGAGTACCTACTTAAATGACTGCTATTTTGAAGTCTGCCTTTCCTGCGTGTCCTCTCTCCTGCGATATTGTTACTGTGTGTTTGTTTGTTTAGCGTCGGCTTTTCGGGTCACTGTATGTGCCTCGGCAAAGCTGCGTAGACGTCATTATATACTTGACAATGTTACAAATATCTAATGGGCAGGTTATGCCAAGCCCCAACCTATGACGTGATGCATCGCAGTTAGCTCACTACAGCTCTTTGCTAAGATCACATGCATATAGCACGTGCATCGAATATCCTTTTAGTGGGAAAGATGAGTACACATTGGCAACCAAAATATATGTGTTTTTTATCCTGGACATATTTATCTTTTACTTCCTTTTGTGTATGAACATAATATCATTGTTGGAAATAATTGATACATTTGGAGAATATGTGACGAGATGTTTTAATACTTCTAACAACGTATCTACGATTTAATACATTATCAATGATTGCACATGTTTTAGTTTATAAAGCAATGCATGAATTTATTGCGGCACTACTAAATTAAAGGAAGTTTTAAATTGTAGGTGTGCTTAAAGAAGGGCAAATTAAGCCTGGCTCTTCTACTTGTGCTTTAATATTTATTTGTTGTTTCATGCATTGAAATATTGGTTTTTACGATATTAAGTTCGGGCAATTTACTAACGTAGCCTGTCCTGTATTTTGAACGTGCTTTGCATTTTATTAAAACTTCATTCTCAAGGAAAACAATCAATATTGAAGATTAATAATAAAAGTGACAGCCGGTGCTCTGAAAAATAACTTTAGAAATTACATTTAGTGCGGCTTTAATTAGTCAAGATTTTCTCGGGCGTAAATTTTAATGAACAAGTGTGCTTTGTGGGAGAAAAAGCTTTAATTAACTTTCGCAAGGTCGCTTTTGTGTGCATTTGTTAGTGTGTGAAATAACCATCCGCTCAGTTTGAAACGGAAGACTTGTTTTTAACCAGATCCCGTACGTAAACAGGATTGCGCATGCCCCTCTTTTCTATTTCACTCTAAGAAAGCTCACAGCAACAACGTATTTGCAACAAATGCAAAAAAGAGAAACTTGACATTATAGTTATAAAAGAAAACAATTTAATAAAAACAAATTAAAACGCTCTATTATGTATAATGTCAATAATAATAACAATAATACTAATAATAATAATAATAATACATAGAGAAGTGGCTCAGAGCTTAGCGTGCTGGCTTGGCAGAGTCGGGAGGCACGGGTTCGATCCCCGGCCTGGTCATCCTGGAAGGGGTTTTCGTAGTTTCCCTCGGCCCTAGTAATGAGAACATTGGAATCAACCTCAGGGAACCCCCACCATTTGGCGACAACAATAAACTAGAGAACTTGTGCAAACAACACTGGGAGAAATCGTATGCCCAATATAATGAATCTGACTCTTTTCAAAGACCGAAAATACCAAAACTTGAAGTGAAAAATAAAACAAATCTCATTTGTCGAAGTCGATAGAATACTCCAGTATGAAACTGAGAATATGCACGATATAGAATTACTACATAACTTTATGTTCATGGGTGTTCGTACAGTACTTAAAGCTAATGGCCAGAAGCTAATTTTAACGAGTGATAAAGAACAAGTTCATCCTATTCAGTCTCTTCGGGAACGGCGACTTCAACACCAATTTCAAACTCTGCATAAGAGTGACAAACTGATATTAGTGTCGTAATACATCTGATTACAATACGAGATTGGAAAATTGCCAAACGAGGCCGTTAGACCGAGTTTGGTAACCAATTGAGTATTGTAATCACATGTTACGACACGAATATCGTACGTTTTATCCACTTTGTGAAAATTTGTTAGATTTAAGATTAAAATTTTCATTTATTATTCACATTTTCCCCTTTAAGTGGCGACACTGTTCTTAACAAGGAGAACAATTGAAACGCGCATGGTGTACACATTTCGACAACATGAGCGAATGCAGTTTAGACTCAGAAGTAGAAATAGCAGCAAATGCTGCTATAGATTCTTTGTTACCATACAAATCAAAGAAGAAATATGAGCGTGAGTACTCAATTTTTAAGGATTGGTGTGAAAACAAAAACGTTCATTGCATATCAGAAAAAGTTTTAATGGCTTACGTTTCCGGCAAGTCAGAAAAGGAAAAACCGAGTAGTCTTTGGACCCACTTTTCTATGCTGAAGAGTACTTTATTAGTAAAGGATAATATTGATATAAGAAAGGTTACCCAGTTGTTAGCATTTTTAAAAAGGAAAAGTGAAGGATATGAAACAAAAAAGTCAAAGATATTTTCAAAAGAAGACATACATAAATTTTTAATAAGAGCTGACGATAATTATTTGTTGATGAAGGTGACCTGAATAATTGGTATATTTGGCGCTTGCCGTAGAGATGAGTTAAAGAATCTTAAAATAAGTGATATAGAGGCTAGACAAACATGTATTTTAATTAATATATCAAACAGTAAGACTATAATTGCGAGAGAATTTGTAATTAGTGAAGGGAATATTAACGAATTTAACTGTTTAGAAACATTCCGTAAATATTTTCGCCTTCGGCCCGAGAGTATCAAGCACAATCGTTTCTTTGTATTTTACAAAAATGGAAAATGTACTTGCCAACCTGTTGCAATAAATACTTTTGGAGGCATTCTGAAGCTAATAGCAAAGTATCTTAGTTTGCAGAACCCTGAAAGATTTACAGGACATTGTTTTCGGCGATCGTCATTACTAGCAAATGCAGGTGCTGATATGGATATGCTGGAGAGGCACGGTGGATGGAAGTCGTCTTCTGTTGCAGAAGGGTATGTGGAATTGTCCGTAGAAAACAAGAAACAAATAGCTATGAAAATTATGGAGGAAAATAGTATTTCAAATACTAATATGAATTGTCAGGCTTCAACATCATCAGGAATTACAATTTCAAATTGTAAGAAATTTATTGTTAATGTATATAATAAGTAATTAAAACATATTATTATTGTTATTATTTGAAAAATTGTTAACAAAGTTATTTTCATAATAAATTTTTTGAATAATTATTGTTGTTCTCATTAGTAGACCATGAAATAGTTCTCGTCTCAGAATAACTCTACTCGTATGCCATTACCGCACTAGTGTGGTAATGAAGTTCATTACCACACTAGAGCGTAAAGTACTTCATTACGAAACTGATTATAATAGCATAATGTTTCACATTACCTAACCAAAGTGGATACATTTATTTTACACAATTTTACACGGGTATTTTACACAATTTACATGGGTTCGCCTTTGGGCTGGCATATAACACAAGAATACAGTAATGAGTCTTCTTGTTGCCGTGAAGTCTTGTTCAGGAAGTGTGAGGCTGTAGATCCTGGATCCACTTCCTAGTGCCACTTTATAAGAAGTCGTTTCTGTCGGTCCGACAGTTTAAACCTGTCGCGGTGGCAACGTTATCACCTGACGTCAGTCGCATCCAGGTCGAGCGAAACGCGCTCCGACCAACGAGAAAATCAGAAGATAAGAGTAGGAATCAAACCTTGTCATTGTCTCCGGTAGAAAAATCGAGGGAAAACTCAACAAGATTTTTTTCTGCTAGAGGAACGGGAGTCTAGTTGAAATCTTCGAGAGAGACGGTTCGTCGTAAGTCGCGTAACAGAAGTCTAGTTGAAATATTCGTGAGAGACGGTTCGATGAAAGTTGCGTAAGAAAAGTACACTGGAAATTTTCGTACGTAACGGATCGTTGAAATTATCATAGGAGAACGGACTATGATTATCCGCCGAGGTTATCCTACATCGAGTCACAGTGCCTCCGCGAAGCGAGGTCGCTGCCCTCCGATACCGCGGCGTTCATGTTCCGCACGTAGTATCCGCCGAGGTAACGCCATTGCAGAAGCGTGAGTACCCGTGCGTGGAAAAGGCATCAAAGACAAAACAGAGAAATTGAACTAATTAATTTTAAATCATAATTGTAATTTAAAAACCAATGAATAATTTGTGTTCTTCGAGCAAGGTTTTTTGAATGAATGGAAGTAAAATTATTTCTTGATCATGGATTCGTATAGCTGATTTAAATTGTAAATGATTTAAACGGCTTATTGAATTAATCAGTGTGTAAGAAATGTATATGGTATAGTGTAGAATAATTAGAACTTTGTGATTATTTCGTAATCATGGGCGAGGGTATTCTCACACCAGCTGGTTCAATAGGGCCCAGGGCTTCAATATAAACTCAATTTTAAAGAAGAGAATTCATTTTTAAAGAATAATTAAGCTTGTATAAATCAAAGAAAGGGCAGTTGCTGTTGCATTTAACGAAGAACATTGAGAACGCGAAGCTCGTGTTCAAGAGTAGATTCATTGTATTGTATTTGTGTGTTTACTTGAATAAAGAATATATGATTTTGTGTTCCAGAGCTACAATCGATTTCTTTAGTATTTTTCATAATATGCAATTCCAATATGTGTCTCCTACTGGCAATTAGATTAGAACAACTCGACAGGTCTGACGTCGGGACGACAGTGAGTTGTTGAACGACGCCGGTAACGGCCACGCGGAGTAGGACTCCCTTAGGGCTCACGACACCTGTTCAAAACAGAGTTGCAATATGCGCGGTGCGTCGTAGGAACATTGACGACGTGTGTTCCGTTGCAATATATGATATCCAGCTATGATCCGAGGAAATATATATCTCTTATGTGTTTACCAACTTTATACAAACTACTAACTTCAATAATAACTGGTACGTTTTGTCAGCATCTTGAAGACAGTAACATCCTCGCTGAAGAGCAAAAAGGCTGTAAGAGGGGATCACTGGACTGCAATGAACAACTTATTATAGATGCGACAGTCTGTGAACATATAAAGAAAACAGGTTGGGCTTTATACACAGCGTATATTGATTATCAAAAAGCCTTCGACAGCATACTTCACTCCTGGCAAGTTGATGAACTTGATATATACAAAATAGACCCATTGGTCGTGTAGTTTTTAAAGGCCCAGATGCAAAGATGGACAACTATATTACATATTTGCACGCGAAAGTATTGTCAATGCAGGATATATACATATCAAACAAGAAGTCTTTCAAGGGGACTCTGTGAGCGCTCTGTGGTTCTGCCTTGCTATGAATTCCCTAAATTGTGATGCACTAAATTGTGAGCAAATGGACTACAACATCAACAGTAAAATCAACCACGTACGCCTATCCCACCTGCTCTACATGGACGACTTAAAATAATTCAGTTCCACAAGAGATACACTTAATCATTTGCTTCACACCACTGAAAAATGTAGCAATGACATTGGAATGCAATTATGCGTTGAGAAATGTATACTAAATGCACTACGGAAAGGAAAGCGGCAAAATCAGATGAATTACACTCTTGGAGAAGAAAACTCTAACCAAGAACAAATTCATTCCATGAAGCTTGAAGAATATTACAAATATCTTGGATATTTACAAACAAATTTTTCGGTCGCATTGCGGCCATCTTCGGTGCGATTCTGAGGCGCCTGCAGGCTCTAGTTCAGGCAAGACAGCCAACAGTTATTTCATCTTTAACTCTAAAAACTGCCGACCTGGATGGCCGAGGTGGCTAAGAGCGAGTACCGACTCAGCGCTTCGGTCCGAAGGGTCGCGGGTTCGAGTCCCGCCTTGGGCATGGCTGTTTGTCCCTTGACTTTGTATGAATGTGTTGTCGCGGAGGGCCTCGCGTTCTGCTGACCCCAGATCAGAGGAGCCCGCAAGTGTTTGTCTAGTGTATGGTCGAATATGCGTCCCATCGGGGCGTAAAGGGTAACCGGCTGTCGGCTGGATAAAAGCCCTAGATAAAAACTCTAAAAACTAATTGTCGATGAAGACTATAAATGTTAATTGTAGTTGACTTAGAAAAAATAATACATCTCTAAATTTGAATGTAATAAAGTTAATTAAAACAGACTCAAACAAAAATGAAATATATTACATGCTTGACAAATAATGTCAGAAATTAATCTGTGAAGTCGCAGTCCATGATATCTGGAATTAAAAGTACTGATAAAGGAGAAAAGATGTTCCGTCTTTGCTTTCTTTACTAAGATGGATTTCATTAAAGGTTGGGAAATAATATTTAAAATGATGCAGAAAACAACAGTGAACATTTAAGTGAAATCGACGCATAAAAAATTAATGTCTCCAAGAAATCGTCACAACAATGTATGATACGAATGTTTGATGAAGGTGAATATACAGAGTGTATTTAATTTGAACACATGCGTATTTATTTAGTACTGGCCTAAACAGACTTCCAGTCTCTGCAAATTGTTAAATTTCCGGTTTCCTTGCCAACGAACATGAAGTACAAAACAATCACAAACATACGTTACAAATTTTATTCCGAACATTTCAACTTCTTCGTGCTTTTATTTTATTTTATTTATTTTACGTCAAAAAACAGTTAAAACTGCGTATGACGTGCTATGGGGAAAAATGAATTGTGTGCACATTTTCAAAATTCTGTGATCCATACACTAAGTCATATACTACTTAAATTTTGAAAAAAACCTCCCATGTAATAAAATCTATTTTCAAGGATAAATAAACAATAAATTTTGGCTCTTATCCATGTCCTACGGAATAATACTTCCTGCCGCGACAACATGGAAACGATAATTTGAATAATTGTATTTCCCACTGAATTCTAGAAGACATGCACAGAAAATGAAGTTACATTTATGTCCAGAAGCAAAACAAGGGGCCACTCAGCATTTGCTCAATGGATCAGGAAAACTGGACGAAAACCCTGATCGAGATGGGAGTCATTGACCCGGAGGCTGTAGTAAAATAGTTGTTACAGGTTGTTTATACACATTTATACAGTCCAAATGGTAAATAATGCATTATGTATCATTGTTAAAATTAATGTTACTTTTCTTGTGATGCTCAGTATAGTCTCTAATTGTATAGAAACAGTTATGCAGCAGAAACGATTTCACTTGGGATTTAAACTTTTCTATCGAATTTAATCGTTTAATGTCGTCTGGCAAAGTGTTGTAAAATAATGTACATGTATTGTATGTGAATTTTTTGTAATGAGCTGTTGATACTGTCACCTGATGAATATGATTTCTACGTCGAGTGTTATAGTAATAGACATCGGCATTTTCTGAAAATATACTCCCGCCCTTAAGCAAGTCATTCTTGTCAGTAGAATTGAAGAAAAAAGTGAAAATGTAAATCACGGTGGAATTCTTTTATCTTTTTGGGCCTGTCCATCCTTGGGAAATAAGAATCAATACCAGGATATAGCAAGAGTCCAGATTTGCAGTACCATTTTGGTGGAGATGTAAGCATTATTCTACTCCAATTTTTATCACGTGGCGCGTCAGGGCCTGTTTCATGATGGCATTATGTCACTGCATTTCGCGCCTTTCTCAGTTGTGTCGCTAGATGTTACATAATCGCGACATTATCAAGCAGTTATTTCATGCGACGTGCGATCATGTGACATCTACCGGCACGACCGAGACAGTCGATAAAAAACGAAATATAGGAGCAGCGTGAACTAGGCGACATCAATCGAGTATTGAAAAAAGGAGGGCTGTATTTAGTTAAGTAATGCAAAAAAAGGCCACGTAAATTATTGAACGGTCTTGATTTGTCTAGTCTTAACTTCTTGGGTTGCCATATGTCATTATCGCGTATACGAGAATGAGACCCTAACATCATACAGATTAGTTGTGGTGCTAATAAACATTGATTAATAAAACTTCAATAATATAACGGCATTTCGAGCAGAATTAGAGAGAAGAAGAACATAAACTGACCACAGACCAGAAACAATACTGTTATTGAAATGGGATTCCTGAGAAGCGATGCTTGGATTTAAAGAAACAAGACCTAAAAAATCGCGATTCAAGAGGGAATCGGAAAGAAATGATTGAGCCTCGTACAAAGAATGAAATATGAAAAAAGAAATAGGATATCTGATGAAAAGATTTTGCCAATAATTGGAGTCGCAGTGGTCAGTGACTTCAAAGCCTGAAGAAGAAGAAGAAGCATGTATTGCAACAAAAGATTCACAAAAAAAAACCCTGATTACTATTTAATGCAACGAAATAATTATTACGAGGAAAGTACTGACCATAATAAATAAATATATAAATAAATAATAACAAAATATTCTTCCGTAGAATTAATGCCAATCAAAATTTATTTGTGAATGTTGTTTATACCATACATTTTGTAATGTAATGTGATTGTAATTAATAATATGGAATTTATGGAATAATAAACATTAACATATGAATTTTGATTTCCTTAATTCCAAGGCAGAACATTTGTATAACCAAACATAATATGGGCAATCATTTGAAACAATTGTTATACAGTACTGAAAATATTTACTTGAACTGATGAAACAAATCTTGATAATTGATGTCTTTAACCCTCTCATTTTATAGAAATGATCACAATACATGATTTGGTTAAATCTGTTTTATATCATTATCAAAAATAATCACAATACCCTTCAGAATTTACTTGTATTTGGGATTATTACGTCTCCTCAAGTTCCCTTCATGAAATCAAATTTTATTTCCTATGGAACAATGCTTTGAACTCAAAAGATTGCTAACGTACTTCATTTGATTTCTGTTTTCAATTTCACTGCGTCAAAATTATTAACTTCCTCGGCTTTGTCCCAATGTTCGAGATCAATTATGTCTTTCATTACATACGAGTTCGCTTTCATATGAACCGAAGTGAACTAGAATGCGTGAGAGTGCACGTTCCACATTTCATCCGCATGTTTTGTTAAAGGGGATGTATGAAAGAAATACCAGGAATTTTGTTCTGGTTAATGCGGAGTACTTGGTTCGCAGCACATCTCATATGGCCCAGTAAAGTTTTGTTTCGAATATTATTCTACAGTGGTTTTTATAGGGACAGAGGAAATTTAATAGGAAGTTTCTGCTCGGTCTACTGGCATTGATTGAACATATGTTTATATCCATGTAACAAATGCCGTTTCACTACTACTCAAAATCAAATATCCTCTGGCAGGATCATAATAATTTGAATGTTATATTTTTGTTCTTGTTGGCCCGTGAGGCCAAAGCGGTTGGAGAGAACTATGTTTTGACAATTTGAACAAAAAAATTTTTTTTGTGAAATACTCCAGTATCCGTACTTTTTATCCAAGCTCCGTGAAGTCACGAAGTTAAGCTGCTCGAGACACCGCGGGTTCCTAAGTGGGTGACCGTCTGGGAACAACGGGTACTAACTGCGCTGAGTTCCAGGCCGCCAGGAAAAAAGGACAATGGCAGACGACTTGACGTCATGTATGGCCGACTGATATTCAAGGAAGATTACTCCACGCGCTTAATGTCAAAAGGCTGGGACTTTGTTGCGCAAGTAACAGAATCACAAACAGTAGTGGGCTCTACGGAATTCTATTGTGGTGCCAGTTAGTGATGCGACAACGATAACAAAACATCGGTCATTATGGGCGTTCAACATTTAAAAATCGATCAAAAACATCGATATCTTAAACATTGTGTTTAAGACATGGTGCTTTAGTAATATATAATAATAAATTCGTGAACAACATTTAATTTTACAGTGACCAAACTAAAAATAATAATAAAAAATAAAACTACTCAGCCTGAAAGCCTAAGTAACCCAGTAATCTCAAAATGTCTTTACTGCACTCTATTAGACAGAGTGTAAACTACTGCGACAGTCGGGGTTCGATTCCGTCTCATCTACAAGGGACGCATATAAACCAACAGCGTTCTTTATACAGTGTTAAATGGGCAGAGACAGAGCCAATCCTGTGTCTTAGGAGGTTAGGAAGAGGCTGGCATATAGCTTTGCGCCCTGGGAGTGTATAGAGGGTATCGATAGAGCTTCGAAGGAATAAACGCTTATTCAAATGGATTAATATAAAGAAAAACCTTTTGAAGAGAGAGTGTATTTTAAATACATATTTGTGGTGAAAATTGTCTTTGCATTTGTTGGTGGTGCAATGGCACACTGGCAGTACCCTACCAGCAACACTGATTAAAAATAATTGTACATGCTAATTTTTTGAAGTCGTAGGCTTCCGCGGCCGGAGTCATGTGAATGATCTTGGCTGTCCGGGTGACGCCGCGTCGAAGGCTGTGTTGCTGACGTTTCGACCATCTTTTCGTGGTGTTCCTCAGGGTTGTTTTATAAGTTTCCTCCCCGTAGAAGCGTATTGACGCAGACCAGCCCTGAGGAAGACCACGAAAAGATGGTTGAAACGTCGGCAATACAGCCTTCGACGCGGCGTCACCCGGACAGCCAAGATCATCCATGCTACTTTTTTGTTTGCAACTGTTTCATTCAAGAGATTAAATGTCCTACTAACAATCTAAATAATTCAATCAGAAACTAGTGGTGCTACAGAATGGCACAGACTTTCTCATAGTAAAGTTTTCTAATTTCCTTGGTGTGGACTGACTTTACGGTCTTGCCCCATCCTCTTGACTGCTGCCATTTGTCGACTCCCAAATTACTTTTTTTTTACATTTTCTCAATTTTTCGGTTTCTTAGTAACAGAACCGAAATATTAATTTAAGAATATTAACGAAGATGAAAACATGATCTCGAAAAATTCGGAGACATTTTAAAGGAAACTGCGTTTAAGCGTTACTGTAAATTCAAAATTTGAAGCTCTTCCTCACAGAAAAAGTTTGAGTTTTCGAAAACCTTCATTTGAAGTCATTTGGCGAACTTTTTAACTCACAAATAGAAATCTGGTTACAAATCGCTGAAAATGTACATACTCGTGTACGGCGTGAGAGATATTAAAAAAATATATTTGTGTAATTTTTGAAAAATCCAAAGAATACAGCGAAGAGAAACTTTATGTCATATTTAATAGTGCAATTAAGACTACCCATCCGAAAACATTGAAGCAAAAATTTGGAGCCATTTTTGAGAAAATGGCGTTTGAACGTTTCTGAAAATACGGAATTTTGAGCTCATTTCAACAGAAAACTGTTTAATTTTTGAGAAACATTATGTGACATTATTTAAAGCACATGTACTCATAAGTCCAGTAATTTGAATAAATTGCCACTAATGTAAGCAATAACGACGTGAGACACAAGTCAAAAATTACTTTTTGTAATTAAAAAAAAAGAGAATAGAGAAAACAGACGGACGGTCAGACACACGAACGATCAGCCGGACGGACAGACGCCGGACGGACAGACGCCGGACGGACAGACGCCGGACGGACAGACGCCGGACGGTCAGACGACGGACGGACGACGAACGGGTGGATGACGGATGACGGACGGACGGACGGACGGACGGACACAGACGGACACACGGACGGACGTTTAAAAACACTTTTTCGGTAACAGGGGACCGCCAAAATTGTATTTTTGTTGAAATCACGAAATCGATTTTCCGCGGCATTACACAACTTTAACTTTACTACGTACATGCGTACGTATATGGGAAAGTACAAGCACGACAATAATGAGCATGTGTTGAAATCGTATATAACATTCTTCTGGATGTTCCGTAAATACCAAGTACTAAACGCTTTTGTTAATTTCTAAATTTCGATTAATGATTTACACATCGGGACTAGCCGGGCTAGCAACTGGTTTTCCGGCATGTGTATTAGCGTAATGTATGTAAGTACGTGTAAGTAAAGAGTGCGCTTGTGACAAGTAGAGAAAGCAAAGATTGCCCGCGGCCCATGGCCCGTTCATTAGGGTACTGCTCTATCTTTCGCCTGGTGTTATTCGGAGAAACCATGGAAAACGCCGTTCAGAACAGCCAGCCGCTAGAATTCTTCTCCAGACAACGGCTTTGATCCAGCTATGTAACTAGTATCAAACATCCTGCCACCGACGGGACTCGAACCTTAGGACCTGTCGGTCGGAGGCACTGCAGTAAATCAATTGATGTCTTGAGCCACCTAGCCAGTGAGACGGAATGACACCCCCTTTCCTCGATTAGAAGATAAAAAGGGGTCTAACCATTTGCGACGCACGAACGGATAGTCGCAGGTTACTTGAATACTGCATAAGAATAGGAACAAGATTTATGCACTTTTTTATATCTGTGCCTCACAATCCGAGTTTTTCTAACGGCAAATAAGCTGCTGCATATCAATATTTTTACTACATAATTACGTAGTAGACTAGAAAGTAAAACGTTATAGCTCCATGCGCCGTTAAAACAATTGAATGAACACCTCTTTCAACGTTCAACCATAATTTATCTTCCAGGCGCAATCTGTGACTGCACCTAGTAATACTAAGTCGGTGTCGCATCAGTAAACGCTGCTTTTTCAGCAATGTTTTCTGTATTTTTTTTTATTGATTCCGTTTAATGTTTTTGCATTCAGTATCAGTTGCACAAACACTTAACAGAAAAACCAACACTCTATCTTCGGTTTTTCAAAACCCATTAAAAAGTAGTCTACTACATACGTTTACAAAATACATTTGGTTTTTCACATGCTTCGGAATGGATTTGTCAAGGTAAAAAGCTTGAAGATGACAAATCACTTTCTGGAAGGGGTCGATTGACAGTCACACAAATTAATTTATTGCAACAGTGTTATGGTTTGGCAATAAGAAGAAATGGTGTCTCAAAAAGTGTCAAAGATATGAGGAAGGAAGTATGGGCAACATTTTTTCATAAAATCTCAACTGATGACAATCCAGTTCATGGGCTCTGCCCCCAAGGAAAAGATTCATGGTGTCGATTCAACAAAGCCACAGCATTGCGGGAAAATTACATTCACAAAAACTCATTGCCTGCTTCTGTAATGACATGCATCAAACCTATTTATAGGGATCTCAGTGATGACAGATTGCTGTCAAAATGTATGCATGGAAATACTCAAAATCCCAATGAGAGCTTTCACCATTGTATTTGGGAGAGAATTCCAAAAACAATTTTTGTAAATGGAAGTGTCATGAAGATAGGAGTGAATGATGCTATCATATGTTCCAATGAGGGCATGATCAGCAGAAAAAACGTACTGGAGCAATTGGATATTAATGCAGGAAGAAATATGGAGACTGCTCTCTGTCGAATAGATGCAATGCGGTTGAGAAAAGCTGATTATGATGCTGAAAATATGAGTAAAGAAGCTAGGATGAAAAGAAGAGCTATGAAAAGGAAAGCAGAAGATGAAGAGAAATTGAAACAAGATGAATATGGAGCTGGAAACTACTAAACTAAGAGATTTTTAATCCTAGATACAATATATGCTTCTTTTGCCCCTTTCCGGTAGGTGCAATTTTCTCTTAAATGAAACAAGATATTCACATTATTTTTTTACAGTAGTTTGTCAATTTGAGTTCTAGGTAACAGGCTAAAAAATGATAATTTTGCAATTTGGAATAACAATATTAAATTAAAATAATGGAGAAAACAAGTGTATAAAAAAACTAAAATTTTACCATTTTTTTCTGTAATATATCAAGAAACAAAATAAATTTTAGCCTGTTATCTCAAATAGAATCAGTACTTTCATTAAAAAAAAAACAAGAAGGTTCTACTGCTAACAGTTTCTGTAAAAATGGTACAGAAGTATGATATTGTTTATCCAAAGTTAAATTGTAAATGTATATTTGTTTTAGGCTTATGTCAAAACTATCTTTTGTAGACCACTGAAAAAAATACACAATGATCAGAAAATGGGTAATTTCAAAATATCCAAATTTCAAGTTCTTATCTTTATGCAATCAAAAGTTATAATAGTTTGAAATGGAGCAAAAATTGTACCAAAAGTAGGCCCAAAACGTTCCGTCTGACCTTAAACACTTGTGCTAGCCGAGTGTTATATCTTCGAGACTTGTCAAGGCACTTCCAGAGATCGTCACTGCTGCTGCGCAGTAAAATTCGCATGATCCGCAGAGTGCTCCAACCGTCCATAAGACCGGTATTACACTATAAAATAATTTACTCAAAGATTTTTTATAAAAGAAATATGGTGTAATGGCTCATATATGACAAAACATTTCTTTTATAAAATTTCTTAGATAAAATCTACTCTACAACGTGCAAGTTTTACTGTATATTTGGAAACATGGTAAATACACTTTCAAATGAAATATCAAAAAAATATTTATTTTCATCAATTCATTCAATTGTTACAATTGTACATTAAGGATAATATATAACCTAAGTTTTTTAGATAGCTTCTATCATAAGAAGTGATGCCAGCGGGGTTGAAGTGTATAAACCTACCGTTTATTGGTACCCTTTGTTGGGTTTTCTTAATAATTCAACGAAAGCAGACGAATCCACATCTAGCATTGATGTGGAAAATGTACCAAATGAAGGAAATGGAGAAGAGGAAAATTTTTTAAAATATATTTCTCCTGCCAAGGCACTTTACCTCCACCATTTTAATATCTTTTGAAACACTTTTATTTCACGTCCATGACGGTTTTCTAAATTTCTCTGCGAGCTTAGGTCTTGCATTGCAAGAAGTTCATCTGTTTGGACTTTTAAAAATTTATTTCTCCTCACTTTGAGAAGTAATCTCATACCTTGTATAATACTGTGTTTTATCAGTTAACACGTTCTGCAATGCACAAGCTGCTAATGTTATTAGTTTTACTTTGTCAGATGACAAATTAATGGAAGTTAAAAAACTCGAAATCTTCTTGCCAAAATCCAAAATCTGTTCTCCACCACCACCGCCACCGCCACCGCCACCACCACCACCGGTAACAGTAGCTCAGTGCATCAACTGATGTCACTGCAGCGCTTCTAACCGGGAGGTCCTAGGTTCGAGTCCTGACGGCGGCAGGATTTTCGACACTAGCTTTTCAGCTAGGTCGAATTCAGTCGCTGTCTGGAGGAGAATTCTAGCGGCCGGTTGCTCTGATCGGTAGTTTTCCGTGGTTTCTCCGATCAACACCAGGCGAATGCAGGAGCAGTACCCTACAAAACGGGCCACGGACCGCGCGCGATCTGTCCTTCCTTTTCCTTGTCCTATCCTCTCCCCTTACACACACACACACACTTACACTAACATGCACTACACTACCACATACTTCGGGAGACCGGTCGGGAGTTTAGAGCTTGTCCCGGCTGGGGTGGTGCCCCGCTGGTGGGAGAGTCCTGGTTAGGGGGAAACCCCACTAGCCGACGGTAGGTCGACGCCGGATCTCGCCATCCAGCGGGGGAAGATCACCGCCATCTCCCGAGGAAAAACATGCACTACACTAACGGGACTAATGACCGAAGCAGTTGACGCGCCCGGAAACACGAAAAAATCAATCAATCAAAAAATGTTCTCCACCACACCCGTACCCCTGCTAAACCTATAATTACAAATATGTTCCTCCCTTGTTATGTTTATTAATGAAAATGGTTTCATAACATAGATAAAGGGAAGACATCATTAGCCAATACAACATACAGAGTTGTAATGTTTGTTCCTGGCAGTTTTTTGCCCTCTGGAATATAAAGTATGGATCTATCCATTATACATTGTTTTATTTTACTTTCGGCAAAGACACCACTGTCAGCAATGCAGCCATTTGTCCAAACGTCAATATATATTAATTTATACTTTGCATCGGCTAGAGCTAATACAATTATGCTATGAAATGATTTATAATTGTAAAAATGTGATCCTCTCAGATGAGGACGATACATTCGTATATGTTTGCCATCCATAGCTCCTATGTTATTCACATTCAATTTCTTTTCGAGTTCTATTACGATGTTCTCCCATTCCTGTACTGTTGTTGGTATCTGTAACAAAGTAAAGCCTGTTGTAGAAGTTAATCTTTAAGTGTTGACTAAGTGCACTAGGAAAAAATAATCAGTTGGACCTTTGTATTTCAAATGTGTGTATATTAAATAACCTTTATGAACTTCTGAGAAAATAAATTATCAAATCTGCTCGGTATGAAGAAAAACAAAAATATACAGAATCATGAAAACATACAGAAAATTTCATGATCTGTTTGAAAGCATACATTTTGCTAATAGTATTTCATCCTAGCCTCTTTTGTGGATACTTAGGGAATGTCTTAGGGTAAAGTCGACTTCTGATTTAACCTCTAAATATACATGAATACAAAGACATTAATAATAATAATATTAATAATAATAATATTATTAATAATAATATTAATATTATTATTATTATTAATAATTAATAATAATTATAATTATAATACATTTTGCTGTTATTCATTTGCTATTATTTTTTGTGTCAGAACCAATTCATCCCTTTTCCTTAGGAAGAGTCTTCTCTTTCCTTGAAAAAGAGAAAACAAGATTTAATATATAATCTATGGTCACAGGCGAGAGTTACCATGACAGAAATGAATGTTTTAAAAGCAAAGAAGCACGGGTCATTACAAACCCCTTATTGATTCTTTTTCTGAATTTGTTGGCGTGGAATTAAAGGGCATTAGAGAAGCGGCGGGGGGGCAGGGGTTGATGAGGAGGGTCAAAACACAAATTCAAAAAGTCCTCAAGGATGCATGGGATGAGGTAGATTGTAGTTTTTCCTCCGCGTCCAACAGTGGAGTGTTCAATGTTATAAGAACTGCAATGTCGTCGGATATTGTAAATCAAAGTGACAGTGACTAAAGAATTTGAGAAAACGGAATGCTTTCTTTTCTTACCTTGAGAAACTCTCCTTTCAGTGCATTGTAAATGGCTTGACATGTCTCTGGAATAATTCCAGATAAAGTACACGGTGAAATCCTGGTGCATAATGATAAGATGTAAGTTTCTCCCGTTGCCAGGAACCAGAGGGTAAAAAGGATTCTTTCCTCAACGCTAATAGGGTTTCTTAAGTGAGTAGTCTGTCGGCAAATCAGGGGCCTACTTTCGAACAAAGGAAATTGAATGTTGCCTCGTCCATCTTCAAATAATTCATATAGGTCTTTGGGTCTTCAGTTCGAAGATCATTAATTAAAGTGTGATTGATGCCTCTTTGTTCACGACGTGCGACCCAGGGCCTCACCCACAAACGTTTCCTATTTACTTCTTCCGTTAAACCCTTTTCTTCTTCAGTTATAAACATCAGGTAGTTATTATCAAATATAAAGTGGTACCAATCCCAGTGATTCATCATTCATATTCAATGGGCGAAACTACGTAAAATGTTCGAGGCAGTGTAATACACTGATCAAAATTATTTGTCAAAGTTATCTTTGTCAAAGTTCAAATAAATTACATAAAGTTCTTTGTAAAAGATATTTTTCATATCTTGTACAATGTAATACCGGCCTAATCCACCGTTGTCCCCCCCCCCAGCCACGCGGCAGCTACGGACGCCCTTGGCTCGTTCGCATTTCCCTGGTGTGCTCCAGCTGCCCGTCACGAAGGGCATTGGCAGTGGACGGTTAATCGCAGCAACGGCACGTGTTTTGATATACCATGTTTTGGAGACACTCTGAAAGGTCTTATATTACCCTATTGTTAAGAAAGGTTCAAGAAAAAAATGCACCGAAATTATTTGGGTGTGTAGATGGCAACGAGCAAATACCCAAGAGCCGCCACTGTTGGTGAGTAATTTCATATTTCAGTTTGAAACATAGCCTAAAATGTTGAGGAGGATAAGTTTGAAAAGCTCCACCATCATGTTCGTACCTTGGATCAATACAACATCCTGTACCATTGATTAAATGGATCGGCTAGAACTGATGGACAGTTGCGTTTCCAAGTAGACATTTCTGACTTGAACCTTAAGTGATTTAGGTAAATAATTTTGAGTAAAATTTAATTTACATATCTAATTATTTAATTGAATTTGTAAGCTTTACTATTCATTTTGTACCTTTTGAACATGTTTACAGATAAAAATTAAGTTACACTTTAATACAATCTTATTTCTCTTTGTTATTAAACTATGAAATGTAAATTTATGTTTAAAAATGTTTTTATGTAGTACATATTATCTAGCTTGTAGGTACCAGAAGTTATGATCCAAGGTACACTATGGTATGATCATTGGTACATTTTAGTCTTGTACCATTGATCACATATCAATAAAATACATTTTTATTATTACATATACATTTATTACATATACATTTTTATTATTAATATACATTTTTTCTACAACTGTTTAACATTTCAATTCTGAAAAAAATGGTGTGTAGGAATCAAGGCGTTATCAAGAGACGCTCTTTCCCTTGTAAAAGTTTCGAAAATGGCTTTTAAAAATTATAAATAAAAAGTGTGCTCCAAGGCACAACAGTTTCCCTAAATGTATTTGTTCATGTTCATTATCCTTCAGCTTTTTAGATGAACATGATAAAATATTTATTTGGAAAACAAAATTGTCAATATTCTCAAATCTTCTTTAAAATAAGGTATGTGAATAAATATTTTATGTCTGTCCAAAACACTGAGGTGTGTATATTTATAAATAAATAGAAATGACATACCCATATTAACCAAAGTAGTATATTTATTAGAGAAGATGCATTGTTGAACATATATTTTTTCTCAATTTGTTTAAAAATAAAGAGATAATATTCTAAAGGTATAAGTAAATAGAAATTCATGAACATGCCTCGCCGTATTCTGTATAGACACATTTCCATGAATTTTTTTTATACGAATAATTTTAATGCGACTAAAATTTATTTCGCTCTATTATGAACATAGTAGAAAGAGAGGTCGGTAAAGAAATTTCGTTCAATTTATAATTTTTCATTTAATTTGATGAAGGGAATGGCATTTAATGTGATGAAAGGAATATCGAAAATATTGAAAATGTTCGTTTTACGAGATATTTTGACATTTCCTATCTTCAGATCATACCTAGTGTTCAATATAAATTGCTACCTCTTTTATGTTTTCCTATAGCTTACCTTCTTTTGTTCGTGTCACTCCCAATCACTGTAACTGAATAACATGACTTTCTAGACGAACAGAATTTTTGAATGAGATAAATAACATAGTTAAGAAAACTCCAATATCTGACTACAACAGTCGCCATTAATGCATAATATATATTCTTTATTTCTTCATGAAAATAATTTTCTTAGCCTCGGGATAGGAAGCTCTATTGAATCTATACATGATACTCTTTATTAACTATTGGTAAATATGTACTACTATTCATGAGATTTTTTCGTGATGATACTTTTTGGTTCACTACAATATTGATTCGACAACCAGACAGAATTGAATGTTGCGAATTTTAATAATAAAGGGAATTCGAAAAATTCGAACAGCATAAACCCTTGTTATTATGAAACAAACGACGTATTTATTAAAGAAAATTTCCGAATGCAACATTCACACATTCAGAAACATAAAATAAGAAGCAAATAGCAGGTTACCTCAAGAGTCAGCATAGCGACTGACTCTGCTGCAGCCGACTCTGACCGGGATGTCCATTGGTTAGAGTCCCGACGGTGGCGGATTTTCGACACTAGCTTCATTGCTAAGACGAATTCAACCGCTGAATGGAGGACAAATTTGGCTCTCACAGGAGTTTTTCTTTGCTTCTCCAATCAATGCCAGGAAAATGCTGGAGAAGTATCCCAACAAACGGGCCTCGGACCTCGCGCGATCTTTCCTTCATTTTCCGTGTCCTATCCTTTCCCCTTACTTACACTTTCACGCACATGTCGGGAGACCAGTCGGGAGATTAAAGCATATCCCGTCTATGGCGGTGCCCTTCTAAGGGAGGAACTTGTTGGAGGAAATTCTCCAGAAGCCGACGTGTAGAGCGTTGCTGGATCTCACTATCCAATAGAGCTTCCAGCTGCCGGTATTAAAAATTCACTACACTATCCGGACTAATGATCATAGCAGCTGACGCGCCTGAATTAATCAATAAACCAATCAATATTCAACCAAATAAACCCGTATATATAAGATCGATATGAATCTGGATTATTTAAGGCATAACTTACCGCTTAAAGAAGAAAACAAGGTAGTATTAACTGAATTTACAACATGTTACCTTTTTGTCTACAATACATATTTATCGAGAGAAATACAGAACATGTGACTGAAATTCATTGACATATTGAGCATATGACTTTATTGCATAGAGAACGATCAACAAGGTTACCATGTAGAATTCTCCATTCCAATGTTTGTAACTTTATTGTGTTTATTTTAACGTTTCAATGTCAGTATTTGGGTCACTGTTAGTACGCATTTACCTTACATCTGTTCTAAACTAAAATAATTAATACGATATATACTTAACAACAATAACCTATTTATGCATAATTTCTTTAAAAATTAAATTCCCTTTTTTGGAATGTAGCTGAGTTAAGATTGTTTGCCCTGGATTAGAATAATATTTCGTTTGGTATTTGTTTGAAATAAACACTGAAAAAACTACAACCGTGAATCTTCTTTGGCTTCCTTAGAATCCACATTGAGTGACGGAAATTTTATTATAGATAACTAGAGGTTGCTAGCCTCTATGCTACGTGCCGACCCGTTGCATTCAATATTCTTTGATTCGTGGGCTTAGGCGGCGCGCTCGCCGCACGTGGTCGCTCCCTCGCGCTGTTTACTCTTTCGTTTTGTTTCCATCGCTCGCCGCAGTCCAGCGTAAGCAAATGCGTCCCTCGTCCTGGAGAAGAAGAGATCCTTTCAGCTTGAGATGATACATCGTGAAAGGCCTTCTTCCGCAGATGTTCCAGTCTTTCGCTATCTGAAGATCTCAGGTACGATGTTTGAAGTGGTTCTGAAGCGGAACGAAAAGCAGTTGAGTGAAAAAGGTGCTTCTGTCCCATTTATATGTTTATTTACGTGTTATTTGTTTACCAAATCCAGCAAAACAGAAAATGTTTAAAGTTGTTCTCGACCATCGTATTTAAGGATATTTGTACCGACGATATTGACGCTATTTAAAATTCACCAAATGTGCTTATGTGAATGCCAATGACGTTCTAAATAAATTTTGAAATTTCTTGAATAATGTTAAAATACTAATAATTAATCGGGCGATTTGTGTCCTAAACGGAAATATATAAAACAAAGCATATTCAGATTTGTATACATTTAAAACAATTTTCACATGAGAAATGAAGCCCCATGAGAATACTACCTTTAGATATATCGTATTCAATTTATGATAATACTACATGATATATGAATAATATGAATTGCTTTCATGATTATTTAACTCAATTCATAGCATACATTTTTACACTGTGCCTTACTCTTACCCAAAAAAAATTAAGTTATCTTGGAGACATCTCGATAGGAGATTCACCAGTATTTCTAACCAATCGTGTCTATGTGGTTTAAAGGTGCGTGTCAGTTGAAGTGCCTTTCTCGGCCAGGGAAGCTCGTGAGCACATATATGCTTAGTGTAGGCGAGAGGCAAGGAGTGCAGGTTGGGCCTAGATCGCGCTCAAAACATTGACCCATAGGTCCGTTGGATCGTACACACTAGGTCTCCTAATATTTCAGTCAATGAATGGGGTGTAGAAAAATTTAGAAGAGGGTATAATTTGTTTCTTCAGAAATGAGATTCGAGGGCTTAGGAGGGAAAATACTAAAACTACTGATTATTGTCCTGATTCTCGGGGGAGGGGCTGAAAAGGTCCCGATTTTTTATTTTTTTCGCTTCTATCTCTTTGACGATTGGTTTCAAGAAAAACATTTAAGGATTATTATATTTGCTACAACATTGTTTCTTTTGATCTTTTCGCTATTTCCCATAGTTGTTTTAGATACCTGCCCGCGAAGTTTTTTTAATTTATGAAAAATCAACTTTGCCTCACAGTCAGTTTTCGTCAATCCTTTGTTTCCAGCTCCACACCCCTTCGTTTTGCGGTAAAAGTAATCAGAGTTAAATTTGTAGAGAGTTAAATTTCCTTTTAGAAGAATTGTACATTTAGTATTTTATCCTCCTGAGTCAGAATTGTACGTTTGAGTTTAATTCATCAATTTTAAAAGGCCCATTCAGCACTTTTTCTTCTTTGCAAGGTTATGCATCGATTTATTTAAGCTGTATGTAGTGTTCTTACAAAGTGTGAGAAGTTGATTGATTAATAACTACCATTTGTTACAACTGATTTACGTACAAAAAAATAACATATCAGTGGGGAAAATTTGAAGAGTACTTTTTACGTGAAGTGAGCAACACATACACTTTTGGCAACTGCTCATAGCAAATGACGAAGCCAAAATTTCTAAGGTGATGGTATGACCAGAAAATTATCAATCTTTCCGCGAATTTAGTGAAATCATGTCCATTATTATTTTAGTGAAACCATAGCTATTATAGGAGTGATGGAAAAGGATACGGTCCAGTGCCACGAGACAATTGTGTGCGATATCCAAACATCGAGTAAAATGGTCATCCAGCCACTTCGTGAGGCTAAATTGTCATAAAAAGACAGAGCATTCCTACTTTCCGCTGTTATTCGTTCCTCTCATTTCTGTTGACCTCCTTTAATGAAGGTCTTGTGGAGATGCCGAAGAAAACGCTATTTTATAACATGTTCGAAACATCCAAGTAGTTCACACCTCGTACAAAATTGCAATGTGCATGTTGATTGAGAATAACTCTTACACAAAGTAATTTGACAATGGGAACCTCAGTTGACGCAATTTGTGTGGGATGTGTCAAACTCATTAAGACTCATTTCCCTGAGAGGAAGTGCACAGCAGATGCAAATGCAGAATCAGGGACTGAATGAAATTCTGTTTTTGCAATTTTATAGAGGCTGCGGTTCTACCTCTGCAGCATTTCCCCGGAGTAAACTTTTTCACCAAACTCTACAAAACTAACAACAAAAAAGAACACAACATTCTCAGAGTAGCTGAGGTATTCTTTAATCTTTTATCTCTTATTTCTGAATTTTTTAATGTTATTTTATATTTCAATATAAGTCCCTTGTTTTTTAGTCAATCACTGATTAAATGGGCTACTATTGTAAAATTTTTATTTATCTTCTTCAAATTGTAAGTGAAAAACATCGTTACAAGCGTGTTACAATAGTGCCTTTTTAATCAGTGATTGTCTGAAAATGTTAAAGGAACTTATATATTCTAGAATATGTAAGTCTCAACTCACTCAAGTTGAGCAAGGTGGGCGAGACTGCATAATGATATGTAGGCTCCAGCCAAGACGCCCCTGGCACTTAACCTACATATATTACTTTTCAAAAACTGACACCGAAAATAAAAGTTATTTCCAAGCGAAGGAACTTTCTGACCATTTCTCTAAGTACAATTAGAAACATCTCCCAGAATTGTAGGGCTGGGAGCTTAAGAGAGGAAATAGCATTGCCCTTGAGCACAAGAACAAAACCAGCCTCAGAAGAAATTTTGAATCCTGTCTTTGAATGCGAATTGAATGCAATCAACTTTTCAATATTACACTAAGAAGATTTTCCCAGAAGCATTTCCACATTGTTTATTTTTTATTTATTTTACGTCAAAAAACATTTTGTTTTTTGACGTAAAATAAATAAAAAATGTTAAACAAAAAATGTTTAAACATTTTGTGCGGATAGAGAATACACAATCTTCTGCATGTGCACTAAAGATAACAGCAAACTAGGTGATAACACCCAACATATGTGGATACAGGAAATTGTCATGATTTGCTAGTAATTGTGGGAAAACTACAAGAGTCATTGCCAAAATGGTGCCCTGACTTTACCCAATGAAGAAGTCAACTTTCATGAAATGGAACTTCTTCATATTAAAATTCCATTCGAATGTGTGGTTTTTTTAATGACAGACACAAATACATGTTATGTTAGGTTACAAAAATACTTTTAACAATTTTTTGAAAAACGCTTCGACGTTTGGAGATTAGAATTTGGTCTCGACTTCAGGTTCTCTAATTCATATATATAGATAGTCTTAATTATGTACATAAATTACATAATTTATGCACAAAATGTACATAAATTACTCTTTCTTTAAATTTACAAATGACTATATGGATACAAGTAATTTACTTTTAATTCAAGGATAGAAAATAAGTGAAGTCAATAATTTAATTGTACTATATAGAAGAAAACTTACCCTAATATACCATGAATAGCTAAAAAAATTGGTCTGAAAATTTCTTGGCCGTAAAATAAAACGGGTAGCGAAAGAAAGCGTGCGCAGATGATTTTCTACCCCATACGTCACATAGAGTTTTTTTTACTGTTTTTGACTAAATAAATGAATAGTAGACGTATAGGTAGGGGATCGGTAGTCAGATGTGCTGTATGTACGCGTCTAGTAATATTGGGTCGTGGATATGAAGAAAAAACAACGAATCTAGATATTGGAAAACGTAGAGAAGGGGAGAAGAACAGTTGAGAAGAAACAAATTTGAATTTGGACGAATTTGAATTTTGGAGCGGTTGGTAATGAGTAGATGAAGAAGAGATACATGCAGTGTTTTGTGGAATTTGATGGACATATTAATACTCATTTGATATTCTAAACACATTTGCGATGCAAACATTTTACTCTTGCATGTTTTATTTTTCCCTTTCGTTGACTGTGTACACTTTACTAGAAACCTTCCACCCGGTTACTGATGAAAATAATTAGGGGGGTGGAAGCTGGTTCATAGGTGGTACGTGTACTGGGAATGCAGACTACGCATCAACAAAACTGAAACATTTATATCTTAAGCAAGAATCAACCATACAGCTTGGCTGTAACCCTTACTTGAGTGAAATGTCGAAATCAAATGAGAATGACGATGAAACGAAGCCCTTGGAGTTAGAAAATTGTATGCCTCCTTTTTAAAAAATGATTATGAATGTTGTTAGTGAAGAAAGTGAATCAATCGAATCAGTCGTTAGCAATCTGTTGCCAAAACATACACAAAATATTTTATTGCCTTCCCGATTTATGTACATTTTATTAAAAAGAGCGATTACATATATATATATATATATATATATATATATATATATATATATAAGAGAGAAAATTAACATTTACCCGAGATTAATAAGGTTTATAATTCCTTCTCTGATCATAACGTCGCACCTGTCACTCAGTGTACTGTAACGATTATCTCAACGTAAAATATAGAAGAAAGAAGAAACTTCGGCGCTTTGAACTTCAGAAATATTGGAATGCTCACCCATGTGCGAAATTAATTCATGTAATGGGTCCACGGCGCACGAAACCTGAAGGCACAAACTTGGAATTAGCCGACAGATCACTTGCCCGACCTTATAAAATGGTGACGCGCGTTATCTCCGCACCTTTTTCTGATGTATGTTTATACTCACCAAAGGTATTTTTTCTCATCTCTGAAAATTCCTGACAAATACTTTTCACTTTAAAACTTTTATATGCCTCTGCTCCTGAACTTGAATGGAACTTAACTATTTAGTAAATGGATGAATAAATAGTGTTTCTCCTATAGCAAATATTTTTCTCCAAAGCGCACCTCGATGGGAAAATCGTTAGTTTACTGGTCTTTGAACGGCCAGTGCTCGAGTTCCATCCTGACTGAGGCGCGTGGATTTCGGAAGGGCGGAAAATCATGGCAATGCCATGCTTCTGACACGTAAAAGAACCCTGGCCGGTGCCAGCGATTTCCCAACCTAAGGAGATATCACAGTCTCTCTAACAGACGGTTCGGTCATCTGCCAGATAAAATGAGAATCATACGCAACCGTATCAGGGGATGCCGGCGTGAAACTTATATCGATAATACGGGTGCGGAACTACGGCAAATGATCGTCTCTCCCTCAAATAATTCCATTCGATAAATAAATAAATTATAACTTCAAAGTCGCACAATGTTTCTATTTCCATATGATGTTTTGGACATTTACGAAAAGTGCAGTTTGAAATATTTAACGCATTTTACACAGAAGGAAAGCACGGAATTTTAGCTTTTGCTTAAAAGACCAGGGAAAATTGTTTGAAAACCCTGATCGAAATGGACGTTATTGTGACTACTGGGGTCATTGTGATATTTGTAACTTCAGCATTCACATTTGTACTGTGTATTAGTTTAATGGAAAAATATGTGTTAATTTTGAAACACAAATACTAATGATCTGATCTATGGCACCGCTTCTTCACTGTTCTTATAATCTTTATTGTGTAATATTTTGTTCGTGATACATGTACCTACTAAATATCCCGTATTTGTAATAATTCAATTGTTCATTTCAAGTGAATCATTTGAAAGGTAACCTGAATGGCATAGAAACCATAACAACGAGGTCCCATTTCATTGCAAAAATCCTCTTTACTTTATAACATTCGTCTTATCGAAGATCATCTGCCTTCCTTCTAACTCATTTTCGTCGATTCCATCTTTACATTTACTTTCACGCTATGCTCAAAATGGAATGGGGGAGGACCGATTGTTGCTTCTCCTTTACATTTGTCGCCTGCCCTAGCACTTACCCCGCTCCTCATCCCTCTCTCCGTGCGCGCGAAGACCCTGGAGTGAAGTATGGAGTCACACCACTGCTTTCTTCCGTCACTCCAGCTCTACCTAAAGGTGGCGTCCACCTCGTTTCGATCTGCACCCGCCCGGCCGTCTCCACCCAGCTGACTCTGACTCGCTCACCGCATCCCACCTCCATCCCGCCGCTCACCCCCACAATCACTGCCTTGCTGCCTCTGCCCTGCCCCTTTCTTCCCCCTCGTCCCCGCTCCCCTTCCACATCACCGCCTCCGCAAACGTCTTCCTCACCACTTCTGCGTTGTTGCTTCCGCCTTGCCACATCCGCCCCGCCACTTTCGTATCCCCGCCTCCGCGCTCCGCCCGATCTCCGCCCCCCCTCCCCGATTTCTGCCCCACCACTGCTGCCTTGTTGCTTCCGTCCCGCCTCCCGCCTCCCGCCTCCCGCCTCCCGCCTTCGCTCTCCGCCCCCACTTCCGCCCCACCACTGCTGCCTTGTTGCTTCCGCTTCGCCCCTCAATTTCATCTCCCCGCCACCGCTCTCCGTTCCATCTTCACCTCCTAAACTTCCGCCCCACCACTTCTGGTTTGTTGCTTCCACCCCGCCACTTTCGTATTCCCGCCTCCGCTTTCCGCCCCCCCCCCCAACTTCCGCCACACCACTGTTGCCTTGTTGCTTCCGCCCCGACATATCCGCCCCGTCAATTTCGCCCCCGCCTCCGCTCTCCTTCACATCTCCACCCCCCTCAACTTCCACCCCACCACTTCTGTTTTGTTGCTTCCCCATTCTGCATTCGCCCCTTACCAACGCCCTCCCTACCTCTGTCCTCCACTCAAGATTATGTGTCTCAGGCTATCAATTGATGTCACTGCTTTGCCTCTGTACGAGAGGTCCTAAGGCTCGAGTTCCGACGGTGGCGGGATTTTCGGCACTAGCGAGATAGCTGTTCGAATTCAGCCACTGTCTCCAGGATTCGAGTGACTACCTGCGCTTATCGATTGTTTTCTGTAGCTTCTCTTATCAGCACTAGACCAATGCTAGAGCAGTACCTTAACAAACGGGCCACAGAGCGCTTGCAATTTTTCGTTTCTCTTGTTCTGTCCTCACAACCTTCTTTCATACACACTTACATGCACTACACTTCCATATGTGTCGGGGTACCAGTCGAGAGCTTAGAGCTTGTCCCAGCTGGGACGGTGACTCGCTGGAGGGAGATACTAAGTTGCGCAAAACCCCGCAAGCCGACATGTTGGTCGACGTCGGATATCTCCATTCAGATCCACCTCCTGTGATAGAAACACGCATCACACTTACGGAACTAATGGTCATAGAAGTTAACACGCCTGAGAATACGAAATAATCAAATCGCCCGCCAACTCCGTTCTATCATATCGACACCGACATCTCCGCTCCGCCAACGCTGCTCCACCCAAACTTCTTCCAATACGTCGTCCATTCCTTTGCCCTCTACCTGCATCCATACCTCCGTTACCATTATTCTGCGTTCCCCTGGATTCCAATGCCACAAGTCAAGCGTTCGCATTTACCCTATGAAAAATATCGATCCCATTCCAACCTCCACTTCCAGTCTGTCACCACCACCCCCATCACCCGTACGACCGCCTTCTCATGCCTCTCTTTTCATCTGAAGTTTTACTCGCGCCTATATTCCTTCCCCTCTCTTCATCTCCATTCCCCGCTTGTGTCCACAGCTCTACCCCTCCTCTACCTCTACCTCTTCCTCCACACTCCGCTCCCGTACGACCCCCTTCTTACGCCTCTTTTCATCTGTAATTTTACACGTGCCTATATCCTCTCCCCTCTCATCGCTTCTAACCACAGCTCTACCCCTCCTCTTCCCCTGCCTTTACCCCCCTTTCTCAACACCAGCCTCTATTCAGCCCCTGTCCCTCCTCTTTACCCCTCGCGGTACCACACCTCAGAGGGGTACTGTCGAAGGCGGAAAAAGCTCAAAGCTTCCGACACGTCTGCTGCATGTGCGCTAATGTAGAGCATGCAAGTGTGTGTGTGTGTGTGTGTGTGTGTCTGTGTGTGTGTGAGTGTGTCAGGCGAGAGGATAGGAAAAGGAAATACTAATCGCGCGCGGTGTGTAGTCCATTTGTTTGGGTACTGTTCCGTCATTCGCCTTGGTCTTGATCGGTGGGTACATGGGAAACTAGAGATTAGAGCAGCCGACTAAAATTCTCCTGAAGACAATGCTGAATTCAACATATCTGTTTAGGAAGGGACAAAAATCCCCCCAAACAGGTCAGGGTCAGTGTTAAGGGCATGCTTTGTTGCTATGAACTATAGGTGGAATACCTATTGCTGCAGCGGCCTATCACTTACCTTTGAGAACTCTCTCTCTCTCCCTTTCTCTCTCTCCCTTTGTCTCTTTCTTTCTCTCTTTCTCTTTCTCTCTCTCCCTTTCTCTTTTTCTTTCTTTCTCTCTCTCTCTCTCTCTCTCTCTCTCTGCCACTCGAAGGACCAGAGGCCTTTCAGGATGCATCAACCTTTTTCCTGAGAATGGGTATTGACAGGAAGTGTTGCCATTAACCGGGAAAATAAGAAAGTGCGTGATAAATTGAATACATATAATTAAACGTTAATTAAGAATTACAGACAAGTATGATTGATGAATACTCTCTCACAAAGAAAAGGGGCGTAATAAGCATATCATGAATAAATTAACATCAATTGAGAATTGGCAATTAAAGATATTAAAGAATTGATCTCTAATAAAACAAAAATTATAACAGTGATTATTCTGCGAAGAACTGAGATTTGTTGTTAATTGTATGAGAACATATAACGTTCAAAACGTTTGATGATCTGTTGTCAGTAGCACATAAAACCAACTAACATTTCAGCCTGTTACGTGAACTGTGATGAGACGTTGTCACGTCGGAAGCGGCCTTGAGCAGGCTGCGTGGATCACGTAATGCTAGGCGTCGATGTTAGATGTTGCTGGCGACACTCGTAGGAGTGATGTCAGCCATGTAGCCTCACGCGGGGCTCGAGAGGCACACCACCTTGTAATAGCCTCAGAGCACGGGTACGTCAGCTGTACTGGTCGCTGCGACATGGATGGGTGACATTACAATTAATTGACACACGTGATTGCTAGCACACACACACTGACGACCGTGCAAACAGCACGCTGCACACTGAGTGGAGTATTTGAGCACAGATACTGTCACAAGTCGAAGTAATGCACCTGACCTTCACATGGCGCGATTGTAAGGACGCGCGTAACACATAATTACGTAGTACATAGTGAACTGTTTAAATCGTGACATTCAATTGAAACATTTAAAATAATAATGCACCAGTTTGAAATACTGCACATATTATAAAACACAGTTGTAATATACAGTTATTTAAAATTTAGCACATGGCTGAAAGTTGTATTACACCACATGGGAATTAGTCTGTGAATACTCACACATGGCAGTCTGTACATGTGATATGAGTCGTACAGAGGCGATAATACTGTATAACAGTATAAAACTGAAGTGAACGAGCAATTGTTGGAAGTGATTACCGTTAACTGACGTAATTTCAAAAAGACGTGTGCGAACACGTAACAGTTCGGAGCGAGGCCCACAGACAACTTACTCGGCGGGAGTTCAACTCGCAACTGAAATGTTGGGCGTAAAATGGTAGAGACATAGAGCGTTTGGCGCCGACTGCCCGCACTGACTAACAATATTTGAACGTTTTAAGTGACGTATTGCAAAGAGAATATATACATTTTGATTTAAATATAATTACAATGCGTAATGTATTAAATATATGTCTTTAAAAGTAAGCTTTGGCTTGTACGAACAGTCAGAGATGCTGCAGAGTCAGCTGGATCTGAACTCAACTGAGCCGGTAATATTTTTTTCGTAAATCAATTATTTTCACTTCACGATACCATCATTTCTCCCCAAGGGGGTGGCAACACCCTTCAGTGGGCCTCTGTGTCCAGAGGGCGCTTGCCGCACTGGGTGGACGCTTTTGCTGAAGCAAGGTGTCAGCGGCAGCGTCCGACACACTTTCGCTCTTATCGTGAGGGGGCACCCTGAACGGCCCCCGCCGCCCCCGCCGCCCCCGCCGCCCCCGCCGCCCCCGCCGCCCCCGCCGCCCCCGCCGCCCCCGCCGCCCCCGCCGCCCCCGCCGCCCCCGCCGCCGCCAATGCGGTGAGTCGCGTTGCTGCCGACACACGTTCAATCGCAGCGCCCGATGGCGGACACCGAAAAGGCCACTTCCCTCCTGGAGGAGGCCCGCGGGGAAGTGGAGTGGTGCATACCGCGCCTGGGAGTGCTGCGAAAGTCCACCGACTTCGCGACCGATAATAGCGACGCATCGAACGCTTCGAGCGGATTTTCTGTACCGTTCGCCAGAAGGTCTTTTATGTTTTGTTAAAATGTTTCCTTCTTCGTAGTTGTGTTCGCGATCGAAATGTGTGCACAGTAGCTGGGATAAATTAAAAAATTAGCACTAGGTTTGGTTAGTGTTTATTTTCTTATAATTTTTGTTACTTTAATTTATGAATTTCAGCTTACGTTTCATCGTGACAAAAATATGAGATTCCATTTCATTTTTCGGAGTTAGCAATGTGGTATGCAATAGTATTCTTAGTATCAGCATTGAGAATTGCTAGTTCCTCTTGTAATCGATTTTTGTAAACAGCGTTACGTATCAACGTGTTTACTACTTCTTCAGAGATTAAGGGCCGTATTTATAAACCTCTGTCAGACCCAGCAGGCTGCCAGTGTTCGGTTTTGCGATTTATGAACGGCCCCCAGCCAATTCCAGTCGCCCCCTGAGCTCCTAGCAAGCCCCCAGATGGGAGACCCCGAAGATTGCTGCTGGCAGAGCTTTATAAATACGAGCCTAAGCCAACCATAACGCTACCAATCCACCTCCATTCAGTTTAAGAATTGATGAAAGATAGACAATAGTGCACTAATACATGTGATATTTACAATACTGTACGGAGCAACTAAACTAATATAATCAAAGATTCCTTACATAAACAGAATAATGTATTTGTATATTTTAAACTAGAGTATATTTTAAACTAGAAATTGTACACGAAGTGTTTTCCAGAGAATGGCATACGCATGTGAATTAGTGAACAGGTATTAATTTCGTGAAATGGATAATAAATTCTTAGTTAATATTATTTGTGTGATTCATTGCATCGTGCAATCACGAACGTTGGAAATAATATTTATTTTCCTGCTGATCTGTATCTTTTCACAGTTCTGTGACTTGGTTAAAGAAAAGATTGATAATTTAGTACACCCATACTCCTAAGTATCAGAGATTTGTTTAACCAAAAGGGTAGGGACGATGCTAAAAGGTTGCCTTTCCGATTAAAAAGTTTACTTTGTTGTAACTTTTATTTATCATTCAACTATTTCTAGATAAAGGGTGGGAATGAAATTCAGAGCTCAAGACAACGATTGTACTTCTCTACTATCCATACTATCACATACTATCCATACTGTTCTTTGAAAATATACATCAAATGAAATCAAACAACTAGAAAACTTCAAAAATCGACTTTTCTATTTTCACTTGTGGACTGATTATATGAGAATATATAAAACAATTATTTTATTATGTTATACAACATGGGGTGTGTAGCAACGAGATTTACTCGTGTGGTACATACCGCATTAAGAACCTTCTTCCCTCATGTTGTTTTTGTATATTGTATATGTTATGACTGACATGAATGAGCTTAACTGGTATGTTCTTACTTAAGGTCTTTTTTGACATTGTCAAAAAAATTATGGTGATGAATTCATAATAGGAAACTTTTCACAGTCTTGTAGAAGTTTATGAGAAGTATGTATCCCAATGAAGGCCACAATTACTGGGCCGAAACATCGAGTAAGAAAATAACTAAAACAGGATATATATTTTTAATGTAAATTTTAAATTTTAATTCAAACGTAAATATGTCAACAGCGATACCCTTTTATATAAAATAGTGTCGGTCCTGCACTTGGTCTTAAAAGAGATAAGATATATGAAAAACAATTTGACTGTAATAAGTACAAGTTATAGAATATCGAAATAGGCTGTCTGTTACTAATGATTGAAGTTCCAAATTTTTGTTTAGAGACAGTCAAAAAGATAAATCTCATTTAATATTAAAACATACATCGAATACATAACTTTTGGCAACGTTTCGGAGGTTAAGATTTACCTCCATCATCAGGCTTTGGCCTTACATTAGTTTTACATAGAAGTAGTAATAAAGAGGTCTTGAACTATTCACTTACACACAACCTCAACATTCCTGCCGCTACGCCCTTCGCAGTCGGAACTCCCGCACCAGCAGTAGCAATAATTATCTTCGTGATACCAAGTGATTTCTCATTTGTAAGTACTGGACTTTCTCCTCTGTGCACTTGCCTCTTTTGTTTTATTTAGTATTTTTAACATTATTTTAGCAATGTAACTTTTTACCTAAAATTGTGTATTTAATCTTCTAATAGTTCAACCAATTAGACACCTATTCTAATAACTTCGTCCTTTTAATATTTGTTTTAGATTTGACTACAGAATGGTATCAACACACCTTTCTTTAAGTGTTTTAGTCAACGTTTCCACAACAGTTTTTTCGCTTTATTGATCCAAGACCTATGACTTCTTTATTACTACTTCTATGTAAAACTAATGTAAGGCCAAAGCCTGATGATGGAGGTAAATCTTAACCTCCGAAACGTTGCCAAAAATTATGTATTCGATGTATGTTTTAATATGAAATAAGAGTGTATCTTTTTGACTGTCTCTATACAAAAATTTGGAACTTTTCTATATTCAATCAATAAGTGCAAGTTAATTAAATTATTTTCAAATAATAATAATAATAATAATAATAATAATAATAATAATAATAATAATAATAATAATAATAGTAATAATAATGGTTTCACCTGCCGACAGTGTTTTGCCCGAGCAGCTGCTCGCAACCACCAAGGCGGGGAAAGTGAGGCAACGTATGAAGTGGACAAATAACTTGAATGAGTATATTATGCGCGTCTACTACAGAGCCACACGTTTAGAAACAGATATGATTGGATACAGACAATCCCTGCATGCTGAATTAAGAGAAAGGTTTCCTCATATTGGCGTCACAGATCAGAGGCTTGTAGATCAGAAAAGAGCTATACTTAAAAACAATCTAATCCCAAAAGTAAGGTTGGAACAAATTAAACAGGAAGTAGCAGCAGAAATCTCTTCCTCCAGTAATGGATGCCCCTTGACACAAACTGTCACAGATTCACACGAAGTTCCAAATTCAACCCAGTTAGATGAAGCAAATCAGGATCCATCAACACCTGGTGCCAAGGAAGACAACATATCAGACGTAATTGACATATACCAGGAACTTTTTCTCAAGTACTCAGGATTAGATCCAACAC
This sequence comes from Teleogryllus occipitalis, assembly GCA_011170035.1. NCBI lineage: Eukaryota > Metazoa > Arthropoda > Insecta > Orthoptera > Gryllidae > Teleogryllus > Teleogryllus occipitalis. The sequence continues at coordinate 3,056 of BLKR01002440.1, read as the reverse complement.
TTCGCCCCAGAATTCCTAAACTCAACAGCAATAGAAACAACAGGCTCGTTCAAATTATTCAATATATAAATGAGCATGTTTTGCCCTGTCAGATCAAAGAAGAAGATACATTAACAGATATACATGCTATAGTTTACTGTGCAGCTGCTACCGTAGCTGTAAAATCTGGTTTTAAATTAAAGGATCAGTCAGAAAGTAAAAAAGGGAAGTCAATCAAGAAAAATACGAAACCACCATGGTAGCAAAGACTCGAAAATCAAATTCAGTATCTTAGACAGGAAATAGGCCGAGTAACGCAATATTTGAACCAACCAAACAACAAGAAATTAGCCAAGAAAATTAAGAAAACACTTGCAAAGATCAGAAAACATGAATCAAGAAAACACAAGAACCAGGAACATAACATCATTGATCCAAATTTAATAGCTGAACATTTAGATGAATTGAAACAGAAACTTGCAGCTAAATCACAAAGACTTAGACGATACAAAGAAGCAACAAAACGTAAACAACAAAATTCAGTGTTTCGTCACAATGAAAAAGTGTTCTATCAACAACTCAGACAAAATTGCAATTTCCAACAAGAGAACAACGCTGCACCAGATCAACAAAATTTAGAACAGTACTGGTCAAACATTTGGTCAGAATCTAGTCATCACAATAGTGAGGCACACTGGATTCAGGACGAAATTAATAATGTTCAAAATATAGATCCGATGTTATATCAAGAGATCACAGTGAAAGACGTCAGCACTGCAATTGCAAAATCCCACAACTGGAAAGCTCCTGGCCCAGAACACATTCACAATTTCTGGTACAAGCATTTTACAACGCTTCACCATAAGTTGGCTCAGTGCTTCACACACGTCATTAACAGCCCAGAAGACATGCCTTTATTTCTAACCAAAGGCATTACATACATGAAACCCAAAAGTAGAGACACACAGAACCCATCTCAATACCGCCCAATCACTTGTCTTCCCACAATGTACAAAATTTTGACTTCATGCATTACAAGTAAAATCTAAGCTTATATTGAGGACAGAGAAATAATTTCAGAACAACAGAAAGGTTGCAGTCGATTACATAAAGGATGTAAAGAACAACTTCTAACAGATATGGTCATTCTCCAACAAGCACATAAAAACCATAGAAACTTGCACCTGGCATACATTGACTACAAGAAAGCTTTTGATAGCGTTCCTCACAGTTGGCTTATTGAAGTTCTCCGCATATACAAAATTAACGAAACCATCATCAACTTTCTGGAACATATCATAACGCATTGGAGAACAACATTGTCCTTAAGGCAGCAAGAGTTAACAATCTCAACAAAAGAGATCAGAATTAAGCGGGGAATCTTCCAAGGAGATTCATTAAGCCCATTGTTGTTCTGTCTGGCTCTAAATCCCCTATCAACACAACTTAACAGTACTCACTATGGCTTCCAAATTCGTAAAAATAAGAAGACCATCCACACCATATCACATCTGATGTATATGGATGACATTAAACTTTACAGTTCAACAGACAGACAGCTTCAATATCTCCTTGAAATAACACGAACTTTTTCTGAAGACATTCATATGAGTTTTGGTATTGACAAATGCAGGACTCTTCACGTAGACAAAACTGGAAAGTTACAGAAGACAGACAGCACACTCAGTGATCAAACGACAATACAGGCAATGGGCAATGAAGAAATATATAAGTATTTAGGATTCGATCAAGCAGCAATCACAGACAACAAGGCAATCAAACAATCTCTAACAAAACTGTACAAATCAAGAATCACTGCGCTCCTGAAAACCAAATTAACAGGTAATAACATGATAAAAGCAATCAACACATTTGCAGTACCAGTATATACGTACTCATTTGGAATTATACCGTGGAACGACACAGACCTCGAAGACATCCAGAGACTTACCCGCACAATTTTGACAAAATTCAGACATCACCATCCAAATAGTGCAATAGAACGAGTGACACTCCCACGAACTGAGGGAGGAAGAGGCCTAATAGATCTAAAGAACTTGTGCTACAGACAAATCCATTCATTAAGGAACTTTTATTACAAGAAACAGGCAACCTCAGAACTACACGCTGCAATAGTTGAAGCAGATACTAAATTAACCCCTCTTAATCTTAACAACAAACAGCTGGACATTTCATCGCGGGTTACAGACAATAACTGCAAAATAGACATGTGGTCAAGAAAGGAACTCCATGGACGCCATGCAAAGGATCTCAAGCAACCTCATGTAGACTCAAAAGCCTCAAACACTTGGCTAAAATACGGTAATCTGTTTGGCGAAACAGAAGGGTTCATGGTCGCCATACAGGATCAAGTGATCAACACTAAAAGTTACAGGAAGCATATCCTCAAACAAACAATAGATGACAAATGTAGAAAATGCCATACAACAGTTGAGAGCATACAGCACATCACATCAGGATGCAAATTAATTGCCCATACAGATTACACCTATAGGCACAATCAAGTTGCAAATATTATCCACCAGAAACTGGCAGCGAAATCCAACCTACAAGAAATGACCTGCCCATATTACAAATATGTTCCCGATATTGTACTTGAAAATTCAAACTTTAAGTTGTACTATGACAGAGAAATTATTACAGATAAAACTATTCACCATAATAGACCAGACATAACTTTTGTAGAAAAACAGCAAAAGATTGGCTTCCTGATTGACATAACTGTTCCACAAACAGCTAATCTTCAAACAGCACATGCAGAGAAAATAACAAAGTATACAGAACTAGCAGCTGAAGTCAAGGCACTATGGCATCTTCAAAAACTTCATATTGTTCCTCTGGTCATTTCGTGTACAGGAATTATACCAAATAACATTCATAAAAATCTGGAACTTATTCAAATACCAAAATATACCTATAAAATTATGCAAAAATCGATCATCTTAAACACATGCAGGATTGTTCGAAAATTCCTAAATTGCGACGAAACATGAATTGACCTGTGTCTTGGTTATTAACCCGACACAAAGTCAAATAAAAATCCGATGAATACCGAG